>JAOTQY010000008.1:584732-599995 GCA_026413445.1 Dolichallabes microphthalmus
ATCATTGCATTCAGTTTTTATTCACAATTTGTTTAGTGTCCCAACTTTTTTGGAATCCGGTTTGTAATAATAATAATGTAAAAGCAAGGAAAGCTATCTAAACCTAATCAGAGTTAATAGAAATAGTTTTTTTTTCATATATTTCCAAAAACCTGACACATTTATTATTGATAGTCAAACAAAAAGACATGAGCAGTGAGTCAATCTCAATCAGAAAATGTGAAAATGGGAATTGAGCCCATAATGGTTGAAGCAGCTTTGTACTGTTAAGGCATGTGACGTGTTCCCCTAGGGTTGCCAGATCATAGATTTATGAAAGTCCTCTGAAAAACCAACTACTTTATATTGATCAATTGGCCCTTACATTTCAGTCAGTCACCTCCAGGATCCGGGTTCGATTTCTGCCTCGGGTCAGTGTGCGTGTTCTCCCTGTGTTTGGTGGGTTTAATTCGGTTTCCTCCCACACTCCAAAGCAGAGGTGGAAAGTAATGAATTACTGTACATTTACTCGCGTTACTGTAATTAAGTAGATTTTTTATGTACTTCTACTTTTTAAAGTCGTTTTTAAAATCTGTAATTTTACTTTTACTTAAGTATGTTTTGTTTAAAGTATTGTACTTCACTACATTTTGATTTCAAAATGACACTTTGATTTCAAGCACAACAAAGGGAACAGATTTATTATGCAAATGTGTTCCATCCCCCATCCCACCCCCGCTGTTAAAAAATAAAAAAAAAGTCAGTAACTTTTACTCGGAGTAAATTTTTAATGAGCTACTTTTTACTTTTACTTGCGTAGATTTTTTATACGGGTAACTTTACTTGTACTTCAGTAAAGGTTCACTAAAATAACAGTACTTTTACTTAAGTACAGAATTTTATGACTCATTCCACCTCTGCTCCAAAGACATGTAGATTAGGCTAATTGGCGTCCCCAAATTGTGTGTAGTGTGTGAATGGGTGTGTGTGCCCTGCGATGGATGGGCACCCCGTCTATGGTGTACCTCACCTCGTGGCTCCAGGCCCCCCATGACCCTCTATACAGTATAAAGCGGTGTAGATGATACGAGTTAGATTTTATGCACAATTTTTTGCAACTACCCCCAAGGTTTTAAATTGATATTGATAGATCTGGCAACCCTCGTTTCCACATACACTCCCTGTCTGCTGGTTCAATCCTGAACTCAGATTATTGTGTGTGTGTAGTAAGGTGTACATGCTCAAACTGTCTCTGGAGGTTCTTGATGCTTACGCTGAATTGGTGGGAATATAATTGTGTTTGTGAACTGTCATAACTGTGTTCTGTCATTCTGCGCAATCAAAAGTCCCGGTTTGACTTGAACATCCTTCTACTAATTTTTGAAGAGCTCACATGTGAAAGTCTCCATGTCGTGTCCTATTTTCACTCATGTGAGCTGTACTTTTTGTTAGTTATGAAAGAAGAGGTGCTGCTGTTGCATAGCGCACCAGAGATTTGTGTAGGAGAAAGATGCCAGGAGAGGTTCTGATCATAAAAAAAAAATTCATTATAAATGCATACAAATTTTTTTATTTCCAATATCTGTACATTTACCAGTATACAATCACATTCTGATATTTCAATGGAGCGCCTTCCGCCTTGGTTACGGTCATGGCATCGTTTCGATAAGCTTATATAAAGTCACATTTATTTCTGTCACATTCATTTCTCTCCAAGATCTTGTACTGATTATGGGAGAGTCGGACCGCTGTGTAAATCCTCCTCCAGTACATCCCACATTCTCAAATAAGGTGGTGGCCAATGCATGTTTAAAAATGATGTCTCATGCTCCCTGAACCACACTTAATTTGAGCCCGATGAATCCCGACATCATCCTCTTGAAATACTGTATTCCAGTGCCATCAGGTAAGAAACACTGAAAAAACCTGATCCTCAAAGATGATGGTTCACCACTATGCTTCCAGGCTTTAATAATGCATTGAACAGCTCTTAGCCCAATTTTAGTAGTTTCATCAATCTCCTTAATTGTTTTCTTTGCTTGATGTAGGACGATAATTTTACCCTTCTGAAACAGAGTAACAAAGTTTGCCATGACCACAGGATATGTCTTCTGACATGGCTGTTTAAGAAATGAGAAGCTATTCACTGCATCAGTTAGGGTTAAATAACTCGACCCTGAACCATATTAATGACCGCAGTGATTATCCAATGGAAGGCTCTTACTTATTTGCTTAGTTCAACCCAGTTGGTGTCTATTTCTTTTTGCCAGGCAGTGTGCACTGTTGTTGTACTGCTGTGTCGTAGACAAACTGTGTTCAGGTCATTTGTTTTGCATGCAGTATTTGCACTAGCGTTGTTATCCCAGTCCAGACTGTGAGCTCAGACAGACTCGTACTCTCTCTCCCAGGCAGAGAATCTCTTTGTTAGGTTCCTGGCTGAGGGTTTGGTGTGCGAGATGACCTGCAGGAAATCTTCGGTGGTCACGGTTTCTAGCCGAATAATTGGCATGCAGCTGTGACCTGTGGAGAAATGGACTGAGACTGAGAGGGGGAGCAGTGTATTTTAACACATGGTTTACACATGAGACGAATAAATCAATTCATAATAACTAAATCACAGGCTTACCCTCAGTGTGATTTTCCAGGGTGTCGAAAATCTTCCTGACAGGCCTCATCGCCGCTTCCTTACAGACCAGCCTGATATCTGAGCCGGAGTAACCGTCTGTTTGCTTGAATATTAAAAAAGTCTGTTATTAACACAAGCAACCTTAAAGAAACGAATATATAAATGTTAAAAAATGTTGCATTTAAGGATTATAGTGCCGATTTGTTGGTGCTTGTCTTGTTATTGCTGTAAGACGAGGGTATTGAGCGTGTTTTAATGTTCAGGTTTTGCTGTTACCTGCTAAAAACAAAAAAGCAAGAGCTTCTTATGCTAATCCTAAGAGTTTCCTATCCTCTATTTTATGTCATATAAATGAGAAATACAACACAAAAAATTACTGATCGCAGTAGCCTGTGTGATGATGAGTGTGATGATGGTGTTAGCATAAAACGCTGATGCTGTGATATTACAGTAGAGCATACTGACGAAGAGCTGAACAGACTTGCATGCTAAAGTGCTGCTTACATGCTGTATACGATGACGTTCAAGTGACATACCTCTGCAAGCTTGTTGTAGTCTAGCTCAGTTCGAAGCTCGACCCCTCCTGTATTGCTGATTGGAGGGAGCCAGTGACTGATCATTGCCTTTCTGGCTGGACCAGAAGGCAGACCCACTAGTATCCGCTTCTCCAGTCTTCTCAGCATGGCATGGTCCAGCTCCCTGAGAACCAAAAAAATTAAGAGGTTTAAAAATGGAACTCAGGTGTATTAACTTACAGTGTTGTGACAGCAGCAGTTTGTGCACCAGGGGAGATTTGAGGCAGCCAGCACAAACACCAGGTCGTTAGAGCGTGCCAGTCCATCCATCTGAACCAGGAGCTCTGTCTTCATCCTCCTGCTGCCCTCATGCTCACCGCTGAGGGGAAAGAACGGCAACAAGTGGATTGATGGGTTATATGCTTCTCAAGGTAATTCTTAGGTAATTAGTTTTATACGCAAACATATGTCTTTTATATTTAAAAATCTCAGACTTTTATATTAAACATTTGATCACTATGAGCTAACATGGCAATGTTGGGAGATTTGGGGAGCATTTTCAATTCATAATATCTTGGTTGGAAACCTAAACGTGGTTATATGATTTAATTTTCCGGCTTTCCATTTATAGAACCAACATGAAAAGTAATATATCGTTCTAGCAGATTTTTATGTGGATCTCGGGTATCCTAAAAAATTCAACTAATTATATACAGTATATTGTAGATGAATTGATAAAATGTGACAGCATAGAATGCGGGTAGAGCTTGAGTCATCTACACTGTGTAACATATGCTATGTGTCCAAAAGGACATGGACACCAGAACATCACAGCTGTTTACTGTCCCGTTTGGAAACCACGGGCCTTAATATGGAGTTGTTTCCCAACATAACAGCCTCCACTCTTCTGGGAAGACTTTCCACAATGTTTAATATTGTGTCTATGGGAATATTGTGCTCAGTCAGCCACAAGAACACAGTTCTCACACAGGCTCACAGCTGGCGTTCCAGTTCATATCATTTGCATTTGCTGCAACTAAGTGGATCAAAAAATCAGCCCAAGCCCATTATGTCTCCTGAACCAAATTTTACTCTTGGCACTCGATAGCCTAGTAGTTGGTGATCTCCGGGCATCCGACAAATACTGATTCATCACCCTAGAAAAAAGTTTCCATTACTTCAGAGTCCAGTGGTTAAAACACTCCAGATGTGACAGTGATATTAAGCATGTGACTGATGCAACATAGGATAGGTAATTTTTACATCCTATACGCTATAGTGGCTTAGTGGTTAGCACTGTCGCCTTGTACCTCCAGGTCCTGGGTTCGATTCCTGCCTCAGGGTCTGTGTGCATGGAGTTTGCATGTTCTGCCCATGCTTGGTGGGTTTCCTCCGGGTTCCCTGGTTTCCTCCCACGGTGCGAGAACATGCAAATTAGGCTAATTGACGTTTCCAAATTGCCCGAAGTGTGTAAATGTGTGTGACTGTTGACCAGAGGTCCCAAGTCGTACAAATGGGAATAAATACGATGGGTCACCACTGGCCTCCATAGTATCTAGTTGAGGTTCCTAGATGCATGGATGGATACGCTTTAATACACAAACTGCCTCCCCTACTGTTTCATTCTTAAGAATCAGCAGATCTAACAGAGTAGAGGCAAAGGTGGCCACTGATCCCATGGTCTGTGTAAAGCTTTAGCGCATGACCCATTCTCCTGCCCATGTTTGTCTACGGAGATCGCATGCCTGTGTGCATGATTTTACCTGAACTCAATGATTAGGAAGGGTGTCGTTGCACTACAGAACTATAAACTAATGCATTGGAGAGAGAGAAAAAAAAACCCTACCCTGGACCAACCCCTCTCTGACTCATCACTGACTCCAGCTCGTCCAGAAAGATAGTCGATGGGGCATGATATCTCGCCAACTCAAACAAAACCTGCACAAGCAGAAAAAAACATTCACATCTATACTATGTTTTATGAAAACAGCACTCTTGCTGAGTAACAGAAATGCCTTGTTTATTATACAGTAGAATCAAGTCTCTGTATGAAAGTTAAAAAAGACAATGTGCCATTTTTACACTGAGATACCGATGACACTGACCCGAACCAGCTTCTCAGAATCTCCTCTCCATTTGCTCACGATGCTGGATGCAGAGATGTTAAAGAACGTTGTTTTGCATTCTGTCGCTACCGCTTTGGCCAGCATAGTCTTTCCTGTCCCTGTGTGTTTTAAGAGAAATAATGATAATAATATAAGAAAGAAATACGGACATCACCTGCGGTTGCCTTTTTCTAACCGACACCAACCTGGAGGCCCGTAAAGCAGCAAACCTTTCCATGGTGAGAGAATTCCTGTGAACAGTTGAGGGTACTGTGGAGAACGAGAAGATATATATTCACAATTAAACTCAGTTTAAAGAATTCCAGCGCACCATGGTATAAACAACATTACACACTAATTTCTCTCATCATTACAAGATGACATAAAACATCTTGCATGTCATTGATTGTCTTAACAGCTACCCAGTGGGTCATGCCTTATTACTGTTATTTACTCTTCTACTAACAACTAAGACTCAGGGGAGGTTTTTCAGTATTGACACGAACACACTGAGCTGATTTAAAATGACGTCCTGACAGCATTAGCATGATCATACAGTCATCATAAAAAAAATAATAATAATAACATTATGCATATTAAAGGAATATCTTCAGTATACGAGTGTAAGTTTAACAGCTACTTGCGACATCACTATTCTTTCACAAACATGCTACACTTATTTTTATTAATAAGACAGGACAGAGATATTCTTCATGCATGCTTCGTTTCATGACACCGCCTGCAGATTTCTCATCGGCGTGCAAAAAGAACATGACTGCAAAACGACGTGAGGAAAGGTTGGGTGGTATTCAAGTATAGATTTAATGCCATCGAAAGCTATAACCGCCCCGCTTCGCTTTCCTTTTAGCCTTTAGTGAGATATTTAGAATCGAAGCGTGGTGGCAGTTTGAGAAATACCAGTGTTTAGCAGCTGTGCACCTTAATGGGGTAGACGACAGCCTCTTTGACTAATCGCTTGGCAGCCTCCAGGCCTATAATGTCGTCCCAGTGCACGTTGGGGTTGTGTAAATAGATATCCTTTAGGGAAAGACAGGAGAAAGATGAAACAGAGCAATTCATTAATACCTGGTCCTGTGCGTGTGTGTGTGTGTGTGTGTGCGCGCATCTTCTCACCCGCATACACAATGTGATACACGTGTAAAATAATCATGGCTTTAATCAGCCATACAATACATTTAATTTTCATTTATTTTTTACATTAACATTTCTAATATGATGCAAAATTATTATTATTTTTTTTACCTTACTTGTACAAATATTCATTTGGCAGTTTTTTTTTCAAAAGATGAACTGTTGTCACCATTTAATGTCTCAACACTAGTTTTATTTAAGCTTTATAATCAAGTCTAAAAGCATAGTATAGAATATTTCTAAAGTGCTCCAGAAATCCTACAGTATATAATAAAATATAATATAATGTAAATAATACATTTTAGACAACGCTTAGCTCCAGAACTTCCAGTATTTGAAAATACTGATATACCTTGAATAAGATGATTAATTGGGGTAAAGCAAGGTCTATACTTAAAATGTGGTTCTCTAAATTCAGAAATGGTGTTAATCCATTATAAGATGCTGTTTACGTGACCAGTAATAATGTGTTATCTATGAGAATTATTAATATATTTAGAAACACACACAGGTTATGTAGGAGTTCTGAGAGTCAAAAACTAAGAAAAAACAAAACAATTTGTACATAGATAAAATGTTATTGTGAATTAGCACAAAGTCGCGTCTGTGTTAAATATTGCGTGCCAAATGGTTGTTCATTTCCTTCTTTAATATGGGACGATCTCAGAAGAATTGTATGCTTTGTGTAAACTCTACTTACTTTGCTAATTACGGCTGCCAGCTCTCTCATCTCGCTGTTCATCCCACAGAAGGCACTGATGGGTTTGAGCAGCCGATCCTGAGTGTAGCCGAATGCCACAGTAATTAGAAGTAATAATTCGTGGATTAGATGAACACAAAACGAACGCTTAACAAAAATGGCTCCTGCTTAAATATGACGGTTAGACGGCTGTGAACTTACTGAAGGATCAGGATTGCAGGACACGCTGCTTGGTTCATTAATAGCATCCTGAATGAGACCCCTGTAGTCCACCAGTTGAGCCTATGAAGAGTTCAAATTTAATCTGTTAATGACGTAGTTTTGGGAAGATAATTGTCATTTTGACAATCAATTTGTTTCTAGATTTCGAACAAATAACATCCTTATGTGGAATTTTATTACAGGTTCAGAGTTGGAATAGTTGTTAAAACACACTTTTCTGGCTGCAAACTTCAGCATTTTGAAGGATTTGATCTTAATGGCGGACCACAAAACAAACCCCACCAAAAACAAGATGTCGTCACTTCATATAAAGTTCACACAAGCCGGAGCAGTTTTGTGTGAAAGGGCCAGCATCCAGTAAACAGGATGTCCCTGTATGTGTGCTGATATGCTAGAGAAACATTTTGGTCATTTATGTGTCAGTCAAACAGCTGTTGTGTGTGTGTATGTGTGTACATACAATGGGAGGGCTCTGGCTTGTGAGAGTTATGCAAGAGGACAAAACAAAACTAATGAGTATTTCCTGTTTTTCCATTTACACAATCTGAGCGACCAGAGTAAAACATTATTATATATTTAAAAAAAAAAAGTTAAAAATTGCAGAATCGATATTTAATTGATGATTAAACCCTGCAAGCTTCCCCTAAGATTTTTTTAATTTTTTTTACTATGGTACAGTACAGTATGTACACTAGTGTACTTTGGTAAAATATAGTACATACCATAATATACCATAAGATTGCTGTAGAACTTCAGACAATATGATGGTAGGCACGATAGGACTTTATAAAATATCGGAGATGTTGATGTGGCACTTCAGTGGGTACCGTGGTAGTACTATAGTGTGTACCACAATACTTTGATAAATACTGTGGTACTTTTGGGTACCACATTGGCTACCAACGTTCAGCAAATATCTAACAGGGTATTGAATGTTTGTATATATTGTATTTGATATGTTAGTACAGTCTACTGGTATGGTAAAGTACATACAGTACCATATAAACACTGAACTCTGGTAGCCACCCAGAAGGTACCATTGTATACTGTGTATAAACCATCTGAGGGTACCATAACAGGTGGAGAGGTTACTACAGTATATAAATATTACTATTATGGTTCATAAGCATGTATAACATATTTTTGGCAGTATGCTAGTATGAGTTTCATAGTACCAAACTTTAGAACCATGTACCACTATAGTGTGGTACTGTAAATATACTATATCGGTAAATAAGTATCTTCATCCTGCCGAAAAATGTACAGGAACCATTGGACTACCTATCCATCCATCCATCTAGTAACCTCTGTAGTCCAACTAGGGACCATGGAGGACAATGCTGACCCATATACTGTATTGTATCATGGTACTTATACCATGCTGAAGTTCCTTATGGGTAAACTACCGTCTTTTCATTTTATTAAAAGCAAAACTAAAAAGCAAGACAGAGGCTACCTTCTTCACCTGCATCCCGTCGCAAACACTGTTCCTTACAACAGACGACACGTTCAGGCCGAAGTCATTACTCTCTGGGAGTCCTCCGTTCTCCTGAAACAAAATCAGACAGCTGAAATGTCTGTGACCAACCATTGAGAAAAAGCAGCCTGGGGGAGATTTGGCTTCAAAGCACTCTGCACACCTCCTTAAACAGTCGTGGGATAAAGTATAAACTCACAGTGCCAGACTTCACCAAGTCCTTCCCTACTGCCTTAGTCTCTTGCTTTTTACTCCCGTTCCGGGATGGTGGACCCTGAACACATGGAATTCTGGGCAGTGTTTGTTTTACACTTGAGGTTCTAAGTATAAAAATAAATAAATAAATAAATAAATAAAACGAAGAATGAAAGGGAGGGCAAATACATTATAACTTCTTTTAAAATAACAAGTATACTGACCTGTTCTTAGTGGAGCTTCTAACATGTCTGTTCTCAACTAGGGTGGAAAAGTGGTATCATTAAGACACGCTACCAAACAGAGGCAAGCATTACCACGATTTGTGCATTTCTAAATATGCAGGGTACATTAACTCATTCATAATAATGATAATAATAATGATAATAATAATATATTTATGCAACAAATTTAAAGCAGAATCATTCTTATAGGAATTGTTATAGAATATTCTTATAAAATTTAAAATTTTTTCTCTTTTTGTTTTAATAGTATTATTTCTCAAAAACATTTAGAATTATTGGCACCCTTAGTCAAAATATATAATTTTTCTTTGCCACCGCTGCCTCTGGATTGCTTATTAGGGATACATTTTTTTTTATTTATATCCAGAATTTCTAATCCTGTAAAGCTGCTTTGCAACAGTGTTAAAAGTGCTATGCAAACAAAACTGAACTGAATGGAATTTGAATTGGTTTCGAAACAAAATGTTTAATGCCACTTTTGTTACAATAAGCTGTCTGGAGAGGTTACACAAGACAGGGATTCCTGGGAAAGAATCATTTAAAATAGTTTGTCAGATGATAAAATCAAACATATTTTGTTCATACACACCATCAGCATGTTCATTAACTTATTTATTTATTTATGTGAATTCACAGCAGGACAATCCTGCCCAAAGCCAGATTGCCTCTGCCAGGAGGTCTAGATTTAGCCCAAGACAAATCTTTGATAAATTCACATGGCACAAACATAGTGTACGACTAACTTTACAATAGTGTGCATGGTGAAAGGTTTCTATTACAGCCGTCCTCAATTTTGTTAGTACAGTCTGAGCACCGTATTTCTTTTCAGGTAAGGCTTTACCAAATATTAATTGTGGGAGTGACATGTTTTTATGTTAAGAGAAACATATTGACATAAAATAGTACAGCATCACCCTCTATTCAAGCTTAAAATATGACTATGTGTTAATTAATTTTTTTATATTATTACATGTTACATGACGAGTCCCAATAGTTCTGGATTCATTCATACATACGGACAGATGAGTGTTTCCAGCCCTTTTCATTGACACAAAGTTTCATACTCAAACGTACCTTGTTCCGGCAGTTTCTTTGATACCTTTGGATATTTCTGAAACTTAATGAAATGAAAGCTTTCGTAGTCCATGAGAACAGTGTCCAAGTCAATATTGTCGCACAATTCAAACTTACGCAACCCAAAATGGGTCTCTTGTTCCAGTGTACTAGCAGCGTCCACATACCTGTGCAGATGAAGAGAACAAAATAATCCTTTTCCCCCTAAATCTTAAAGAATAATCCTAGATGGATTATCCCTGATATCATATGATGTGGATACATGGCATGGGGATAATTTCCAGATTATTACAGAAAATACAAATCTCACCCTTCCTCTATTAAATGATGATAAATTAATACAAGCAAATTCCTTTTTCTGGTCTCTGTTCTTAATACGTCCTGAAAAAGAAAAAACATTTTTAAACAGCAGAAACCACACAGAGCCAGAAGATGGCGCCAAATACACAGTATTCTGAACTAGAGGCCATCACGTGACACGTCGCCGTGGCAACAAAAGACTCAGCAGAACGTTTGTCTATCGTAAATTAGCTTACAATATGACACAACTTTTACCACACAATACGAATTATTGAACGAATTAATAAGACATAAAAATATAAAAAAATATATATATATTTACGTTTTATTTTAATTACTAACAGACCACTAACGAAGCAGCAAAGCGCAACAGTGTGACTGCTGAAGTTAAGCTAATTAGGTAGATAGCTGTATAGCTGTGAGCTAAATACTTGTCTAGGCCAAAAACAACAACAACAACAACAACAACAACAAAAAGCTATGATAAAAACGAATGATTGCTGCCACTTACTGCTTCTCTGGCCTGGTTTGCAGTTTTAATGGCCTGATATGATAACTCCATTGTGTTTCTTGATAAAAAGGAGTCCTGCTACATAAACACTCAGTCCAGTCACCAGTCGCACGCGCAGCCTCAGTGACGTCATGTTTACGCTGTGCATAAGTTTTCACCCCCTGGGTTGTGAAATTACAGAGGGTCCACTGTATATTTTACAGTTTCCCTACAAGATACAGTGTGTTTTTATAAGTGTGGATGTGGGTGTGTGTGATAGATACAGTGCCATGAAAAAGATTTATTCTTAGATTTAAATTCTATCCTGATTTATTCTTTTTGAATATCTTTTATGCATAATTGATTCAAATCATCAAATAATTTTTATATTACACAAAGATAACCCAAGTAAATACAAGATTCATTTGTTTTCAATGAAATGGAAAAAAAAATCTAACTAAAGTAGCTATAAGATCACAGATCATGGCGTAATCTAAAGAAATTCAACAGATGAGAAAAACAAAGTACAAAACATCTATCAGTCTGAAAAGGGTTTCTAAGCCATTTATAAGGCTTTGGGACGACTGCGAACCTTTATCCGCAAATGGAGAAAACTTGTGAACCGAAAAACAGTGGTGAACCGTCCCAGGATTGACCGGTATACCAAAATTACTCAAAGACCACAACGACAACTCATCCAGGAGCTCATGAAAGAACCCAGAAGAACATCTAAAGAACTGCAGGCCTATATGCTGAGCCTGGACCTGACCAACAGAAGCAACCCCAGATCATAACACTGTCACCACAGGCGTGAATGGTAGGCACTAAGCATGATCACTTCATCTCTTCTTACACTCACTTCATCTCTTCTTACACTTAACAGACCACAGGACCTTTTCCCAATGCTCCACAGTCTATTCTTTATGTCTTCTAACAAATTGAAGCTTTTTTTTTTTTTTTTTTTAATCAATGAGGCTTTTTTTTAGCCTCACTGATAAGTGTTTTTTTAAAGAGTATATTTGAGTCATTAAGAATGACTTAATTATTATTTTTTTATATCTCATTATACATCTGACCAGTTTAGGATTAAGGGCCATACAGTGGCCATACAGTAATGTTGGGGATTGAACCTGGGACCTTCCGATCGGTTGTTCATCACCTTAACCACAAAAGTATGGACACACCTTCTAACTCCATAGTCTTTCCTGATTTTGTAAAACAAAGCTGAAAGCGTCCAAAATATGGAATAATCTCCTTTGAACTGCAGAACTTTAATTGGGTTCACTGGTTCCCTGAGAGAATAGCAGATTAAGACTGTCTGAACTGTCATACAATTACTTGTGAGACAATTTGAAACATATTTTGAAACTATTTGAAACAATAAAGTTTTATTGTGGAGAAAAGCTGGACAGAAATTATTTGCAGTAAACAATTAACACACCATTCTGGTGACAGCAACACCTACGTATAAGATCTTCACAGTCTAAAGTGCTCATTGAGGTATTGCAATAGAGTTGATATATAGATGTGTATGTTACTTAGGCTCTATAAAGCCTTCATAAAGGCTCTAATCTGAGGTGCTGTTTGTTAATTGGTGATTTCTGAGCCTGGAAACTCTAAATAAACTTCTCTGCAGCAGAGGTACGTTTTGGTCTTGTTTTCCTGGGATGGTCTTGATGAGAGGAAATTTCATCATGATGGGGGCTTGATGGGTTTTGCAAATGATCTTGACAATACTGTTCTTGCAAGAACTGTTCCAGAACAGCTGACCTTCATGTCCTAAAATAACACCTGACTCTGGTTGTTGTTAATTACATATTTTATTAAAAAAAATCCATTATTGGACTACTGTAGTATGTAAAAAATAAACCCAAACTTGAGTCCAAATTTTTGACTGGTACTGTGTATATCTATATCTACCTATCTACTGTATATCGCACTGTAAGATATAGCACCTGTTTTTATGAGACATTATACATTTTGAGGATCTGTTTAGCTCTCAGGTGGCTTAATGGTAAGCATTGTCGCTTTACACCTCCAGGGTCCAGGTACAATTCCCGCCTTTGTATGCATGGAGTTTGCATGTTCTCCCCATGCTTGGTGAAATTCCTTCGGGTACTCTAGTTTCCTTCCACAGTCCAAAGACATATTAGGCTAATTGGCATTCCCAAAATGCCTGTAGTGTGTGAATGAGTGCATGTATGATTGTGCCATGTGAAGGATTGGCACCCAGGGTGTACCCTGCCTTGTGCCCCAAGTATCTTGGGATAGGTTTCAGGCCCTCTGCGACTCTGAATTCAGGATAAAGCGGTCCCAATGATGAGTGAGTGAGTGTTTGGTGCTCTACAGTGCTATTAGAGGACAGACGTTACACTGGAGAACTTTAATTGGATTCACTGTTTCCCTGAGAGAATAGCAGATTAAGACTGTCTGAACTGTCATACAATTACTTGTGAGACAATTTGAAACATATAAGTAACAGCACAGAATGGTACAAAGTTTTATTGTGGAGAAAAGCTGGACAGAAATGATTTGCAGTAAACAATTAACACACCATTCTGGTGACAGCAATACCTACGTATAAGATCTTCACAGTCTAAAGTGCTCATTGAGGTATTGCAAGTAATGAACTGGACATTTCATGTTCTTTTTTAACGTACAATGACTAACAATTTAAGACATTTTCTCCCCACAATAGGATAGTCAAATACTCTAGATGTCACTTATGTTATAAGAAACATCTCACTTTTCTCTGCAGCCTGTTAGTATTCGCCTGAGAAAGTCCAATCCATAAGTCTGTTACAGGATACCACAGTAGTACAACGCAACCCGGAGATCACTCCAGGCTTTAGAAGACGCCAGCTTCAGTCAGGAAAGTGTTGGCCTCCAGGAGCAGACACTTCGTGTACACACGAAAGGTGTAGAAGAGCGTTACAAAGTCCTGTGTGCTGAAGATTGTGTCTGCTAGTGCAAAACCCAGCGTGGATGGAATGAATCCTCTGCCGTATTCCACCATCCAGGTCCCCGAGGTCCACTGCACCGAGGTCGCCTCGCCCACCGAGTGCACGATTGTGTCCCCTGACGAAGGCAAAATGCATGAGGTAAGAGAATAATCCAGAGTATTTCTGTTTATATCTCTGTGATGAATGTTAGAAATAAATTGTGGCATATACATAATTAATGAAATTAATAAATATATTTTTAAATGCTTTTACATTGTTCAACAACTTTCTGTAATGTTCCAGTTGTGCTAAATAAATGTTCAGATTAAAAATGATGGAGTGTTTCTTTAAAAGGTGTTATCAAATATATAATTTTACATATTTCAAATTTTTCTCATACCTGGGTAGTAAGTCTCACTTTTAGTCGTTCCTTCTTTCCATTGCCGGAAAGTTCCAGAAATTATGGTGTCTGATATCTCAGCCCAATATCGCCCTAAAGAAAAAAAAAAAAAACCAAGATACTCTTTTAAAGCAGATCAGCAGATCCTATAAGCCTCAGCAAAGGTTTTGCGCTCTTAATGGAGAAAGTGTACAACAGTATGGATTTTATGTTTTAACAATGCACTTGAAAACAACCAATGAGAACTTCTTGTATACAACATAACAAGAAGTAATTTGCTTCGTATTGAAGGAATGGAGGAGAAATAACACTAAGGTTAAGGATGACCACACAGGCACAAATGAGCAAACCTGTCTTGGTCTATGTGTCTACGCGTACTCACCTGAGTGTCCGCTTGTGTCCACGGCGGTCCCGAAGAGCAGCACATATTCGGTGAGGGACGCGTGGAGCAAACACATGGAGCCCATCCAACCCCCGGCGTTTACAAACACCCACTGCAGATCCTCGTCAGGCAGGATGTGGCCCGAGTAACGTTTCCGCAACTCCACCACGACTTTAGAGAAGGCTTGCTCAGGATCCTGACCTAAACACATATCATACACATAAACATATATCGATAGAAGTTGGACAAATCTGGGGTTTACATTCTAGGAATGTTTTTCATATTCAAGATGGGTCTAACTTGGCCACACAGAAAGACTGACTGAGGAACTGGGGCTTCCTCCCACGTGTCGACTGACTATGTTAAACCGTGCATTTAAGTATTAATGTCTGCTGATGAACCAGCGTCACATTACATTTAAGACATTTGGAAGATGTCCTTAACCAGGGCGACTTATAC
>JAOTQY010000008.1:720609-735116 GCA_026413445.1 Dolichallabes microphthalmus
CAACAACAACAACTATGCTGCATCTTTTTTTTTAGTTTGAATTCCTCATTGTTCAAAACCAAAAATTACTGATCATGTATGACAACATTTCAACCGATGTCTGTACCGCTTTATTCTGTATTCAGGGTAGTGGGGGGCCTGGAGCCTATCCCAGGAGACTTAGGGCACATACACTCACTCACACACTTATGCAGGGCACACACTACAGGCAATTTAGGAATGGCAATTAGCCTAATCTGTATCTATGGACTATGGGGGGAAACCGGAGTACCCTGAGGAAACCTACCATGTAAACTCGGGAATCGAGCCAGACCCCGGAGGGGCAAGGCGACAGTGTTAACCACTAGTAAACCATTGCTACAATGATGACGTAGTGGTTAGCACTGGGGAAATTGTTCTCCCCCTTCCTTACAGTTCCCTTTGTGGCCTCGTACCTCCAGGGTTTAGGGTTTGATTCGCACCTCGAGTTTGTGTGTGCGGAGTTCAAACCTGGGGCCTTTCTATCAGTAGGCCCGTGCATTAATCCTGATGCCTCACTCTTTCTACTTTCCACACTCTAAACTTTAAAGCATGAATCAGGTGAAACAAAAGAGAATCAAGTCCCATTTAGGATTCATCTGTTTCTAAAGCAACCCTGATTATCCGATTAGACACCTGCTAAGACGCAGACCATGTCTGTCGCTAAACCTCCACCATAACGCATGAGCACATGATGCTTTGATTAACTCTGAGACGTTGCACTGGATCAATGCTCCACATATCGAGAGGTTCTTTTTCTGGTGTCATCCAGAGTCAGTTTTCTCCATCTGTCGGCTCTTCCTCGCCTCTCGTTGCAGCTGTTTTATTTAGAGAAAGCGCAACCCGGCTGTCACACACGCCTCTGTGTTGCTTTACTGCCTTTTGCGTTTACAAGCTGAGAGGATTCAAGCAGTAGACAGCCATCATTAATTAAGTCTATCTGAGGGCAAATCGAGCCAGAGGTTCTGCCTGAACTGTCGTCAACTCTGGCTTATCTTTCCGCGAGCTGACGTTCTATCTGTCATTACTTGACAAGATTTAACTTCCAGAAATGCCGTAAACAGCAGAACAGCTGGCTGACCTGAAAACACAACGCTTAGCTGAAAGCAAGCCATTTCTCTTTTCTTAGTGTATATGATGAGTAGATTGCCTCTATTTGCCCAAGGCCACATTCTTGATATGATATGGATGAAGTCTTTTTTTTTTTCTTTTCTTTTCTTTTTTTACATTTTTTTCTTTTTCTTTAAAGCACTGACTAAGCAACAAAGCCGTGTCCTTCATTAAATTCTTAACGTAAAGGTTTGGATTATTGCAGATGGTTGCACTTTTGCTCTGATCATTACCGCATTTGCCCCTGAAGTAATTAAGCATTGCTTATTTGTCTGTCGAGTTACAGCGCCTGTGTTCTGCAGAACTCTAGGGAGGCCTAGGAGAAGGTAGTACCCCATGATTAGCATTAGCTCTCACCTTCAGCATCACCCTCATCATCTCATCCTGTTCACTTATTAGCATTCTGCTGGCACAGAGATCCCGGCGCTCATCTGGGTTTTCTTTTACATTCTGTTCAACTAGGACCTGTTTATACCTGAATGAACTACAGTATTTGCTTTCATGATGAAGAGTGAAGGTCGGTGCATGGTTTCAGTAACATTACACATGTTATCCTTACTGGATTTGGAGGAAGCTTGTGTTTATGAGAGCGCTGAAAGACTTGTGCAATAGAAACATGCTTGGAATCGTCTGTTTACATTGAGAGATTTTTGTGTCAATCTGAAAGAATTTCATTTGAACCGCAGTTCCTTGACGAAGTGTTTACATATAACATAAACTCGCACAATGTTAAAAAATCTCTTCTTACATACATGTTACATGTAATCTAACCCATATATGCATGTGATGATTAATGACAATGGTATTCTAATAAGGATAAGCTGGTGAGTCCTGTCAGAGAAAATGTGTAGGTAAAGTATGGCCAAAATACACTATTGGTGCTGATTTTATTTTATTTTTGTATGTTATTGATATAATACAGAAAATGTGTGTGCCAAAGAAGCTACTTGGACATAACCCAGCCTTGCTTGCCTGAAAATTTCAAGTTGCTAACTTCAACCGTTTTGGAGAGATGATTTTATATTTATCATTTGTCTCACTTTAAACAAATAATAATAAAAAAAATGCAAATTAATTATATTTCTATGGATATATTTATTGTTATATTTCCTTTTTGGGTATTGATACTTAAATTGGTGTAAGCTTCTAGAAGTATATGACCTGTTAAAAATGATTGCTTAAATAGTTTTTTGGTAAAAGCTTAAAAAGCAAAACTATTGTAGCTGTAACCGTGTCAAATTCAAGCTGCCACATCTTTACAATTTTGCATTTAAGACTAATACACTTTTTCAGGTTTATGGTTTTTCATGGGAATTCTAAGTTGGCCAAATTTCATCTGAAGATGAAAATAATTTCATCAATTAATATCATTGAAAGATTTGAATGAAAGAAAGTTACGGACACTACATAAAAGGGCACAAAATCCTATTTAGCAAATGTCGTTTTATCTAATAAAATTTACATGTATATTTACAAAAAATTAAGCATGGATCGGGAGATAAAAAGCATTTATTATTATGAAAAATGGTGTTACTGTATATGATCCTATCTAAAAATTTCTTTTTTTTTTCACCTAGGTGAAACACTTTAAAAACCAATGCCATGCTTTTGCCAATAAAATATGTCCTTGTGTGTGGGTTTTATAATTTTATTTAGTAAAGTCATAAAGAACACTTTCTCATAAAGTCCTGAGTGTGTGATGAGTTAATTTTCTTCTGTTACTACTACTATTATTCTTATTCTGATTATTGTTGTGACTACTACTACAATTATTGTCCTATTATTAAAAATTTATAGTGTTATTACAGCTTTTGATACAGAGGGCCAGAAAAAAATATTGGTAATAACTGTAATAATTGGTTTTCCCAAGACCTTGTTAGTCATTTTTTAAGTGACCTACAAGTCAGAAAATAATAATAATTCTCCAGTGTATTGGGCATTAGCAGACCATAAATCTAGCAATGTAATTTAAATAATTACAACATTAAACCCCCTGCGTAATATTGTGTAATTCCCTTGTGCTGCCAAAACAGCTCGACCCATCAAAAAGCATGACCTCTGAATCTGAAGGTCTTCTGTGGTATCTTGCACCAAGACATTATCAGCAGATCCTTTACGTCCTATAAGTTGCGAGGTGGGATGTCCATGGATTGGATTTGTTATTCCAGCACATCCCACAAATTCTCAACCAGATTAAGATCTGAGGAATTTGGAAGCCAGGTCAACATCTTGAACTCTTTGTCATGTTCCTCAGCCGATTCCTGAACAATTTTTTGCAGTGTAGCAGGGTGCATTGTCCTGCTGAAAGAACCCACTGATATCGGAGAATGTTGTTTTCCTGAAGGGGTGTACTGTACATGTTTAGGGAAACTAGGTGGTATGTGTCATCAACATGACATCGCCAGGACTGGAGATTTCCAAGCAGAACATTGTCCAGACCATCAAACTGCTTTCACCAGCGAGTCTTCTTCACATAGTGCATTCTGGTGCCATTTCTGCCCAGGCACCAGGTGCATGCATCGGCACGTGCATGTTATAAAAGAAAACATGATCAATCAGACCAGGCCACCTTCTTCCATTGCTCTGGTGATCACAATGTAGGTTATTTTGTCCATGGACAGAGGTCTGCATTTACCCCTACATTACTACATTGCCCCTTATGCATCATGCATATGTGTTTTGTCACCTTTCTATCATGTCCAGCATGACATTTCTAAGCAATTTGTTCTATACAGGGTGGGTGAAAAGTAACTAGGCATTCAAAATTGGTAATAAAGAGCATATTTCTAATACAAATTTATTGATACAAATTGTACATGTACTTTATTACATAGGAAAATGAAAGCAAATCTTTACCTTTCAATGTACATGTACAGTACATTTCAAAGGGGGAGTCAACCAGTTTCCTCAAATGGACAGGGATGAAATGCACAGTCTCCTGAAGGAAGTCATTTGGAGTACTGCTGAGAACCTCCCAAGTCCTGCAGTGTGTGAGACTTTGTCCTGTATACCTCCACCTTTGCATAGCCCCAAAGGACAAAATCACATGGAGTGAGATCTGGACTTCTTGGAGGCTATTCATGAGGTCAACGTCCCGCTAAATGCCAGTCTAACCACACATGCACAGTAAGAAAAACTGCCGGTAGTGCTCCAGTGATACTGCAAGGTCTATAGCCATTAAATATTGCCTGGAATAATTTTTCCCCACCCTCAGTACAGTACGTAGCTCTTCTGTGGAACCTAGTCTTCACTCCCTATGCACATCAGTCATCCTTAAGCACAAATTATGCTGCTATTGGTTCACCATTTGTCCTTCCTTGGATAACTTTACCCACTGGCATTTTGGAGATGCTTTGACCCATGATAACCATCATCCTATTAAAGTTGCTCAAATCCTTGTTTGCTTGGCCATTCTTCCTACGTTCAACACATCAACTTTGGCATACTGTACCAGATAATCATGTGTTGTTCTAATGAGATAATCAATGCTATTTACTTTAGTAGTTTGTTGTTATGGCTGATATGTGTGCTTTGCCATTTAGCCACGGAATTACACTAATGCGTTCCCTCTCATGCTTACACACACCTCTCCTAAATCTGCAGCTTGGAAGCTTGTTTATGTGTGTGTGAGAACTCGCTACTAACCACTGCAGAACATATGGCCCCTTGGACAAGTGTTTTCCCAGGGGAAAGAGGATTAAACTGAGCCAGTCGCACATGGATCCCACCGTAATGCCAGTCATACTCTGGGAGCAATCATGAGGTGAGGCAGAGCTACTAATTTAAAAAGAGGGAGGGTGTCTGTCAGCTAAAGCCCTGGTAAAATCGATGTCTGTCAGGAAGATGAAGCTTTGACAGGAACCTGGCGTGTGGCTCCGTGTGTGAGTCAGTGTGTGTCCTTCTCTGGTTGATCTGGGTGGGAGGCCATGATGAGAGTGTACTGGTGTGATCAGTGTGTAGCCGCAGCAGCACTGACGGCTTCCACGGTGAGAGGAAGCCCGGTGGTCTGTGTTTAATGTGGCGGCGTTAATGTTGTCGCACTGCTGACCACACACACCATACCGTAGGACCATGTGCTTGTGGAATTTTGTGTGGCAAAGCGTTGCCATATGTTAATTCTAATCAAAGGTCTGTGTAGTTGGGGTGAAATGTCATTTCATCATAGTTAGATTTTATTTTATTTGATCAGAAATAGAGTTTGAAGTAAATTTCGGCTCTTAAATATGAGACAGATATGTACGTTTGGAACGAGAGTAGATGGCGGGTGCCTGATTTATACGAGTGTCTGTGATAGAAAAAGCTTTAAAAGTCACCTTAACCAAATCATAAGAAAGATTGCTTTATTCTTAACTGTGAGTGTATAACAGAGGAAATGGATTATACTGTATTTTCACCGTCTACTTGTATAGAAGCATCTGTAAACAGCTCAATGCAAAAAATCTCATGCAGCTACAATGCATTTCAAGAGCTTCGGTTACTTTTCACATCTAACATGAAAATAATAATGTGTGTGAGCTATGTGACTTGAATCGTGGCATGGATGGTGACACCAGAAGGGCTGGTTTCTCAGTATTTCAGAAACTCCTGGGAATTTCACACCCCAGCAGACTCTAGAGTTCCCCAGGAATGGTGCAATAATAAAAAACACAGTGTGAACAATATTTCTGTGGGGGAAAATGACAAAAAATGAATTTATTTGCCTGGAAGGATAGAGTAACTCAAATAATTACTCTTTGCAATGGTGGTGACCAGAAAAACATCGCAAAATGCACAGAACAGAAACCATGAGGTGGTTAGAACAGGCCACATAAGGTTTAATTCCTGTCAGCCAAGAACAAGGATCTGAAATAATCATGGGCACTGGAATGAGACAATCAGAGATTAGAGAGAGAGAAAAGAAGTTTATCTTCCAGTCTTTATTTGTTCAATTTGAGCCAGTCTGATAACAGCCATAATACATAACCTTAGATAGGTAGGTTTCTCTTCTTCAAGGTTTGACATGTTAAGCATCCTGAGCTGCTTTTCTGATCACCATGTTTGTAAAAAGTTCTTATTTGAGTTCCTGTAGACGTCTGTCAGTTTAGACCAGTCTGGTTATTCTCCTCTGATCTCTCTCATCATCCCGGTGCTCCATCTGGCAAATCCTCAGCTCAGAGGGTTTTTTTTGTTTGTTTTTTTGTTTTTTTTTTCTGTAAAACTACAGAGAATGTTGGGTTTGAAATCTTCAAAAGTTCAGCAACTTTGGAAAATAAATAAATAAATAAAATAAACCTCCAACCAGCCCATCTGATACCAACCAGCATACTGTGGCGAAAGTCATTGAATTTACATTTCTCCCCAAATCTGATGTCTGAGATGAACAATAACTGTGAAGCTCTTGACTTATATCTGCATTATTGTTCAGTTCATATGAATTGCTGATTCAATACCATATTTGTACAGCCATCATTGTCTATATTTTGTACAGCTAAGTTTTAAAAAATATCTTTTCATATCCTATATCTTATATTTTGTTCTTCTATTTTTTTTCGGCAGCTAAGGTTTTCTATATTTTATTCTTATTCTATTCCATAATTTATTTCTTATTGGTAATTTTGATTTTAAGGTCAAAAGCGGTTGTATAAGCATTTCACTGCATAGCGTACTGTGTATGACCGTGTATGTGACAAATACAATTTGCACGAATATGCTTCTGTATAGGTGTTCCTAATAAAGTGGACTGCACGTGTGTTTCGTGGACTAATCCTGAAAATACGTTCAATGTCTCGGGAGAAGGCATATTGAGAGATATCAGGAAAGATCACAACTATACAGTGCTACAAACACACAGATTGCATAGTACCCAGTTAAAGTGTGAACAGTTGAAATGAAGAATGAAAACATGTAATAGAAAAGAAAACAAATGTCTAGACAACTTTAAAAAAAAAAAGTTTTAAAGATAAATCTATCCAGAATGCTTTCATCTTTAGAACCAATATGATCTTCGTGCTTGTTAATATTTCCTTCTAATTAATTCCTTGCCTTAGAATGGACCTGTTATGCAAATAAATTTACCTTTACCATTGTTAGACATTCAGCTAAGCCTCTACTGTCTAGTGTTACATCATATAACAAAAAAAACCCTCCCCTGGCTCGATGATCAGCTTCACACGGCTCTGCTGTTCTCATTTACACAGACACTGAAACGGCACATTCGGATGAGGAGTGAAGAGGCAGGTTGTTTAAAATGCATTATCTGAGGGGTATTTTAATGGACCCTTAACAGACAGACTTTGATGGCCCTATGAGAACTGTATTACTTCTTACTGTCAACAAGCTTTCATATTCCCTCATTAAAAAATATTTTGAGCTACGGGCCACGAATGCACCGCTGTCATCACTTCTTCATCAAAACTTATTCTTCATCATCGCAAAGCTGCTTTCAGGGGACCAAACTGGTAAAAGATAAATGGAGCAAGATCAGGACTATAGGGAGGACGTTGTTGCAGAGTGTCGACAGTGTGGGCAGAAGTTCAATTCAATTCAATTCAATTTTATTTATATAGCGAACATTTAACAATGTTCATTGTCTCAAAGCAGCTTCACAAAATGAAAATCAAAAGTGAGAAAAAAATGTGTTTAGATAATAATTGTAAAAAAGATTGTGAGATCGTCCCTGATGAGCAGGCTGAGGGCGACGGCGAGATGGCAATAGGAAGAAATCTTGAGGGGAACCAAACGCGACATCATGTGTTAGGCTGCTGAAGGTTCAGTATAGCAAAAGATGTCCTATTTATCTTGGAGTCCAGTTCAGCACAGGGACGAGTCAGCAGGTGCAGAGCACAGAGGGTGGTCTGGATCACTAGAAGCTCAGGAGCAGCAGGTGTAGATCCAAACCATCATGAAGCAAAATCCAGCTGGAGGTGGTCCTTCTCTGGATGCCTCAAGATCTTCGCAGGGTTGGCCTCTGTCTCCTGGAGTTTGCACTCAGTCTCCAGTTGCCTCAGGATGGGTAGAGAAAGGAAAAAAAGATGGAAAAGAAAAGAATAAGCATAGACGTATACGGACATGCATCGTCATACAAGATCATAATGCCCTTGTATAGCAGTCTACTCTGCGTTTAATTCAAAGTTTAGGCTTCCGCTCTGTAATACGCATCTCACTATAACCAGCACTGTTGATTGTTGAACCTTTTTCCTGATAATGTTCCAATACTGGCCCTTGAGAACCCCAGAAAACTGTAAGGATCAATTAGATTATTTCCATTCTCTACTCTGCTGTTTACTCTCAGACTCGTACTATCAACCTGTATTATGCTGATACCGCTTTCAACATTGTGTCATCGATCGATAACTAGATGTGCTGAATCTGTGCTGTAACTTGGCTTAACTCGGTCATACATATGATATATACTGTACAATCAAAGTCGACGTGTTGAATGCTGGAAAAAATGGGCAAGCAAAGGGATTAAAAAATATATATTATTATTATTTATTTTTCTCGTCTTTCTCCAGTGATGTCTCCGTGGCTACCGGCAGCTGGTAACGTCACACATGAATAATGAAAATACAGCAGCAAATGTCTAGTGTTTCTTGGAGGACTTTTCATTTTCCAGTATAAACAGGCATTATTTTATTTACTGCTTTCAGAGTGAAACTGGACCCAAAGTGCAACATGTCCTGTCATGGC
Organism: Dolichallabes microphthalmus; assembly: GCA_026413445.1. Lineage (NCBI taxonomy): Eukaryota > Metazoa > Chordata > Actinopteri > Siluriformes > Clariidae > Dolichallabes > Dolichallabes microphthalmus. The sequence goes on from JAOTQY010000008.1 coordinate 729,406, forward strand.
TGCTGAGCCAGAGTTTGTGTTTACTTGACTGAATGCATTAAAACCTCACTAGTCTGGACTCCTGGTTCGTACTACAGATGGCGAAATCCTGAGCCAGCGCTAGTCAACGGAGCCATTCGGCTAATTAAAAGCGGAGCAGAAGGTATGCACAGGAAGTGTGTGTGTGTGTGTGTGTGTGTGTGTGTGTGTGTGTGTGTGTGAGTGTGTGGTTAGATTACCAGCACCATGCCCTCCAGTTACAGAATAAATCCTTGCTAGTATAACAACTAGAATAAGAGTGTGAGTTTACTTAAGGAGATGTGAAAATTAGGCGATATTTCCAGGTGCTATGTTGCAAGATATTTTGAGAAAAGAAATTGTCGGGGAAAAAAAAAGAGAAAAAATTTGCCTCAAAAGCACCACATTTTTTGTTAGCTGTTCAGTAAAACTCATTCATTCTCTATACCGCTTATCCTATACAGGGTCGCAGGAGGCCTGGAGCAGAGTCCAGGGGACTTGGGGTACTATTTAGGGTATACCCTGGACAATCCATCACAGAGCACAAACACACACACACACACACACACACACACACACATATTATGGGCAATTTGGAAAAAGCCTAAACTGCATGATTTTGGACTGTGAGAGAAAATCTTAATACCTGGAGGAAACCCATGGAAAGAACAGGCAATCTACACACACACACGCACGCACGCACGCACACACACACACACACACACACACACGAAGGAGTCCCATGAACCCTCGACCCAGGCGGTACAATGTCACAGTGCTGTGTTGTTCAACAAAACACAATTCTGCATAGCAGATAAGTCGTATAATGTTAACAAGAAAACTGTTAATGGTCGAAATGTTGTAATGTTCCTAGTTTATAAAAGTTCATATTTTGTGCTTTATAACTCTCATAGACCATGCTGTATTTTCCCCCCTCAACACTAAATGAATACTTGATTAAAATGGGTAATTTCAACCCATTTATTATTCGCAGCTCATTTTTTCTAATCAAAAACTAATCGGAATCACGTTCCTGCTTTCGTCCGAACGGCCTTTTGTTAGCGTGTTAATGTTACTCACACACTTTCAATCGTTTCACCACATAATCATTTTTCCCTTTCATAAACTTACAGCACTCACGGATCAAACAGAATTTGCAGTTTGTTAGAGCGCCAAAAAAGATTGATGAAGTTTGATTATGGTTCTTTTGAAGTCAAACAGTCCAGCCTTTCCAGCTTTGGGGGATTATCCCAGCCGTCCACCTTTCATTGTAAGATTTGAGATGCTTTTTGTCTTTTATTATTTTATTTTTTTTCTGAGAACAGAGCTGCGTTATGGGATGGAGTTCGCAAAGTGAAATATGATAATGGTCTGTTGGGGAGCATACCAGGCCAGTTCTGGAGGAGAATTCCTTCAGGGCTGCTCTAATATTCTGCCAGTTTGGATATTTATTAAAAACACTGACACTGTCGGGTTATAAGCATGGCGGCTCATATTACCACACTGTGCATGCCGTAGTCTTGTTTCTGAACTTTTGCTCAGGGCATGAAAACATAGATAATAGCCTGCCGGCTGTGGGTTTTTCATTTTCAATGGTATGTTCGATGTCAATTTTATTACGATAAAATGGGGTTTTCTTGCCTGTGCTTTAGAGCAGTGCTGAAATATGCTACATGGGTGTCACATTTCTATGTAATAAATACTAGACGCATATGTCATGGATCTTAGAGTTTAGTTTTTATGCCAAACTGTTTGGCAGAGACACAATGTCCAGAGGTGAAGTATTTGTCTTAGCAGATGGCGAGACTTATTACTTTGTGTTTTTTGTGAACTTTAACTCGTTTTTTCCCCTGGAGGCATTTTTTTTTTTAATGAATATGAAAGCTTATTGACATATGGACAAAGTGTTTGGAAAAGCAAGGAGATTAATGGCAAAAAATTAAGTATCTATCTTTTCTAAAAGTTACATAAAATAAATTCTACAGCCAGAGTGCGGATAATTTTTGACTCACCCTCATAATTTAGCTGGATGTGACGTCATCCATGCTTTAGACTCTTCTTTTAATGGGCAGTGTCCTTATGTACGTACAAATTTTAAAGCACTTAAATTGAAATCTTCATCAGACATAAATAAAATAATTAAAAAAGATATTTTTATGATTAAGGGCATGGTGAGTGGGGTGGGGGAATAGGTGGTGTGTTGGGATTAATGGGAAGGCGGATTGCGTGGTCTTTTTATAGGATTGATTTCAAGGTTACAATGGATAAATGGGTCTCGGTATTTACAGCGCTTACCGATTTATGATTCATTAGAGTAGGAGATGAGCTGGATAAGGAATTGATGTATAGGTGAAGTGAACGGAGGAACAGCGGTAGGTGTCCAGGCCATTAAACTAATTGCAGGAACACGGTCCATATGTGTTGTTTTAGTGTATTCCTTGACGTGCCATCCTGCCATAAAGTGTTTTATTGCTGTTCTACCATAGTAATTTGCTATTAATATTTACATTTTTAATCCGTGATTAATGTTCTGAAGCATTCATGAAACAATTTCACATTTTCACATGGTTTATAACATCCGTGGTGGATGTGAAGGATGAAAGCTGTGAATGATGCTGCTATAAAATAATCTATTTACAAAGCCTGACGAATCAGATTGTAGAGTTCGACATTGCTTGGATAGTAATTGACATTATGATCATGAATATATTATTTAATACATGCACAATCTACACACTCAAAGAACACAGGATACACACTTCTGTGTATACTATACATACATACTTAAAAGTAAGCGCGGCTTTACTCAGTAAATCAGGCATGTTTAAGTTGCATAAATATGTGTAAATCTGAAGAAAAAAAAATGATAAATGCCCGGTGCTAATCAGGTATTGATTAGCTGTATGTTAAAAACAGACCACTCAAATTTGGCCCTCTTCCCGCATTAGTATCTCCATCGGCGCTACCAAACTGAAGAATAATTGTCTCAGATCGAACAGCTTCACCTTCACAATGCATCTTTTATTGTAATTCCACCGGCAATGGATTTTAAAGCAGGTACAGAGACACCGCTCTGTCCCCCACCAGCACCACTTGGCAGAGAAAAGGCAAGGAACGAGGCAGTAGCTCGTCTAATCACTCGAGTGTAGGACGTGGCGTGGTGGACCGTTTGATGAATGCCACTTGAAATCTGTAGTGAGAGGAATGAGACAGGCGCTGCGTGCTCGGGAGCCTAATGCCTGCTTGATGTTTTGCCAGGTTGCAAAAGTCAGAACTTTGTATAAGGTGTGAAAACACAGGAAGTGTAACGATATCCTAATGCATTCAGCTTAGCGTGTTTCATCTGTCATCATGCTTAAAAACCCTTAAAGGTTTTTTCCTTTGTTCTTAATGAGAGTGTGGGAAGATGCTATTAACGTAACACAACTCAATACCTTCCCCCCTTAGGCGCTTCGCAACACGACCGGCTTTTCCTCCCGCTCAGCCCGAGGGTTCGGAAGGGTTATTTTGCAAGTTATTAAATGGATGAATGAACCTCATTTAGGCTGAGCAAATGCACCGCTCGAGCTCAATTCTCCGAAGAAATTAGTGAACTTTACAAGCAGGGCTGTGCGCATTGATGCAAAGTTTCCTCGTGTTCCTCTTTATTGGCAGGTTGTATTGTTTACTCTCCCCAAATCCACCTGTGCGCTCAAGTAGAACTCAACCCAGACCCAAAAAAACACACACAGAAAAACAAGCTCATGGCGCTCCGTTCTCGCTCTCACACTGCACTTTGCTTTCATTTCTTCAGTCACTCGGCTAAAGTTTCACTGCTGTGTCACGTTGCTTTTCCGAGAGTTTGGTAGTCAAAATTCCAAGGTCACGCTAATTGAAACCAGACACGAAAATAAGTCCGGTCTTCATAAATTATGTTAAATTGACTCACCAAAAGAGTTTCATGACTGTCTGGTTCTGTATTTAGCACCACCTAATTAGGGCAAGAGAGTTCCACGATGGTTGATTAAACCGTTTAAAGTGGTGTAATGTACCAAAGCCAGTTCCACTGCCAATATCCCCATACAAGCCCCGTGTGTATATATCAATTCAACGCCCTCGCATGGGAAAGTAGTCTCTCCTGATCTCTGGCATGTGGTCAGGACCTATAAATATTTAAGCGATTTTCCTGTGATTTGGACCAGATCCGTGAGGGACCTTTCTGTGAAACATTCACCAACCCGAAGCCTGTTGTATGCTTGTCCGTTCTGCGACTCAAGAACTGAAAGTAAGGGTGCACAAGGGTGGCATTCCTCCATCATCCTCTGTCTCGGCTCCTCCAGTGGGAAGCAGGTTGTGCCTTGGTGAGGTGCTTTTCAGCATTCCTTGGTCCAAATGGTCAGCTCAAGGTGCAACTAGCACTCTGTTGGAGTTAACATCCTTCTTTAATCACCGGGTGACTCACCTTTTTTGACCCGGTATCCTTCTTCTTGCAGTCTTATCAAAGACAAAGCACTTGCACTTGATTGGGTGCTGAGAGCACATCAAAGAGAACCATTTCCTCAGTACACCCCTCGCCAGCATGGTGCTGAAGCTTGTGCCTTTCACACATTCTTCCAGATTCACTCTGCCATATTGGGTAGCAACATAGCTGGAGAGTACAATACAATAGACTGTGACATCTCTTAGATGGTTGCGTGATCCTTTAAAAAAAATCCTTTTAAGGTCTCATCGGCGTAAATATCGGTCCACGGCAGAAGAAACGAGTCCAAATAGCGCTTCTTGTCAAGGCCTTTATTTGACTTTTAAATCTCCTGAATGAAGAAACACTCAAAATGTTCACATTTTTATTCTTCATTCCAGTATTGAAGCTTTATAATTCTGTGGTCGGGAAGGCGAAAGCATGCACGCTCAGATAAAATGTTTGGCCAGTTTTATAAACGCAATATGCCCTCTGTCTTTTCTCATCCACAATGTATCTGGACATACTGTCACGATTCATATTGGACTTGTTGGGAACGTTGCACAACGCGGCTAAATGCTGGTTCAGTCAAGAAACCAAGCTCATCATTTCTGTTGTTTTGTTCGGTCATAAAGAATATAAATCTTCCTCTGTGACATTACACAATGTCAATCCCATAGGTTAGCTTTATTTATTTATTTTCTCTGATCTGGTTTATATCTGCTAGGAAGAACTCTGCTGCCTTACAGCTCCATGGACAAATCTTTAGTCAGATCAAGACCAAGACTTACCTCTGCTACAGAGGAGAAGATCATTTACCAGCCTCAGAGATTCACCCATACACCAATTAACAAACAGCACCTCAGATTAGAGCCGTTATGAATCGTTATGGAATTACTGTAGAAGGTCTGTCCAAACTTTTGCCTGGTACAGTCAAACATACTCTCAATTCATGCTCTTTACAGTATCTATCTACATGGGTTTCCTCCATGTTCTTCTTTTCCATTTTTTGAAACATGCCAGGAGGAGCCTTGCTTTTGGTAAATTCGCATGGTGTATTCACATCTTGTGTGCAGGATTCCTGGGATTAGATCCAGATCTGATCACCCTGACCAGGATAATGCTGACTGAAAATAATTCATTCATTCATTCATTCATTCATTTTCTGTACCGCTTTATCCTTCTATTCAGGGTCGCAGGGAGGCTTAGGGCACAAGGCGGGGTACACCCTGGACAGGGTGCCAATCCATCGCAGGGCACACACACATACGCACAT
>JAOTQY010000008.1:761451-773697 GCA_026413445.1 Dolichallabes microphthalmus
TACTTTAAACAAAACATACTTAAGTAAAAGTAAAATTACAGATTTTAAAAACTACTTTAAAAAGTAGAAGTACACAATAAATCTACTTAATTACAGTAATGCGAGTAAATGTACAGTAATTCATTACTTTCCACCTCTGGCGGTAACTATACTCTACACACAATCATTCACAGTCCTGACCTCGCTCCATGCCATTTCCACATGATTGGGCCATTAAAGGAGTTCCTGGGAGGCCAGCTTTCCAGACATGAAGGAGGACGTCCAGAAAACTTTCTAGCTTGGCCGTATCCAAGCACTAGTGAAACATGCGGATAAGTGCATTAGTGTAATAGGGGATTATATAAACAAATAAAGATAGTTTTTACTCTTATAGCTGTGTTTTTATTCTGCACAATGAAAAGTCCTGGTTTGGACAGGAAATAAATTATTTTACATAAGATTTTTAACATACGAACTTCATGAAATACAAAATAAAAAAGGAACTTAACAAATGAGTTCTCAGTTCTAGTCTAGAGCGTAATTAAAAGCACTGGCTCTGTGGTTAGGTCAGGAAGTCTTTCTAACTCCATAATGTGCATAACCTTCTATAGGCCAATTAGCCTGCGCGCTCTGGGGTCCTTCTAGCGAGAGGTACGAAAACCACTATGAGGTTTCTGTGAAGATTCCAGGGTGGCCATTTCTATCATGGGAGGCTAATCAAGGGTGCTGTGGTTAGCTTTGGTTAAGTGCCACACACACAGCTGCACAGCTGTTTGTATTCAGGCCTTACACAAAGGATGATAATCTAAGAGTTAATGGGGAGAAAAAGCTATAACATGAATTGTCATCGCTAAACAAGTCTATATGTCGTAACTTATACTTCTTATTAGGAGAAAGTAGTACAAAGTGCAACTTGCTTGTTCATATGCAATCAAGATCAATAATTAACAGTTATATCACATTTTTGTTTTCTATTTCTGTTCTACTGTACTTGAACTAATGCAGCATTAATTCTTCAGTGGTGGCCAAAAATAGTAAAACAATATACAGTATGTCATGTATTATAGTTCTCCCTGTGTATGAAAAAGGTGATTTCGCTAATTAGTAGTTCTAGCCTCATGCTGAAGAATTCTCACTTTCACTCACTCATCGTTTAAACCACTTAATCCTGTATTCAGGGTCGTGGGGGTCCTGGAGCCTATGCCAGGAGACATACTGTAGCACTACTCATTCACACACTATGGGCAATTTGGGAATGTCAATTAACCTACATGTCTTTGGACTGTGGGAGAACATGCAAACTCCATGCACACAGAGACGGGAATCGAACCCAGACGCTGGAGGTGCAAGGCGACAGTGCACCACTACACCACCGTTGCTGAAGAGTTATACTAATTAATTGAAAGAGTTGATAGAAAAAACTAGTGAAATACAAGCTATGTGACAATAGTGTTCAGTTTCTGGAGCCAAGGTCTGGGTCATCTCCAGACCTAATAGAAACCCAATAGAGAACAGTTAGACAATGAAGAGGGCAGCAGCGGCAGAATCTTCTGTTCTTGATCTTCAGGAATCAGTCAAGCAGGCGAGTGAGCGAGTGACATTAAAGTACTGCAGACATCTTTTGACTTTATGCCCAACAGGACCCAGCAGGTTAAAGGCTTCACACTAAATCCTAATTGCTGTATAGCAATTTCATTGCATAATTAAAGCAATTAAAATTCTTATTATCTTGATACTTTTGGCCACCACTGTATATCAAGATCATCCTGTATGGTGAATTCTTAAATTAAAATTTAAATATGTATCATTGTTGATATGGTAATTGTTTTTCTCCTCTGAGGATTTCTGAAATGGTAAAGTTTCCATCAAAGGGCTTTGCATTTTTTTTTCAGTAACATGACAAGTTGTCTTTTTTGCTTTCAAGAAGAGGCTGTTTTTAATTAATTAAATTGATTGCATTTATTTAATCCTCCAACGTATAAGAGGATTAAACACTTCAGTGTTTAATTACGGTGTTAGATTCCATTCCCAGAACATAGCATGGTCTACAAACGTGGCCACAATGGACTCCAACTCTCAACTCACATGCTCAGGTTGATGTGACTCCTGATGTACACACTTGAACACACACAAGCACCTTGCTAAAAACCATCTCAGTGTGAAGTAAATGCTGTGTTTCATGTGTTTTTCAGCCTCAATCTTGAATCTTATCAAATGTATCTTTGTTTGCTTAAAATAATTTGTAGAAAATGTCAAGAGATAGACTTACGTATACTCTAATCAGCCATAACCTTACAGTTAAACATTATTCCGAGCATTGTGTAGGTTCCCCTTGTACAACCTGTCCGGTCAGACCTCTGGGCCCATGCACTCTGCTCTGCGGTGCACTGGGTGTTCTGGTGCCTTTTATTATGAACAGGATTGGCATTTTTCTGTGATTTGTGCTGCATTGTCTTTCTGTCGGATTGGACTGGACAAGCTACTGTGTCCTTTGGTGTCCGTGGGCATGGATGAGCCCTGGATGCCCATGGTCTTGTCACCAGTTTAATGGTATATGATTGATAATTAGTTTGCAAATATCCATCATATGGTGTTAAAGCCAAGACTTACAGTATATATCTTCTTTTTGGTTTATTGTTTATTCATTATTAAGAGTTTGAAGGCAAATTTGACAAGATTTAAGATATTTTCATTTGCTAAGATGTCACTCTTTGCAGTGCTGTGTCTGTTTGTTGATTCCTGACTCTGTCTGCCCTGTTTATGCCTAATTGTAGATTTCCAAATCTTTGCCCATTTAGCAACCCTGATTCTAGCTGTGTTTTGTTTTAAATGCTAAGATATTAATATTTTCTGTCTACCAGCACGTCTCTGACAACATGACATCATGTTTGTCACTCACTTATTCTCTATTCTGCTTATCAGGATTGCTGGAGGCCTGGAGCACTAGGCAGGGTACACCCTGGGCAGGGTGCCAATCCATCACAGGGCACAAACATGCACACTCACTCGCTCACTAAGGTCAATTTTGGATCACCAATTAGCCTCTTCTGCCTGTCTTTGGACTTTGGGAGGAAATTGGAGTTTGAGACAGGGTGTGAGGCTACAATAATGCTATCTCTATGCTGCTGTGCTGCCGCTAAAATAAATGTCTTGTGTAATTACGTTTAAAATAAACTAATTAATTTTGGCATTATTCCCCAATGTTTTATTCACCATATTTTAGGTGTAAATTTTACACTTAATTTAAATGCTTTGATACATTAATAATTTTTTAAATGTACTGCATGCTTCCATTTTCCATAATGGTGTTTCACACGTAGTAAACACACTTGACAGTCTAAATGCATACCCTATTTTATTTCACATGGATATACATATGGTACTGAAGATGGGAAGATTTTGTTTCAGGACTCATTGGGCATTATTATCAGACTAGCACTGTATTTGAAATGAGCAACTGATAATGAGTAAATTACACTGGGTGGCACGGTGGCATCGTGGTTAACATTGCGCCTTCAGGGTCTGGGTTCGATCCCCCTCTTGGGTCTGTCTGTGTGCATGCTGTGTTTGTTTGTTCTCCCTGTGTTTGGTGGGTTTCCTTTGGGTATTCAGTTTTCCTCCCACAGTCCAAGAGCATGCAGATTAGGTTATTTGACATTTCAAATTGGCATGGCCATCGTGTGTGAATGAGTATGTGTTTGAGTGTGCCCTGTGATGGATTGGCATCCTGTATATGTATATAGATACAGTATGTTCCTATTGTTTTCATACAGCACCTTCACTTCCATTGCTTCATTTTTAACTAGTTTCTTACGGGATTATTTAATTTTTCTTTTTTTTCTTCTTTTTTTTAACATCCATACTGTTAGACCCCCTGCAATTAACTGGCCAAGGAAGAGTACTTCAAACCAATCACACATTTCCTAACCAAATAGCCTAAAATAGCTTAGTTTTCTCCTCCTAGGGGGCCGTTAGGAATCAGCGACAGCCACAGAAGAGACCGGCTCGTTCCCTTCACGCTTGACAAATTATCCTTAATTTCTCTCCTGTGGCTAATTTACCAGGTTTTGATGTACCTTTTTATGGCAAATGTATTAAAGGCTGTGGCATGCAGTAATGAGGAACTGCTTCTGTTTAATGTCAGCTGGCTCTTTATTAGAATTTTCTGAAGCACACCATATCTCCATTTTATCAAAGTCCATTGCTTAAAATGAGGCTTTATGATTACGCCGACACTGCCTATCATCATCTTGCATTTATAATATCAGGGCAGATTTTCTTTCCTCCCTCAATACAAATATCAGAAAACGTCCCAATTTCTAATCGTCGAGCCTAATACTGGGGCCGACGGGACCCAATCGGCTTTGCGCGGCCCCAGTGGCCGGTTTGTTTTTAATGCATTTGGAATAATATATATTTCACTCATATCATTTCCATATGACCCACCTGATCCCAGTTTGAGCTGCATTTCGAATGAGTTTTTAATCTTTAATATGCTTACCGTCCGGAAAGTGGTATTATGCAAACGCTCATGATTTTCATTCCAAACCATAGGAATGAATTATGCTGTAGAATGGAATGGGGACAGAGAACGAATAGGAATGAGAAAGAGAGAGAGAGAAGTGTGTGATTTTTTTATTTTTTTTTATTGAATTCCATCGGAGAAAATGCATTCATTTTGCTGATCGATGGGGAAGAGGAGCGGGATGGCAAAATGTTTCAAGCGTTAACACTGACAATAAGTGGACATATGATGCAGAATGTACTTTTTAAGTGTTGGAATCACCAAATGAATTCACTGGAGGCTTGATTATGCATATAAAATTATATGCAAACAGGTGCAAGCTGATTAAACTGTCATGGCCTGTAGAGGAATGCATCTTTTATGAGGACCATATCGTGTTTTTTTTTTTTTTTTAATAATGTTCACTTCAACTGTTTTTCTACCTTAAGCAATATAGATTACACTTAATGGAAACATGTGGCACCTTCAGTGCAATTTACTGCAACCTTAAAGCCACAGCCTATGTGTTCGCACAGCTGAAGCTATAATGATATAATTACATGATACTCACCCTGAATAATGAGTGTGGTTATCTAAAGTACTCCTGAATAGGAATCAGTGAGGAAGCTCCTGAAAAAGGATGTACAGTAAAATAGGTCGTGTAGTTCATCTTCATGCGTCCAACGATGACAGCATTTTTACGCTTTGAAAAGGATTTTGTTCACACTCATCTAGACCACATGAGTCAAACCCAGAGCCTTCTTCTGCGTTTTATTCGCTCTGTTTGACCTTGCAAAAAAATAATACTCAAGCAACCTGTAGTTCTCCATTACTCAACATTTTCGCACTATCTAAACTTAACAATGAGTGATCGTGCTCTGCTTGGGCCACTGCACAGCATGCACGCAAAAAGGGCTGAAACTCTCGTTGAAGCCAACACTTTTTCTTCCGTGCATCTTTCAAATCAAACTCGCAGCCTAAAGAAAAATAAAGCTGATCTTACAATGCCTTTATTTGCTATATTATATCTGAATGCACTAGGGTGAGTAAAAATGATCCTTACTCTGGTTATATTAAAACTACCGTTGGCCGCACTGCCTTATCAAGGCTTTCTGTTCAAAGCTCCTGTCTCTGCAGTCACTGCTGTGTCAGGTGTGAACATGTTACATCAGTTCATTTGGAACTGTAGTGCGAGGAGCAAATACTGTATGAATGCCTCACTTGTGATTTGCATGGAAGTAGAGCAACTTTTCGCTTTTCGTAGTCTGAGGGTGTACCTGGTGCCGAAACAACTCAACAAAAGTGCATAAGCACTAGCGTTTGGATTTCTGCAACCAATATTTGGATGGATATTGTAAAGAAGGTGTTGTTAGTCATTCGTCTGCTCCCATCTACGGGTCGCCACAGCGGACCATGCGATCCGCACACAACTTGGCACAGGTTTTAATGCCAGATGCCCTTCCTGATGCAACCCTCCCATTCTATCTGTACTTGGGACTGGCACTGCATCCAGTGACTGGGGTTTGGTCATTGGGTGGGACTTGAACCCAGGCCTTTCGCATGGCAGGTGAGAAACCTACCACCAATGCGCACTCTAAGGATGGTGAAAGTTTTTAAAAAGAGTCATTACTGGTGACTAGACATGGATTCATCATTAAGAGCCTGAAACAGGTTTCTGGGATTCTCAAGGGCCAGTAATAGAACATTATCATGAAAAAGGTTCAACAATCAACAATGCTTGTCACAGTAGTCCCTATAGTCCTGAGCTTTCTTTACCTGTTAGGTCTCCCGAAAGCAGCCCTATGAGAATAAATATTCACTTTTGATGAAGAAGTGAAAACGGTGCATTTGTGGCTCGCAGCCCAATATTTGTCTTTTCTAAAAGTTGATTAAAATAAGTTGTATAGCCAAAGTGTGGATAATTTTTGACTGACCCTCATAAATGAGGACTGAATTTGGGTTCTATATGTTACTTTTGTGCATGTGCTGTGTTCATGAATGTGCTGCTTTTAGGATTTTATGCCAGCACTCGGGTAGCTTCAACAACCCACAATTTCAAACTGAAAAAAAAAAGAAGAATAAAAATACAAAGACAAATGCACAATAACAAACTGTTTTTTATTTTTATTTTATTACTATTCATATAATCACTCTTTGTAAATCATAGTTTCAGAGCCTCTATTTTGGTCTATTTCAAAATGAATATTCACTGTTAGACTCTTTCTTCTAACCTGTAGCACCTGGTGACTACACACACAACCCATTGTCTTGCTTGGTAATTAGATTGCCCTCCATTTACAGAAAAAAAAAACACATTGTTTATCCACTCAGCTGTCTCCCACACACTCTAGTCTCACATGAACTTCTACACAGTTTGCGGAGCAATACTGTATAAACGCAATGGCTTCTTAAAACATGTTACTTGAAACTGCCCAGAGCACCGTGCTGCCTTATTCACCGGGAAATCAGTGGCGAAATCGCCGAAGTCTGGACTTTTCATTACACTCAAAGGCTAACAGCAAGCACTTTAACTAAAGTAGATTATAACATTGCTTAATCAAATATTAGCATTCGTCCAAATGCACACATGAGAAACGAGGGGTGTTATAGTCATATTTGAGCATAATTGCTTAAAATCCTTCATTATTAATCTTAACACAACTAATTATACAACAGTCATTACACAGTGTTCAGCATTTCAAAGTTAAATATTCAGACCAATTTATATCAGAGCTCTCTTTTTTCAAGGCATATATCACAGTAATGGTTTTTAAAGCAGAAAGCTTAAATCTGGAACATTTGATCTCCTTCATTTCAACTCAAATGCCTAATTTTATTATCATTTCAACCATATGCATCCAGTATACAGTGCAACAAGATAACATTTATTTATAGCAATGGTTGCTATGTAAAACAACAGAATTACAGTGGAACCTCGGATTACGAGCATAATTCGTTCCGGAAGCGGGCTCGTATTCCAAAACACTCGTAAACCAAATTTCATTTTCCCATAAGAAATTATGGAAATTATTCGTTCTACAGCCCAAAAAAAGAAATACATAAAAATAATTAACACAAAATTTAAAGTAAAAATAAAACAAATTAACCTGGACTTTACCTTTAAAAAAACGTAACAATAAATCCCGACAGATAAGTGTTTCCGTTTGTGCATGTGCAGGCGCTGTGTGTGTGTGTGTAAAATGTGCGTGCACACACACGAGTGTGAGATGTTCCTTGCTAATTTTTAAACGGTTTTAAAAACGGTCTCTCCGTTAATGTGTGTGTGTGTGTGTGTGCGTGCACATTACACACACACACACAGCGCGCATGTGTGTGTGTATTCACCCAGCAGGGGTGACGATTACATACACTCGTACAATCGCACAAGAGAGAGAAAAACTGTTGGCTCAGTTGTGATGATGTGACGCTCGGCGTCAAAACAAGAAGCGCATGCGTGATACATGATACTCGGTGCTCGTAAACTAAGACAATGCTCGTTTTTCAAGTCAAAATTTATTCAAAATCTTTGCTCGTCTTGCGGAACACTCGTAAACCGCGTTACTCGTAATCCGAGGTTCCACTGTAAATGAAAGTACTCATAACTAAATAAGACGACAGGGATCAAACATGGGACTGCATGAAGTGCACATGTGAAAGAGGTGCTTAAACAGCAAGAGACAATGTGATAAAACTTTCTTTCAGCTGCTCCCATCAATGGGTCGCCACAGCGGACCATTTGACTTGCACCATTTTGGCGCAGGTTGTACACCGGATGCCGTTCCTGATGCAACTCTTCCATTTTATCAGGGCTTGGAACTGGCACTACATCCAGTGGCTGGGTAGTATGGGATGTGGCAACCCACTGAGGGTGGGGCTTAAACCCAGATCCTCAGATCCCCAAATCAACAACCTGAAGACTTACCTGCTTGAGCCACCAATCCCCAGCAAGATGTGATAATTACTATAAACAGGACAAGTACAAAAGGTACAGTAAAAGAAAGTACATCCATCTATACAGGAACATCTGTAGTCCAACAAGGGACCATGGAGGCCAATGGTTATTATTGCATTTATTCCCATTTTACAACCATGGTAGGACCTCCGGTCAACATTCATGCACACACTACTGGCAATCTGGGAATGCCAATTAGCCTAATCTGCATGTCTTTGTACTGTGGGAGGAAACCGGAGTACCCGGAGGAAACCAACAAGCTTGGAGAGAACATGCAAACTCCATGTACACAGACCTCAAGGTGGGAATCGACCCCAGACCCTGGAGGTGCAAGGCGACAGTGTTAAACACTACATCAACAATACTGTAGATCAAGTAGATCTTACAGTGAAATAATAAATGCTGTAAACATAATCATAACATGCTGGTTAGCGGCCAAAAAACGTAGGCTGATAAACTAGTATTTTTTAAGGTGTTTAAGCAACAATTTAAAGGAGAAATGCATAGAAATTGGAAAGGGAGGGAAATGATATTCCAAGTGGAAAACACTATGGGATATAGATAAGTAAGTGTGCGCTTGTACGTGTTTTGAGTTTGTGTCAGTCTGGTCTCTATATATTGAGGAGTCCAATGGCTTGGAGGGGGAAGAAACTGTTACATACAGTCTGACTCTGAAGGCCTGAATGCTTTGGAACCTTTTGCCAGTGCACCACTTTTGTGGTCACCCACAATGCTCGTGGCTTTGCAGATGCAGCATGTGGTGTAAATGTCAATGGTGGATCATATCCACAAGAGAAACCCTGATGTTGTCCTCAGCTGTCCTGAGGCACAATTTAATCAGGCAGTGATGCAGCTGCTCAGGATGCTTTCGATAGTCCTTTCGCAGAATGTAGAAAGTAGATCCCTTTGTGGAAAGTAGAGGCACTGCCAGTGGTACCAGCAGCCTTAATCCTGTACACACTGTGTAAATAAATTAATAAATTTTATTATTATTATTATTATTATTATTATTTTTTTTTTTTACAGTTTTTATTTCCCTGGCATCTTTCGGGTAATGCGCATCTCTAATTTTTTGTACATTTAGCTTACTGTAGCTCATGTGTTTGTAGGCAAATATGTTGCCTACAAATGAGCAAAAGTGGCACAGAATAATCCAGCTGTTTCCTCTGGAACTGCTAGGTTTTTGTTTAGTTTAGTTTTTTTGACTGTGGCAATGTTATTTAGGGATATTTAGGATTTTTTCCCGATAAATGAACACCAAAGAATTCAGTTCTTTTTAAGATCTACATGTAGGAACTGTTGATGAAGAAACTTCAGGTTTTGTATTAAAAGCTTATAAATGTTTTTAATAAACATTGGAATGCAATATAACTTGTGTAGATGGCTTAAATGTCATGTATTACCTTTTTTTCTTGCCAAAACTCTTTGCCAAACTCTAGTCCAGTTGAGGATGATAATTCACCAATCACTTATGAACTGAAAATCTTGCAAAATGGGAATAATTTGCAAGTACTTTTCAAAAAAATGTGAATTTTTATTGTGGTTATTATTTTCTTCAAAAATTTTGCATCTCTAGCGTCAAGGAGGATTCAATTTCCGGCTCGGGCCTTTGTGCTTGAGTCTTGAGTTTGCATTTTTTTCCCCTGTGCTTGGTGGTTTCCTCTGGGTACTCTGGTTTCCTCCTACAGTCCAAAAACTTACAGATTAGGTTAATTACCATTCCCAAATTGCCTGTACAGTATGTAGTGTGTATGCATGTGTGTGCCCTGTGATAGATTGTGCAGGGTGTACCCTGCCCCGTGCCCTAAATCTACCTGGGATAGGATCCAGGCCCCTATGACCCTGTACACACTGGTATCAAAGATGAAGATAAAGTTGACTTAATAATTATGAATCAATTATGAATCAAAAACTGGTAAATAAAAGATTGCACAGCTCTACAAAACAAATTTCTTTAGTTTTATCCATATTCAGAGCCATGTTTTTGTCGCTGTTCCGTATTTAAGGCACTACAAGTCGTCCTTTCTGACTCATTGTCTTGCTAAGGACACACACCATGGTTGCTTGTTCGGGCATCCCCTTGGGGTTCATCATAAGCCAACACAGTGAACAGCGGTGGACTAAGCGCACAGCCCCCAATTCTCTTTCTGGAGGTGCTGAACATGTTGCTCCTGATCCAGACTTAGATGACTATAGTCAGGACGTCTATAGTCCGATTAGTAATGAAGGTGTTCTGGCCTAACAGGGTCATAGAAGATAGGATGATAGAAGTGACCTTGAAGGACATTGAAACAATGGTGCTGCTCAGGGAAATGCTGAAAATGTCAGTGCTGTCGGAAGAACATCTGCTAGCTGGTGTGCACATCATCTGAGCACTTTGTTAGGAATGATGTCTCTGTGTAGAGCGTCTTTCACAGGGAAGGCACAATACCTGATCATTGAGGAAATAAATGGAATCTAGAGTTTGTTCAGCACATCTGGAATGAAGGCATAATTGTCACCGGCAACTCTCTTTTTTTGCTCTCTCATGAGCTTGCAGCTGGTTACCCCTGTAACTAACAATAACATGTTAGAAGAAGCACAATAGTACAGTATAAACCTTCCAGTCGGCTCTGTTGCCAAAGCGGTTATTCTAGAAAATTCATCAACAACTCAGAATACAGCAATGCTCTGTTTATTCACTTATGGTTTCTTGACTATTCCTGTTCCAGACCATCTCCCAACTTCTTTTTCACAAGAACACGCAAAGCAATATGAATGTACAATAATTGCCTCCTTTCTTGTAACTTCCAAGAAAGTATAATTAAGTTAAAATGGTTCACATGCGTGGCATTGGCCCGTACAGCTCTCGTTTTGTTTTCTCACTCGAGTTTGTTGACTTTAAGCTGACTATTGCAACAGTGGAAAAATTTGCATTTGAAAAGTGTGGGAAACACATGTACACATGCACACATGGTGTAAGAAATGCGGTGTTTAAGCCCCGCTACTAACTCGTACTTAGAAAAGACATCTACATCCCAAGTAAGATGGGAGACAGCTTACTCTGTACACTCAAAGCTGTCAGGATATGTTTTACTATGGTGACTCGTATGGCATGCTCACAGCGGTCAGAGTAAAAGAGAAGCTGCCTCGCTCCTCCAGAACACCATTAATCATAAGAATGCAGCAGGACATTGCAGTATCCGAGAGAGAGGAGGAGAGATATGGGAGATTAGCCGTCTGCTTCTCTTAAAGTCCAGATGTGTGATAATCTTCAACTTCGTTTCAGCTCGACAGTTGAAACCTAAAAGGCCTTGCTCAAAAAGATTAAAAGATAGATCAGTTATTACCACAGCGAAAAGAGCTTTAAAAAAAAAAGAAAAGGCAAATGCATAATTAAGCACATCTATAGCAGTTATAATCTATTTACTGTTCTATAAGAACGTAATTCTTTGTCCAAATTTTTAAAAAATTACAGTACTCTCCTTTCAGAACCATAAACGTTCTTGAATTATATTCAATCCTTACAATCTTGTATAATTTAATAAAAAATATGAATTAAAAAAGTATTTTCATCCTTGTTAAAATAATTGAATATAAATCACATAGCGTAAAATTTTAATTAAACACAGTAAAATGTTACACATTTTTCTTTAGAGTTTTAGATACAAAATTTTTTATTATTCATTCATTCATTCATTTTCTGTACCGCTTTATCCTTATGTACAGGGTCGCGGGGGGCCTGGAGCCTATCACAGGAAACTTAGGGCACAAGGCGGGGTACACCCTGGACAGGGTGCCAATCCATCGCAGGGCACACACACATACACAC
>JAOTQY010000008.1:951481-962470 GCA_026413445.1 Dolichallabes microphthalmus
GTTTCCTGGGATAGGCTCCAGGCCCCCCGCGACCCTGTATATAAGGATAAAGTGGTACAGAAAATGAATGAATGAATAAAAGCTTGTCCTGTTATGTTTGGTTTCTTGCATATTACATTTTCACTGTTCCTTTAAAACAATACAGTATAAAGCTGTTCTGCTTCACCGACAGCCACCTCAACTTAATTATCATCAGTCATTAAAAAATCAACTTGTCTGCTTTGTTTCTCTCTCACTGACTCTCTCGTGCTCGTCCGCTGTTGTCGTCTCTCTCCAGGCTCACAAAGCTAAACACATTAAACCATGGAGGTTGCAATTTCTCAAGAAACACTTCCTATCGCTGAGCTTCATTAATCTGGGAAAGGAAGGAAATTTGAAACACCCCCCACCCCCCCCCCCACCCCCCAAATAAAAAAAAAAGAATAGCTCTTTGAAAAGCGTCAAGCGTTGCACCTCAGTCCCCGTGCACCTCACAGAATTAGTTTGCGCGACAGATATAACCTGAATGCAAGGCTGATGAAAGTGTTCGACTACAATGAATGTTCTGATGGATTATGGAGGGGAAATGCCACTTGAGGTTCGCTGGGAGTGGAGGATGTTAGCAATGGATTTCATTTAGAATGCAATGCAACAACCAAAGGAAAATGGTGTGTGAAAAACCTTATGGTGTTTTTAATTGGCCCTCGCAAGCGTATGGGGGTGCGCGGAAATCTGCGTGCATGCTGTGAGAGGTCAGGGCCTATTTATACAGCGAAAACATTCCCCTGTCATTCACGTTTGTATAGCTGCTTGTTCATCGTGACAAAAAAAAAAACCACACACCGTAAGGGTGAACCAGCTGACCCCGGCTCTCAGTACATAGTCCCCGGTCTGTCTCAAACGTCTTTTGATGTATCACGCGCCGTGCCTTATGGTCACATAGAACAGTACTGAGTAACTCTGTAGAGTCGGTGTTGATAGTTACAGAGTGCACCCTCACACATTCCCAGGCTCCAGCAGCTGTGGGCGACCTAAAGAGCAATCTTTTACCTCGGCGTGATGAATACCGTGTTTTTCATTCCGTACTCTGTCATGCTAATTTATCACAGTGATCCTTGCATTGTGTGTATATGCAAGGCTTAGCCTGATGTGTGTGTGTGTGTGTGTGTGTGTGTGCACGCACTCGCAACAGAACAGAGAACCCACAGCAGTCAGACAGAAAGCATGGCCTATTCATCTTCGCACCTTTGTATAGAAGGACGTACACTCAGAGGTGTGTGTGTGTGTGTGTGTGTGTGTGTGTTTAAGAGACATAGAGAGAATACAGGTCAGGAAATCCACAGTTGTTAGCATTGACCTTCCGCATAAACCTTCACTAACCTCCACGTCTAAAAGGCGACAAAAAACGAGCTACAGTATACAGTGCCGAAAGCTGCAGCGAAGCGATTACGATCCTGTTACCTCTCATTTACAGTTTCGCCTCTGAGTGGAGGCATGCGGTCTTGCTTCAGAGGTCACTTGCTATTTCGCAGGCTAATAAAAAGGCGAATGCTGGATAGGAAATCAGTACACACAATTAGCAGCCATGGAATGGGCTTTGAAGGTCACGTTTCATGTCAAGAGATTATGCATAGCGTTTACGGTGAATTGCTGTGTTCTTACAGTCCACTTCCTCGAAGTGGCTTTGCCGTATAACCCAGTCTCGATTGGAATCTGTAGTTTACTATGGAAATAAAGCACATCTCAGGATACATTAAGCAAAGTTAATTATGCTTTGATATCCCCATAAATGCTAGAGATATATATGTACATTGAGTCGTAATATCAGCACGATTACTGTATATGATCGAACACCTCTTTTTGTACATCTGGCAGGGCCAATAAATCTACACAAGGAGTTTCCTCTGCAGACTGGAGGATGATGAGTATGTCTAAGCTATGCAAGGAGCACCAAATGAACAACTAATGCCTGCACTTAGTTTTCATTCTGTGCAGACTAGTTGTTGAGTCGTGGTCTCTAAAAGGAACAGAGATTGGTAACTTAGTGGTTCATATTGTTGCCTTGCACCTCCAGGGTTAAGGTTCAGTTCTTGCTTCAGTGTCTGGGTGTATGGTCTCCCCATGCTTGGTGGGTTTCCACTGGGAAGTTCAGTTTCCTCCCACAGCGAATGAGTGTGTAAGTGTGTTCCCTGCAATGGATTGGTACTGGTACCCCTTCCAAGGTCAACCCCACTAAGACTCCTAAGATAGGCTTTCAGACCCCCCACAAGTCTGTGTAGGATAAAGTGGTATAGACAATGGTTCAAGCAAGATGACGATAAGTCAAGATTTAAGTTCTCCATCATCTCCATGCAACTTTTCATGGCAGACTTGACTACTGGCCACATTTATTACCAAGGTAATATACTAATGCTAGCATTGTTTTCCACGAGCAAAAAAAGGCACATTGGATGCAGCTTTGTGGTGTGTTCACTCCCTTTTTAGAGTGCAAACCTAAAGTCATGGGGAGAGGAAACTGCCAAGGTAATAACAATTTGACTGTTTGTACTTCAGTTCCCCACAAATTCACCCATTGGGGAAGATTCCTCATTTGAAACCAGCATACAACCACATGCCCATCCAGTAGCCATAGAAATAGCATGTTTCCACAAAAGCAGATGCGCTTTGATGCATCTGTGACAGTAAGGTATTTTAAGGTAACGTCCATTTAAAAAAAATGAATAAAAATTGCGCAATCGACCACTTCTCTGTCTCAGTGTATTTTCAGAACCTTCATCAGTTGAAACCTTCGCCCACAGAGATGCACCCCCTCCAGTCCACCCACCCGCACCTCCCTGATTGTTTTCTCCCAGGGATCCATTATTGCAGCGACACACACAATGCAGTCCGCCCATTTCCTGACTGGAGTTAGATTAGCATTGAGTGCAAGGAAAACAAGGCCTGCACGCTATTCTGGGTGGAATGTGACAGACCCTGTGAGTAGCATGCCACCCATGAGGCTAGAGAATAGGGTTCTAAGCAGGGCAATCAGACCAGGATTACCCTGAAGTAATAGAAGAATTCCGTTGATGTTGCAAGAGCTTCTGGCTGTCTTGCAATTTTTGGGCACCAAGCATTGGTGTAGGAAGAAAGAATGGCTGAACAGAAAGCATTACAGAGACGAGTGCGTGGAAGAAAGGTGTAGAGAACGTGATAAGAAGGGAGTTTAAGTAAGAGGGATGAAATAATATGAGATAACAGAGACACAGTATAGCAGAGTTCTGGATAGCTAGTGGAACAGAATTCTGAAGGCTCCTCTCACCTTTCTTGTCTAATGTTTCAATGCCTCAGTGTAAGTCTATTAGCCATCCTGTGCTACGTTATTGATAGAGGTGGTACAGCAGGCCCAAGGTAAAGTGTTGATAAAGGCCAGAGGAGCATTGCCGATCAATACTTCTAATGGCTTTGCATTATAAGTGCATGACTGAGAACATCCTCTTAGTCCTCAATTAGATCTCATATAGCATGGTGAAAATGTTTGGGGGAAGAAAAAAAAAGTTTTGCCTCCCTCTAAGTGAGAACAGTGATCTGGGTTACAGAGAACAGAACCTGGCACTTGAACAGCGACTTTCCATTGGTCAACAGAATCCAGTGGCTTGATTAAGGAATGCATTGACATCTTATGAGTTGCCAGATCTGGGGAGTGGTGTACCTGTATGCAATATTGCCGAGGTCAAGTGATTGTCTGTATTGTTTTTATTTACTTTGACCAAGAAAAGAATTTATACGAGGGGTGTTCAAGTCAATCCGGGATTTCTGAGGACCCTTTATTTCTCTACACTAATGCATTTATCCTAGTATTTCATGAGTGCTTGGATACCATCAAAATAGAAAGTTTTCTCAGTACAATGAAGCCATGATACTCCTTCATTCACAAGAAATTTCATCACAAGTCTGGGTTTGAACTCGTATAACAGCAAGTTTTTTTAATTCTTTTATTTTTAAAATGTGCCTAGGTCTCCTGACATGATCAACGATCTGTGAACAGTAGGAAATTTATAGACCTTGGCACACAAAACTCTAAATTGGAGTTATGTGAGTGCAAGCGTACATCACCATGTCATAAAATTCCACACACACACACATACAAGTTTCCCCTCTGTTGCAAACTTAACAAAAGTGCAAAGCGGGCCTTTTTTGCATTGGGATTGATTTGTGGAAAAAATAACAATGGCTGAGCAAATGGAGACAAATTACAGTGCGGGCTGTTGATGTGCCTGTCAAAATGGGAGTAAAAATGAGAGCTGGGATTGTCTCTTGGACCCTGGGAGAGGAGAGTGGCGTGGCAGGTTTAGGCATCGCTGAACTTGACGTAAACCATGGGAGTGTTTTATAATGACAACCATGTATGTTTGGGTGATGGGCGCTCAGCCTTGGTGGACGCGTGCGTGAGCGTGTGCCTTAAAGACTGGAGATGGACACCAGGCAGGTTCTTTCCCCAGATGAAGAGATCACAACAGCCAGGGGCTATTTACATTCCACTGGCAGGCCACGCATCTTGCTCATTTATAACCAAGACAAGGTTTAGCGAAGGGTGAACGTGCAAGTGATCAAGAGCTAGAGCAGTGTGTCTCTCTGCAGTCCTGCGCGTGATTGAACAGGTACTCCTGAATTTGAAATGAATATCAATACGGCACCGTGGGACATTGAGTAGACCTCTGCATGACCTGCGCTGTAGCTCTATTAGGAATTTCTTCCAGAATAATTTTACAAATTGGTTAGGATTTCCGTGAGAGTAATTTGCACTCAAAAAAAAATAAAAAAGAGAAGAGAAATGAGACTGGGACAGCAGCCCAAATATCTCACAATCACAACAACTTCATAACTGAACGTTACTGATGCCAATTTCACATTTTACTGACAGAATTGATTCCGCTAACAATAAGTGTTAAGTAGGTCCGTCATATTTCATTCACTAGGAATTTAAAAATAATAAATTACACACTTTTTGGCAACTTCCAAACCTGGTGTGAGGATGCTTGCTGCTACATAATTTAAGAGTATCTTTGCCATTTTTGGAAACACTCAGTGATGATATTTTAGGGGTCTTGAAATGAGCCACCCCTCATTTCCTCATATTATGAAGACAGATGATCAGGCTGCCGATTAGTACAGTCTGCTGCTGATGCTAAATGCTCAGTGCTTGGAATGGATGAGAGGGGAAATGAGGTTGCTGCTGAAGTTGTTACATATACAGTACAACCAATTTTATCTTTAGTCACTTTGCAGCCTGTCGCAGCAATTCCATTTCTTCCCATTTCTTTAAGGGTAGCTCAAGTCTTTTGTACAGTATTACAATATATTCCTATAGTTATAAGTACTACAGTATGTTTACATTTCTAATGATTTTCAGATGACTATAGTTGCAAAGCTTATGTACGACACCACATTGCATTATAACTTAAGTTTTAGGATATGATTTATGACTATAGCCTTCATAGAAACCATCATCAGAATTCTTCTACATCCTCTGCAAGTAATTTTAGAAGTTGTGTTTTTTTTTCAAACAGGGTTTTCTAGTAGCTTGTAGAGCCACTGACTCCCAACAGCCAATGGGAGCTCTTTTATTCAGGTCACGTTTGAAGCCTATAGAGGCCACAGAGCTTGCTGGTTATTTGTGAACCTTGTCCTGACCTCTTCAGTGGCCTGCATCTTACTTACTGTATGGACTGTAAATGCACTTTGCACGGTGTTGTAAGATGGAAAAAAAAATCTTGGCTTAAGGAGTCTCTTCAAATATGAATGAAGCATCCAGTTAAAAACTTAAACTGAGGTGAAGTGCCCTGAATTTTGACCCCATGTTTTTGGGGTGCTTTCAATGAAAACTCCTCCACAGCTTTGAAAAACAAGTGAGCATTGTTTCAACAAGTCGGCAGTCGAGTGGTTTGTTCGCGTTCTTATAAGCCTCTTGTTTTAGACAGAAACAATGAGGCAGATGAGACTGGGCCAGCAGCCCAAATATCTCGCAATCACCACAACTTCATAACATACATTACTGCTACCAGTTTCGCATGTGCCATTGACAAAACTGATACTGCAAACAGCAGTCTGATCATAATACCAGTCAGAATTCATACATTAAAAGGTTTGTACTTTTTTGGTTTGGTTTGGTTTGGCATAGATAACACAAATACATAAATCAAGTTAAAAATAAATAATTATATATCAAAAAGGAATAGGAGGTGCACTATTTGTTCTTCATCTTTTTTTTTTCTTGCCAGAATGTTTTCACAGGGTGTCTGGTTGTGACTAGAAGTGTGCACTGAGACTGAGATCCCATGGGATGGAACAAGTAATTTTTTATTTTTTTTTCCGGAGTTCGTGGGTTGTCAAATATGTACAAAAATTTATGGGACAAAGAAAGACCACAATATTAACTTAATATAATGCAGTTAAATTGTCTTTGGCAACTGCCTGGTCAGGGTCAAAGTGGTTTAAATTTGGCATGAACCCAGAATGGGACCAACCAAAATCCTTTAAAAAGTACAACTGGCAGGTACACACAAATATAACAACTTCATGAATGGGATTTTAAAACACATCTCTAGTTGACCACCATTATAAACTCAAGTGATGTCGCCAAGGTTGTTGGTATTGCTATTCCCTTTTAGTCCAGGTGTTTTCCATTGGCGAATGTTTCGTTGTTTCAATGTTTCACGTCAGGTTTAAATCCAACAACTGATACAGATGTGCTGATATTGGAGGCGATATGTGGTGATATTTGGAGCACCAACCATATACACATACAGATACAGTAGCAATAGGGTTTCACCCGATAGTGAAAGTAGTCTTCTACAGTCACTTCAGTATGTAGGCAAAAAGCAAGAAGAGTAAACCATGGAGTTGTTGGACAGTCCTGTAAATCTAAGAGAATAGTCTCTCTTTGCATTTTCAATTACTCTCCTTTAGGATAACCTGGGGCATTGGTGGCTCAGTGATAGGTTTCTTGCCTGCCATGAAGAATCCCCGGCTTCAATTCCAACCCAATACCCATACCCCAACCATTAGATACAGCGCCCGTCCCAAGCCCAGATAAAATGGGAGGGTCTGCGTCAGGAAGTGCATCCGGCACCAAGTTGTCCGCGGAGCGGATTGTCAACTGTGTCAACCCCTCAATGGGAGCAGCCAAAAGATTTATTAACTGCTTTAGGATAACCCGTTTTTTGGTGATATCCCGAATAATATATAATGAAAAGCTAGTGTGCTATAAAGTGAGGAATGCCTTGTTCCACACACCAAGTAGTGCTCTTGTTTAGGGGTTATCAAACTGTTAAGGATTGAAACACAACACAGACAGTTCACAGGCAATTCAGAACAACGTAGAAGCAATTATTAAGGAACAAAGTGTTTCAGATGACATAACCTTATCAGATGTGGTATTTGGTGGTGACTGGATTTGAATATGGGTTGTGGCAGGCAGCTGCTCTCCCCTCTTTCCAGTACTTTGGACCATCACTGAATGTTCGACCATACCAGCCGAATTTCACCTATGGTTAAGTTACACTTATGGAATTACCAACCCATGTCTAGAAAAGTCTTAACTTCTACCTAAAGGGTTACCTGGAGGTGCCCCGTTTTTCTGCAGAATTTTTGCACCTTAGAAATAATGCATTAAACTTTTAAAGGTAGAGAAGGGTGCTTAATTAATTCAAAGATCTGAGTTGTTGCTGTGCAACCCATTTCTAGAATATAGGGATCTATTTCAAGTGATCGCTGTCTCCGCATATTAGAGAAATTGCTGTGAGTGTTACTGGGTGCTTTAATCTACACCATTTCTGATTTGCATTAGTGTGTGGCCTCACGTTCCTTTCATTAGCAGACATGGTTAAATTTGCATGCAGCTCATTTCATGTCCTTTTACGTACAAGTTTCCGTTGACATAATGAATGCATTACTCTGAGGATTAGCAAAAATCAGCATATTAATGACAATTTATTGATTTAAATCATGGTGGAAGAACATTAGCAGTAAAAATGTGGAAAACCTTGCGTATGATCTGTGACTTAAAAGGTCAGGGTGTAATCCTAAGTGATAGAACTGTGCTGCCACAATTGTTGCTTCGAGCGAGGCACTTGACCCCAATCCACAGAACGATGCCACCCGTACAGATCTCTACAGGTCTGTGGTCCTTGCTTCGGGCAAATGTGTAAACTAAATGG
This sequence comes from Dolichallabes microphthalmus, assembly GCA_026413445.1. Taxonomy (NCBI): domain Eukaryota; kingdom Metazoa; phylum Chordata; class Actinopteri; order Siluriformes; family Clariidae; genus Dolichallabes; species Dolichallabes microphthalmus. The sequence goes on from JAOTQY010000008.1 coordinate 959,659, forward strand.
CCTAAGAGTAACACTGACATTTTGCCATGCTCTCTGCCTGAAGCTGTTGGATGTTGCAGCATGGACCTGCTCCAGTTTAGGTGAAGCTGAACTGGATCACGTGGTTCTCTAATATTTGTATGAGGTCTGATGAGTTTTATCCAGCATAGATGATCGCTTTTTGATGTTTTGCTTAGTCAAACCAAGTGGAACAAGAAGTCCAACAACTAAATCCCAAGTATCCTTTCCCTGAGATCAATGTGATGCATCGTGGGAGGCCTTCGAGAAACAAGAAAGAGTTTAGAGCAGTGCCATGGGCTTGGATTTAGCAAAGGCTCCCACCTTACAGGCTAGAGCAAGAAAAGAACTGGTTGGTGCAGCCATTGTTTTATTTCCTGTTTTCAACTTGTTTCCCACTCAGGTAGCAGTCCGATCTTGCACTCTCCGATCAAAGCTCTCATTAGAGATGAACGAGCAATTATTTACTTTAGATTTATTCATCTATTAAAATCCAGCCTCATGATCCTAACTAGTTCCCACACTTTATGGGTGCTTAGTTTTCATTCGAGGAAATAAAACCTCATCAGCACCTGATTAACCTGATCAACCAGGTTTGCATTTATAGCGGCAGCTTCTGGCTAGCGGCGGTGCCCTGTTTGCACGGCCACTTAGCCGCTTTGTTTTTTGGCTGCATGTTTCGCGAACACAGACACAGCTGTTCCTCATCTAGACAGCAGTTCCAGCTGTGGATCAAATCCCCTGTACGGCTTCCCAGCCCGGCTTGCACATCTCTGCCTCATAAAAAATGTCAGAGATCCTCCATGTGGGTGTGGAGCGGCCTCTATCTCATTTCTCCCCTGAGCCTTTACTAAGCTTTACGTCCGCAATGTGAAATGTCAATTTTGTCTCTGCTTTGCATCTCAATTCTGTTTTGTTTTTCTTACTCCATTGCAAAGGCACTCTGTGATTGTCCTTGAAGCTAGGTGTTGCACTCATAGTGTATTAATGTGGACTGGCTGATCTCCGAGGATGTCTATGGCCGACCGCTTGGCTCGTACGATCGTGTTTGAAGACAATATACATACATTATTCAACTGACAAACACACGAAATGGCCAAGGTGACGATATTTGCAGGGGGGGAAAATGGCTTTGGGTAATCCTGGGACAGATGCACCTTTTTAAAACTACATAATATGGATTAAGCATTCCAGACCATCAAATAGTAGCAGATATGATTTAATGCATCCAGGCTTTGTTTTATCAGACTGAGGGGCAAGCGATTAAGTGCCCTATTACTGCCTGTTCTGGATAAGATAAGCAGGGTAGGAAAAAAAATGCATTTATTTGCACTTTCAAACAAGCCGGCTGCCAAAAGCAGCCTAGCAAACAAGAGAAATGGGAGACTATCTCTTAATGAGAACCCTCAAAGAGAACAGGCCAGAGGGCAAAGCAGTGACTCCAATGCTGAGCGCGCTTTGGAGAGAAGCTATTCACTGGCTTGTTTTACTCAGCAATCTTCTTTGAGTGCTCAGTTTTGAGGGCATACCTATTAAATCAACACCTTTAAATGGGCTTCAGCGAGCATCTCTTATCCACTAGCTGATTTTTTTTTCTTTCTTTTAAATCTGAATCACTATCTGTTTTTCATGTTCAGAATGTTATGTGTCTAATATTGACCAATTAAATCATGTCTTAAATTGATACTTCTGTTGCATAAAGGTGGATTGTGTGTGTGTGTGTGTGTGTGTGTGTGTTCATTGTTTGCTGAACATGCATTACAAATTTAGCTGTAGACTGTAAAAGGTGTCGAGTCTCTACTGCTGAAGCGTATCTTTTTTTTCCTTTCTTTTCTTTTCGTTTTGAAAAAAAAAAGAAACATCCCTGACATTTATACATAATAAAATTTTGAGCTGTAATTTAAACTTTGGGGACCTGGAGATTTACCAACATGGCTGATAGATGCAGATGGTCGCCTGGGGAACCATAGACACGGAATAATGGTTGTTGGAGAAATCAGCTTGGTGCAGGCACCGTGAACACACACACAAACATCACACCATGTAGAGAATTAAACGGGAAAAAAAGGAAGAAAAAAATCCTACAAAACAATATTGGTAGCTCCATTAAGTAGACCATGCTTAGTTTGGACTACTTTAACTTTTCTGTTGCATTTTCAACATACAAAATCTAACCAAACCTTGACGATTAGCGACTCAAAGCCAGGAACTGAAATAGTAGTACAGTGGAACCTCGGATTACGAGCATAATTCGTTCCGGAAGCGGGCTCATATTCCAAAACACTCGTAAACCAAATTAAATTTTCCCATAGGAAATAATGGAAACTTTAATTATTCGTTCTACAGCTCCAAAAAAATAATACATAAAAATAATTAACACAAAAATATAAAGTAAAAATAAAACAAATTAATCTGCACTTTACCTTTCAAAAAAGTAAAAATAAATCCAGACAGATTTTGAACAGATTGTTTCCCGTTTGTGCGTGCGTGCGTGCAGTATGTATGTGTGTGTGTGTGTGTGTGTGTGTGTGTGTGTGAGGCTAGAGTAAGTGAAGATGCTTGCTTTCAGCCCCCTTCTCATCTTACACAGTAAAGCTTTCTCCTTTCGTCTGAAAACACACACACACACACACATTAACGGAAAGACTGTTGTTCTCTCCCAAATTATTAAAGCTTCTCCACTTTATTTTAATGTTGCTCGCGACAGCATAACAGCCCGTTAATTCATGCTTGTGTAATGATTCAAATTCAAATTTTATTTGCCACACACATAATCATACAAGTATGAAATGCAGTGAAATGTTATTTTTGCGAC
>JAOTQY010000008.1:1100818-1111509 GCA_026413445.1 Dolichallabes microphthalmus
TAATTTTTTTGTGCCATTCATTGATGAATTTCATAGTGTGTGTGTGGGGACACACACACACATGTTTCTTTACTGTGCATATGACATAAAAACTTGAAACTTCAAAATACTTTATCATTTTAGTAGTAAGTTTTTTTTTTAATGGTATAAAACTAAACAAAATGGAAAGAATACGATACAGTCTTCCGATACAACTTCTCATACTGCAAGGACGAGGGGAAAAGAAAAGGAAAGTGATTAAATTGCTTCTATAGCGATGACTTTTAATCAGTTTGACATTAATTACTCTTAAGCCTTGTCTACTGTATGACACTGGTGAGGGCAGCGAATCGCCGCAGCACCTCCTCTCTCCTCTCACGCTCTCCTATCACGCCAACATATCTTTCTACCTTTTTCATCTGAGTCCTTCTTATCACACCTCCAACACAACTTTCCACTGTTCGAGTTTTACTGGTGTGTTTCTAATCCTCTCTCTCTCTCTCGGTGAGACAGTTTGACCTTTCAGAAACGTGCCAGATCTTCTTGCAATTTCTCAGAAGCCTGAATGTGTATTGGAACTGATTATAAGCTTCTGTTGTCTTTTTTTCCCTCCCCTCAGCAGTCATAGGTGTGGCCTTTGCCTTATTGCGGCGCATGAAGCCCAGTACTGAGAATAATGTTGAAAGTGGGGGGGAGGAGGAGGTTATAACATGTTTTGTTATACAAATATAACATTTGTACATTTGAAAGGCAGAAACTCTAAATGTTCTAACTGTGATATTTTTTTTGAAGTAGGTTGTAATAGAAGCTAAATAATTATTCTCACTAATCCTAAATCTCAATAGTTTTTGAGCTTTGAATCATTTCTCATTGGGTCAAAAGGTGGATGTATTTAGAGTTTAAATGCGGAAGATGAAAAGTAATCACAGTCTTTCTTTTTCTTGACTAATCTGTTAATATCCGAGTATGTGTGACTCTGTGGTGTCTGTGTAGATGGAGACAGAGGACACGAGTATGGTGATCCTGGACGCCCTGATGGGTCACTTACACGAGGTCAGAGTACGAGCCCAGGACGCTCTCATTAACCACAGCCAGTGGAGTGAGTGGAGTCAGGTGGTGCAGGGCCAGCCCTGGAACGGTGAGCAACACACACACAGATATACACACGTACACAGAGCTAATGAAGCGCACACACACAGAAACATACACAGAGAGCGAGAGAGAAAGAGACACAGACGAAAACATTTTCATACCGATCTACACAGACTGAAACGTACAGGCATTTACACTGATCCAGAGACACGTACATGAACGTTGAAACATAGAGACACAAACCTGAAGGACACAAAGCCATAGACAAAAAGAGACGGAGAGAGAGAGAGACATAGACAAACACAGAGACTGAGAGACGAACCCAAAGACACCGACATAAACACAGAGTCAAAAAGACACAGAGACAGAGGGAGAGACACACACACAAAACAAGAGAGAGGTACACTCAGAGAGACATAGACATAAACATAAAGAGACAGAGAGAGACACTCAGAGAGACACAGACATGATAGAGAGACATACAGATATAACCACAGAGAGAGAGAGAGAGACACACACACATGCACACTCTCAGAGAAAAAGAGACACATACACAGACAAACAGACATAAAACTGACACACAGATCCAACCCACAGAAAGCACATTGAGATAGAGACATGCACAGAAAGCCATAGACACACACACACACACACTGACAGAAGACTGTGCAATAATATTTGTTCTCTTGTCACCTAATGTAATGACACTGACATGTATTCAGACGGACGGTCGGTGCCTCCACTTCATCTAAACACTACAGTTCTAACTAATGCTGGTCTCCTTTATTTTTTGAAACTGTGCCCCCTTTTGGTAGATTTCATCAAACAAAAAAAGGATTTCTCAAATTTCAAAGCGTCCGAGTGCTGTTTATAGCTTCTGACTGAGCTCACGCGAACGTTGCTGCAAATTACGTGGTAAATTGTGTGGGTAAAATAATAACGGATGATAGTAACAGGAACAGATCATTAGCCGTTTTTATCATTTGTAATAAATTCCTACCTCCTCAAAGTCATAACTGCTTTTGTAACCCAGGCCAGCGTGTAAAAATACAGCGGGGAAATTAATCTGGTTGCTGATTTGGGAGGCAAATGCGGTGCTTGTGTGTCGCCTGAGAATCTCGACCACGTCTCATCACGTGACTGAAACCTACAGCACGACGAACAACACATACAGGATATAAACGCTCTTATGCAAAAATCCGGTGCTTAGATTTTTGTTTGTTTGTTTTCTTTTCCTTCTCAGATCCTTCCATGATACCTGAAACCACCACAGAACCTTTTGAGCCAATCTTCCCTTCCACGTTTCCAGTGAAGGCGACAGAGAATTCTAAAGGTAACGTATTGTATTTTTTATTTATATTTATTTTTATCATTACAGAGACCGGTTCAGAGAAAAGCAGAAGTACTGTACATACTCACTTCTTTTTTTTCCTTTTTCTTCTTCTTCCCTGGACCGAGCTCTTTTTTTCCATCCATGAAAGGCTTGAGGATTTGGCAGTAGAAGAGAGCGCAAGTTGAGCTGAGATCGAACACGCGTTGTTAGATGTCTTCGAGATCTCATCCAGATGCTTTTTTAGGTTTTATCCAGATGTGTCAGGCCTTTGGTGTTTTAGAGGCTGGCTTTACTCTACACTTACTCATATCGTGCACCAATCACGGCACAGATCGGGGCTTCGTGAAGCGGGCCATGTGGCAGGCGCCACTGTGACTCACTCTGCCTTAATGAGCTAATCGTTTCCAGATTTCAAGCGTTCTTCCTCAGCTAGCGCGCGCAGCATTGCTCGTAGAGTTACAAGAGATCTCGCCAATCAGAATGCAGATCTTGTCTGAGAAAACTTGTGGGATTGGTGCACTAGGGAACACTGAATTTTACACCTTTGTTTACAGGCACACACAACACTCATGTACTGTAGTATGCTCTGGAGTATTCATGAGTAACTTCTGTACACCGCAGCACTGTTGAGTCAGTCAGTTGCTGAGTAATTTTCCATAATAACAGTTTTACGTGTTTAATGATTTATTAATGGGGCGTTCCAGTCAAACTGAAATTTCTTATGAATAAAGCTATAAAACTGTCTAGTGTTTACAGAAGGAAGACTTCAAGCACAGTACAGTAATGAGACTATTAGCTGAAGTAAAACTTTAAATCATTGTTGAAACGTTTTAACGAATGCCATGTGGCTCTGAATGACGAGGTGGCTCGGAGCCCACTGCAGTCGCTCAATAGAACAAGTCTTGTCTCCCACTTGCTGAAGAGACACATGTCTGTGGGAACTGTACACACAATCATTCACCCACACCACTTGCGCATTACAAGAACTCGACTGGGAGTTATCGCCTCATCCCATTTACAGTCCTGACCGTCCTCCAAGTCGATTCCTCATTTGTTTGAGGTGTTAAAGGAGTTCCTCTGAGGACAGGGTTTCAGACATGAAGCAGGCGGTCTGATCTTGACTCTGGTGGACTGAGAAGACGTTCTACCTTGATGGATTCCAAGCACTGGGATAAGTGCTTCAGTGTAGCGGGGGATTTGAGTTATGAGAGTTCAAAAAAAGAATAAAAAAAAACTCCATTTATTTCTCTACGGTGTTCTCATAACTGCGTTCTGTTTTTGACTTGAAAAACTAATTTACAGGGACTTGTACAACACCCTCTCCATGTAAACACAAAATGTTCTATTAGCTTAACAAAGAAATACTTATTCACTTATTTAGTGAAGTTTATTTTCTCCCTAATTTAGTCGTATTCACTTCCTCCCCGTCACTAGGGGGCTCCCACATTAAGAGTACTATTACAATAACGTGTTTCCTCCGAACCACGTGACGCCAGCCGACCGCATCTTTCCAAACTGCTCACTCACGACCGTTGGTGGCGGCGTAACACACTCGGAGGACAGTGCTATCCGCTCCTTCTGCTTGCGTGAGCTCATAGACGCCCCTGATTGGCTGTAAAGCCGTAATTAATGTGGGAGCACTAAGTACCTCTCATCCCTCCCCTCTGAGAGAACTCGGCCAATCAGTAGTGATGGGAAGTTTGAATCAGTTTAGTGACTCGGTTCTTTGAATGTCGTTCATCAAAATGAACGAATCTTTTTTTGTGTCATTTAGTTAATTGCGTTCTTTTGATCAGAAATACAATAAATTGTTGCATTTTGTATTAAAAAAAAGACTCCCAATACGTCTACATACACAAAATTTGGCTATCGTTCCAGGAATGAAAATATTACGATGCAGCTAAGGACATATTATAATAAACAGAAAGAGCAGCTCACATCGCATATCTTCCAGTCTGAGTCGTTCGTTATTTAAAATCTATTGCACCGCATAGCGTCTATGGGAGTCACGTGACAAAGGAACGAACGAGTAGAAGAGTCATTGAGAACGAATCGCTCAATTCTGTTACCTGTACATAACCTAGGGAGGTTTTGCGATGATTTGCGCATGTGTGCCCAGTAGAAAATTAACAAATCACTCTTTGAGACTACTCGTTTTTCTGAGTCATGTTAAAGATTCGGTCATGAACGACCCACCACTACCAGTCTAGGCCTCCGGCTGCGGGAGGTTACAGCATCACCCGGGAATCGAACTCGCGATCTCCGGATGATAGGGCGGGCACTTTACCACTGCACCACTCGGAGGCCCCCCTTTAGTAAAGTTTAAAGTTTACAGACTAAAAATTAAGCTAGAAAATGAACAATTTTTCCCTGCTAGATCACGCAACATTAAATGTAACTATCAAAGGATGAAAAAGAAAGTATGATTTTACACTCTTGAGTTGCTAAAAATTGTCCCTGTTGTAAATGGTTACAGTTGGAAAAATTGTCAAACTTGGTTATTGGAAAACAATCAACAACATTTGTATGGTTACTAATTCTTCTGCAGTCACACTGTGCTTTGACATATTTTATCTATACATATAAAATAAATAAAAATGTAAAGTTGGCATGTCTGTGCATTGAAGATATTTATGAAGAAAATAATTTGGCTGGATGTAAAAGCAGTGATAAAAAACATCAAGATGGTTTTTGGAATTTTTCTCCGCCTGTTTGTTGGTGCATGTATCACGTAAAAAAAACGTGATTACACGAAATATAATGAATATGCTACTTTGAAATGTAAACGAAAAACGCCCTTATATCATAAAAAAAATCGACTAGTTCATCTGAAATGGTGCTGTACGTTGTTTAATACATTCTTATGAGTGTGCAATTAAATTCCACATGAATGAAATCTAGTTTTGTAATAAAGAAATAAAAAGTAGAGATTAAACAGTTTTGTTCATTTTAAATAATGATTATAATTGTTATTGTTTTTGGTTTCTCAGAGTCATCTATAGATGAGAACGGAAGTCAGGCCTTGATCATCCTGGGCCTGTTGGTAGCAGTAATGGCGGTGGTGATGGTTACTATCACAGCCCTACTATGGTGAGTGCCTTTATTTATTTATTTATTTTTTTTTAACACTTGAGTTATCGAGCGCGTTTCTTATGCCGCATGAGAACTTGAACGGTTGAATGTGATTTAAACTTAATTAAATGATGTATTTTAGACAGTATGTATTTTAAAGCAGTTTGTGTATTCGCCTGAAATCTTTACTTGTAACTCGTGCTGTGTTTCAAAACAAATCTGAACGCAGACATGTCGTGTGGGAGTTTCTCATCTGGTGAACGTAAATGGCTGAAAGCCAGTGACCTTCCTGCAGAAGGAGCGTGTCTGTGAGAACTCTGCAGCTTTCCCTGAGCTAGCTGGCACGCACTTGTTTGCCACAAAATATTCAGGACTTCGTATTTTTTTCCATTAATCATGGGATGTGTAGCAGAGGTCATGCAGTATTTATGGTGTTTTTTGGTGCCTAATGAAAGCTGGCAGTTTAAAGAAGTATCGGTGGATTAGAGGTGGAACTAGTGATACTAAAACACTATACAGACTTAAGCTCGGAAGTAAACCAAGGGAGCTGCGATTATTATTGAGACACACAAACCATGACAAATCACCTACTGAATTGTAATTTAACAAAACCTTTTTCAAAAATCTGTTACGTTTATAACGGAGGTGAACCGGTTGATCAGTGACCAGAATTTGCTGGTTTTCAGTTTGATTGGCCGTGGCCGCTGATCGGTTGATCGGGCTCAGAGATATAAACGATTCTCTACCGCACACAGAACCTTAAGAGTAGCGCAAAAGAAACACATTTTTATGGTGATGGATCTTTCAAAATTGCATGCGTTAAAAGGATCCGATCTGCCTTTTTCTCCAAACTCTGTGAGCGAATTAGTCTCAAATTCACTCATTACACACTTATACCAGTCTCAAAACACAGTGAGCACTATTTGGAGCTTCAGCGTGTGTTAGAACCTGTGTGAGAAGCCGCACGCTCAACCCGTTGAGGTTTGAGACTTTGGAGGCATTGGAGGCGAGAAAATGTCATTGTTTATTTATAATCCTACATTTTAAACTATTTACACGTGTGTTAGGAGTGAATTATTCTCCACGTTTGTTTAGAAATATAAATTATGGTGGATGACAGAGCTACATGCTGCTCAGTTAAGTTCAGTTCAATTCAATTTTATTTATATAGCGCTTTTAACAATGACCATTGTCTCAAAGCAGCATCAGTGTGGTGCGGACTGCCTCTAACGGATACACAAGGCAAAGAATTGTAGTGGCAGAAAAAAATAAAAATAAATAAACAAAAAATCTATTTAAAAACATCTGAAAAGAAATGTTTGAAGTGGGTATCTACGTTTGCATGCACTGCAGTCTATTGATTAAATAGCCTGTTGACTGGACATCAGCAAACCTCCCATGTATTAACAAACAGGGATAAGCACTGCCTGCCTGGCTTAACGCACTAGTTGGATTAATTGTTATTTGTTTGTAGCATGCACAGATAAATTCTCTCTCTCACTGAAACACACACATGAGAAAGAGAGAGAAAGAGAGAGAGAGAGAAAGAGCTGGGGAATTTGCCCCCAGGACAAGCGGCTGATCTACTTTAGTGGATTTCTCTATCCCACAATTTAAAAACCTTGTTTTTCTCCTCACCTTAAAACATCTGTTTCTGCATAGCCCAAGTTTCCTCGAGTTGTAGAAGGGCTTGCCTGACCTAAAATGTTTGCTGTAATGTGTACCACCATTATTCCGGACAAGTGGCTCCATCACTCGTCTCCACATTTGTTTGACATTCTGTCATTACATTTGACTTTAAATAGATTTCCTTTTGTTCTGCTTTGTTTGCAGTGCGAGGAACAGGAGGCAGGGCAACGTGACAAAACAGGAACTAACCTCAATGGTGAAGATGAAGTCCTTGCTAATCTAAAGTGAGTTGCATGAGCATGATCTTTTGCGTCATCAAGATGATATGATGGTGTTCAACATGTCAGAAGACCAATTAACTGTTACTTTGCAGTCTGTATTGTGTCTTTCTTATACGCCATCAAGGCCAGAATGTTTGTTGCACACATTTTTTGCCTTGATCTGGTGCGACCTGGATTCTACTTTTTTTTTTCTTTCTCTCCTCACTATTTATATTTATGAGCACCTGATAATATGAGATTAATCAATGTCTTGATTAAGAAATTTGGCAAAAGAGTTATACCGAACAGTCCTCACATTAGGATCGCACAAGGGTTTATAAACTTTTCAGGTACATCTGGTAGAAGTATATTAGAAGTATATTCCATATAAATACATTTGGGTCTCAAGAGGATAAAAAAACAAGCTGTTGATTAATTAATTTTGAGTGTAGCTGCAGCTTTTTTTTTTTTTTTTTTTGCTCTTTAGAAGGTTTGAAAAATCTTATTTCTGGTCTGAAAATCTTACTTGATGCATTAATATTTATTAATCTGTAATTTCTGTCATGCACTTAAATAATTACGAATCCTTCCTAATGAATGAATGAATTAATTCAGTCCAATCTGTTTTTTTTCTTCTTTTCTTTCTCTCGTCTGCAGATTTTCAGATTGGCCTCGTCTTTTCCAGCCCTCATAGGGCTTCATCATAGGGAGTCATGGCCACTGCCACTGCATCGCTAATACCCACACTACAGTACATCGCCCGCAGTTTCACTTCTCTCCTGTCGCTGCTTGGGGAATTGGCTCCTTTCAGTGGAGTTCTGAGTCCCATAAACTGTGAAGCCCCCCTTTCCAATGTAGCACAACTTAACAAAGAACAGTTACTGGCTTTCATTGTTTGACGTGCAACGCAGATTTTTGCCAGCTTTGGACCATGAACCCCAGCATGTTTTTTTTGTTTTTTATACACTCAATGCATCTGCACTTATCCGTCGCTTCAGCTTTTCCATGCAGACTCGTGCCATTTGGCTGCAGTGACACTTGGAACGCTGTGAAGAAAAAAAAGAAAAGGAAAAAAAGAGAGAATCGCGGCTGTTTAACCAGTCACGGGCCGTGTCTCGGGCATTAAGAATTCAGTCGACATTCTCTACATTTCAATGCAAGGGACGGAGCTCCCACACCTGAACATAGCTGCTACACGCGGACAGGAGACGTTTTGCAGACAGCTGACTGAGCAAAGCTGAGCAGTTCAAGGAGTTTGTATTCTGTTCACATTGAGATGAAGATTTCTGCATCGCTTCATTTCTTCAGCCTTTGTTGGGTTTTTTTTTTAACCAGGTTGAAGCATCTGCAAATTAATCCTGCGCTTGATTATTGAACCAAAAGTTGCCTTATAACTAAATATAACTTCGGCTTCAGCAGTAAAAACCCACCTCTCGTATAAGGGTTGTAGGCCAATAATAACCGTCTTCTAGACCGCTGAGACTGTAAGTTGGCATCCTACAAGACCACACACCAATATCAATACTCTGAATCAATGTAGTTAATTGTTGTTGTTTTTTTTTTTTCTTTACTTACCTCAACACCGATTATATAACTGTTTTGGGAAAAGTGAAAATGAGTTTTCACCGAGTGTGGAAACAGAAAGTGAACATATAACTACTTGGCCTTGTATTATTAACACACCCACTCAGGACATAACCACAGCCAGGGCAGAACCAGCAGCAAGTTTCTAATGAATCTCTGTACTGTTCTGTACATTTCAATATTGTTCACTTTCTTATTCGTTTCACTGGTAGCCATTGCGATTTACGAAGCTGAATGTCTGCTGGTGGTTTGCGTGGATGCTGATGAGCGTTTAATGTGCATGAAGAGCCAGCCCGAATCGGTCACAGTGTATCTTGGCTAGCTTGTGTTCAGAATGACCATTTCCATAGACCCACCTCAGCAACTAGTCATTTAAATTCACATTTGACTCTACTTAAATGCAAATTACTTCTGAAACGGTAACTCGGCCAGGCCTTACAACCGGTTCCAGTAGGTTCGGTGTGAAAGTTCTCTACTCACAAGTGCAAGTTCTATCTGCATATTGCTTTGGTTTTTAAAAGGATTATGTCTGTATCCCGGATGCCTGGAATAAGCAAGAGCTGTTAATCTTTTAATTGTACTTGCGAGTAGGTTCAATTCCCAGAGAAAGAAAACCCTGCCAACATTTGATGACGGTCGGTTTTCATTCGGTATGAATGCTTCAGAATCTCACTACCTGCTGCTCTGCAAGAATAAAACCAGCCCAGTCTGATGGTTTATGCAAGTACTCGGCAGGTTAAAGGGCAACAGGGGAACGTTTCAGAACCAGGTATCTGAAAACACTGACAAGACCATGCGAAAAATAAATAAATGCTCACACAAGACGCATTTAACATCATACAGTTAACCACATTAGGGTCTGTTGATGTGAACAGTGTAGTAGTGCAGTTTAACATTTCGTAGGTGTTTCCATTTCAAATACACACATACACTCTTCTACTACTTTGGCCTGAATCCTTGTTTGCCTTAACTCAAGCGCACTAGCTTTATTCGCACGGGATGCCAAAACGTTCACAGCAGTTCCTGACTGGTTATTCCCCTACCAAGCCTTTAAAGCAAAAAAAAAAAAAAGAGACCTTCCGAAATCTATTTTCAAGCTAATGTATATTCCTGATATTGAGTCTGTATTAAAGCTTATCTTTAACAGTTTTAATATTACAGTTTTATGTTAGTTGTTATTGTACAAAATATTTTCTATCAAATATATGGATGTTTTTTTTTTGTTTATTTTTACCGTTCCCAGTGTCATAAAGCTTAAACTTGCGCATGTGTGCTTTCCTTCTTTCATGTGTAATAAGCACAAATATTGTTTCCTCTGTACAGATTTTACATTGTGCTGTATCGAAAGAAATATTTTCTATAGGGGACGGGAATCATCAGGGAGCTCCTGATATATGAATGATATTGTCACGATACCTAGGTGCCGATTTGATTTGTATCGCGATTCTGTAAGTATCACGATTTTATGAATATCCAGATTCAATATAAAAAAATTTTATTCAGTTTTTGTTAGAATTAAAAAAAAAAAAAAAACCTTCATGCAAATAATTCTGTCCTAACACACGGTGCTGTGATATGGGAATAGTTTAGAGTGCACCACCTGTAGGTTGTAACAGCAACATTTCACCACTTGCAAATGCAAAACATTATATATATATAACTAGATAACTAGATTTTGGAGTCAGTGTGTAGTTATATAAACGAATTGTCGTACTAAAGAATTGCGAGACGTGACTGAATCT
>JAOTQY010000008.1:1167592-1179096 GCA_026413445.1 Dolichallabes microphthalmus
GCCTGGCCGGGGAATCGAACCCAGACCCTGGCGGTGCAAGGCGACAGTGCTAACCACTACACCACCGTGCCGCCGACATAGGATATATAAAATAAAATAAAAAATGTAATTATAATAAAAAAAATTTATTCCAAAATTTTACTTTCCAACGATCCAATCTGCCTTGTACAAATCCAGCATGATAAATAATCTTTCATGTCAAAAGTCGTCCAACACGCAGTACATCAACTGCTGTTTGCATAATCCGCGGCCATGTAACCTTCCTGCAATGGGAAGGCATGCGTCGAGTTGGTGTAGACTCCTGGGAACAGCAGTGTGGGGTGTCAAACTCACTCAGCTCACTCCTGAAATAGATACTGAGATGAGGCTATCTTCAGGCATCATATGGGCACTGATGTGAAACTTCCCTGCAGACTTTACCGTGCCAGTAGGCATTGCTTAGGGCTCTATTTATAGCGCCTCTGCTAGTATTTACCTTCTCCAGGAACATTTGGGAGACTGGCGCACAGGAAGTGCACTTTTAATGGCATGCGAAGTCCGCGCCTGAATGGCTGCCATTATGAAGCAGCAGTAGAGAAAAAGAGCTTCTGTGCTTCTCTCTTAGTCTGATTTAAAACCGAACTTGTGTTCTTTTCCATGATGGTGGAAGTCTGGATATGATTGCATGTAACTGGTTTAGGTAGAGCGCACTGTCAAACTATGAGACAAAGCGTGCCTGTTGTTTATCGTGGAGCTGAAGCTGTGTTTAGCATCGCGGTGCAGATTGTGTATGCTAACCTTCAGTGAAGGTCTGGAGTACTGTAGTCTAAGCTTAATGTTTTGGACTGAAAATGGTGCAATAGCTCAGGTACTTTGCCTGACAGTATAATTCAGCTTTGTTAGGATAAAGACATTTAACAGTGAGAAGGAGGTTATGGGTTCAACATCCCTTTTCATCACTACTCCTCTATGTAGTATTACAGTATGTTCGGCAAAAACATGCACTTTCCACTACTAGCTTTACAATTCTACTCCAGATGTTAAAGTTGATTAAGTCGCCTTTTCCTCCGCAGCACATTCTGTCTAATAATGTGTTTCATTGCAAAACACGATAAAGGCCATTTTTAGATTTTCATTTAGTCGGTCAAATCATTTTCCTCCAGCTCCGAAAGTCACCTATTAAAAACACTATATATCTTTCTTTTAGAAGCTTTGAACATGCATGTTTTGATATCCATCAAGAGCGAATCACATAACGTCTTTCTGTTACATGATAAAGTAAAGTGAAACTATTGGCTGGGCAAAATAGCAGCTGCTTCGAGTGACCTAATGTGGTCGAGTGACTTTTAGAGAATGCTGAAGTCAGAAACATTTACAGTCTGTTAACTGTAGTTGCATTTTCTCCTTCAGTCATGAATTTACGTAGATGATAAGGTGCTGTCGTTAAGTGATAACAGTGCTGATGATGCACCTTTTGAACTGACCTTTTTGTATTGTTTTCTCAAGATCTACACCAAAGTTGAAGTGACTCACTACATACACATAATCAGAGCTTGTTTGTAATTCTTTTATTAATCAGCCAATATATCATTGATGCTAAATTGCATATGCACTTTCCACAAACGCAACTTCAAGCTGATTTAGTAATTTTGTCAAAACTCTGGGAGGTGCATTTATAGCATTTTGCAAAATCTTTCACTATTCGCGCTGATACAACAACCACAATAATCTTTTGAAAAAGCTTCTCTTTTAATGAAACTCATTAAATGATCAATGATCAATTAGCCCTGTTTCTGCCCTGACAGATCTGTTTTGCTTAAGTGTTGCTGCTATTTGGTTATTTTTTAAACTTGTAATTAAATTAATTTCATTAAAAAAAAATTCGTCTCATTGTTTGGAAACCAAAGCATAATTTGGGTAAACATCTTTCGTCTAAATTATATTCCCTTAATTGTCATTCTGATGATGGTAGTGAAATGGTAGGTTTTGTTTAACTCATCAGGCCAGTTTCTTCCAAGCAGCACTAACATAAATGTTGGTTAATTCCAAGATGAATCCTGAAATACTCAAATTTGATAATAACAATTTCACTCAATTTTCACTCTTATGCTGTACAAAATTGACAAAAAAATTTTTTTTTAATGAACCAAACAAAGGAGTTTGTGTGTGTTGGGATTTGAACCCATGACCTTCTAACTGGCAACTCATGGTCAACACAACCCTAAATCTAAAGTAAAAATCTGTAACAATTTCTGACAATGTAATATGTGGTGGTTGTTCTTCAGGGCTCCTGGGCTGTTACCACATGAAGCTTTCACCATGGTGGCTGTAAAGATGCTAAAAGAGGAGGCCTCAGCTGACATGCAGAATGACTTTCAGAGAGAGGCAGCTCTCATGGCAGAGTTTGATCACCCCAACATTGTCCGACTACTGGGTATGTGCACTAAGTATTAATTCTAGCCAGGGTTGGAAATCAATTATTGCCCTTTTTGGTTTTATTGTACGATTTAAGTTAATTGTTTAAGCCCAGGCTCAACCAAAAGACCAAAATGATCCTGTCCTGCTATATCTGCTCAACATATCACTAGCTCTGGTTAGCCACAGGCCCAGTTTCGGGTAACCAGTCAGCTAGTTTTGTTAAAAGATGTGGCTAGTTAGGTGAAATTTGGACCTGATTACTTACATTGTACTCAGGTTCAAGATAATAAACTTGTTACTGTATATATACAGTACCAGACACATTACCAGTCAAAAGCTTGTATTGCAATGCTTTTTGTTAATTTTTCTTCTTTCTAGAACAATACTGAAGAATGCAAATCTATAAAATATCACCTATGGCATTAGGTAATTAAGTTACAACAACAGCAACAAGCTCGTTATTTTGGGTCAGCTGTTCTGGATTCGTTTTTGCAAGAACAGTATTTGTCAAGTGCATTTGCAAAACCCATCAAGCACCATGATGAAACTGGCTCTCATGAAGACCTTTCCAGGAAAGCAAGACCAAAACCTACCTCTGCTGCAGACGAGAAGTTCATTTAGAGTTATCAGCCTCAGAAATCCCCAATTAACAAATCAGTACCTCAGATTAAAGCCATTATAAAGGCTGTGCAGAGCATACAAGTAGCAGACACATCTCAATATCAACTCCTCAAATGAGATTATTGCATATTTCGGACGCCTTCAGCATTGTTTTACAGTGAAAAAAATCAGAGACCATGGAATTGCAAGGCATGTCCAAACTTTTGACTTGTTGTGTATTTGTATATAAAAGATATCTGATAAATTCATGCATTTCTGTCATGTAGGGTTTAATATTAAGATTAACTGAGAATATTTTTACTCAAATGATTAATGATGATTTGAAAGTTTTTATTGTTGCCCAGCCTTAAAATATAACTCTGTTACTCGACTAACGACTAATAAAGTTTGCAAGAATGATTTTTACCCATGTTTGATTCATAGCAAAGTTATCCTACTTACTATGATTTATTTGTACACTTCAACTATCATCATTTATGTGGATTTTGGCTTTCGTAAGCAAGCAGTTGCATAAGCGCTATTTGTTTAAAGTGACCTTGTGTTGTTATCATGTCCTTCCCTCAAGGAAAGGACAATAAAAAATAGACTGATGTGTTCACTTTGGTGCTGGCTACAACCCCTGCTGCTAAGCAAGATATCTTCAATGTGTTGGAACAATACACCATAGCCACAGCATGAGTGTAACAAGGATACTTTTGTAACAGCATTTAACTTTGGAACTGTATTTCATTTATTGAATGCTTCTTCCTCTAGGTGTGTGTGCTGTTGGGAAGCCCATGTGTTTGATGTTTGAGTACATGGCACACGGAGACCTAAACGAGTACCTGCGGCGACATTCTCCAGTCCAACAGCGCACTCTGAGCCAGGGGAGTCTGACGTGGCCCAGTTCCCAGTCCTCCGAGCCAGACCCATGTCCACTCAGCTGCCTGGATCAGCTTTCAGTATCCAAGCAAGTGGCGGCAGGCATGGCGTACCTGTCTGAGCGCAAATTCGTGCACCGCGATTTAGCCACACGGAACTGCCTGGTAGGAGAGGACCTGGTGGTAAAGATTGCAGACTTTGGCCTGTCGCGGAACATCTACGCAGCCGACTATTACAAGGCAAATGAGAATGATGCCATTCCTATCCGCTGGATGCCACCCGAGTCCATCTTCTATAACCGATACACCACTGAATCAGACGTCTGGGCGTATGGGGTGGTGCTTTGGGAGATCTTTTCACATGGTATGCAGCCGTACTATGGGATGGCACACGAGGAGGTGATATACTATGTCAGGGATGGTCATGTGCTGCAATGCCCAGAACAGTGTCCATTGGAACTTTATAACCTGATGCGTTTGTGTTGGAGCACGAACCCAGGCGACCGACCCAGCTTTGCTAGCATTCACCGCATTCTGGAGAGGATGCATAACCAAGTGCTTCATTCTAGCATGAACTGATGCTGTCTCCTGGTCAACAGCAAAGAAAGCTCAAACGCAATCATAATCATTGAGGAGCAAATTATCCTCTGACTTTAACCAATCTGAGGTTGACTGTTTGTTGTACTGATTGATGTAAACTCTGCTCAACAAACAAGTGAATACAGCCTTTGTATATACAGACCAGGTGGGATAAATCAAAAGATTTATATTTACTGTAGTAGACAGTATGGTCCAAATGCCTGAGTCCACTACCAATAACATTCTTTTTCAAATATTTCTCAGTTACCTGTAATTCTCCATGGTGGCACAGTAGGCACTGCTGCCATGGTACAGGTCCAGGATCCCCTAAATGATTCCCAGATGTGTGGCATACCAAATGTTTTTGTGTTCTCCATTTTCCTCCAACCTCTAATATACTGATTGGTGGTTTGGCTATGCTAAATTGCTCCAAGGCATGGACGCTTGTGGGAATGTGTGTGTTCATGATGCCCGGTATTTTAGAGAGACTCATTTCCAGTGTACCCAGGATAGGCTCCAGTTCCACAATCACCATGATGAAGCTGTTACTGAAGATGAATGCATAAATAAATGAATGATCCTTAAATATTGACTGGATGATCGCTGGATAATACTACATAATGTTATCATAAATATAGGATGGCAAGACTGCACATAAACATTGTACAAATTACTACAGCAAAATTAGGACAAACTAATATACTAATTTGATTAGATGTTTGGTTTGGATTTGATTTGAATGTGTTTCGACTCATTTAAAGGAAACTATCTTCTGTTTAAAATCTTTTCCTCTCTTTTCATAGTAGATTGACTTTGTGCATGGCCTTGCACCCGTGCCATTTCATGCCTGACCCCCTACTTTGACCTTAATTTCCTAAGAAGGGAATGTGCAAAGAGAATATCTATGTACTGTAAAATACAGTGTAAGGCTTTCTTCACATTCTTGTCATTTGGTCAAATTTTGCAAGGCCGTGTTGACTAGCTTTGTATAATATAATAATATATATGTTACAAAAAGAAGCATATTTTTGTTTAAAACAGGATTTAATTTTTTTTTTCATTTTACGGTATGAAATATTTGAGTTTGATTCATTAATTATAATCATTTATATTCATATTCATAATTATTATAATAATACATTAGTAGTCTACATAGTTACACATTGTACAGTTTTACAAGGAAATTGGCTGGTAAGTTTTACTGTGGCACAGTTCTTTTGCGTGCAAAACCCAGCATCAGTTAATAAAGTCTACTTTTCTTTTTCTATCTGAACATTGAATACTTTCTGTACAATTGAATTTAACCAAAGTCATGGGTGCCTAGACTTTTGCACAGTACCGTATATGTATTATGTATATGTCATTTCTGTAAAACAACTTGTCGTTTTCTGTTAAATAATGACATAAAACAGTCCACTTGGTAGTGAACTCAGATTTTTGGACTCCACTGTAGGTCATTGTGATACCATTGGAATTTGCACAGGAACTGGTGCAACACCAGCGTCTGCTCATTGTACTTGTCAACCAGTCAAGCACCAAGTCAGAGCTCAAACATGTCTGAGGAGTGAGTGATATTTCTTTTGAATGTTGACCTTGTAAAATGAATCTAAGCGAACCTTTTACATTTTTGATATATGTTCTTGATTGTGTGTGCATTCTGATATTACTGAGTCATGTGTAAAAGTTAGTACCCCTCTTACCCCTTTTCTTCTTTACAACATTGCTGCAATTCATTGAAGTATTTGAACTGGGTATTTGGTTATAAACAGATGGCCCGCCACAGCGTTTCAATTGGGTCTGGACTTTGACTAGGCCGTTCCAAAACCTTGATTCTTTTCTTTTTATGTAGATTTATTGCTGTACTTTGGATAAATGTCCAGCTGAATGACCCAATTTCGATCAAGGACAGATGGCCTCACATTTGCCTCAGGATACGTTTGGTATGCAGAGGAGTTCATGTTTAACTCAATGACTGCAAGGTGCCCAGGTCCTGTGGCTGCAAAACAAGTCCACTTCCATTGCTGTGCTCGACCGTGGGTTTGAGGTGTTTCGGCTAAAATGTTGCTTAGTTTTGATAACTGGGCATTAAGGCCAAAAATCTCCAATTTGTTCCCATCTGTCCACAGTTCCAGATGCCTTGTGGTTCTTTTTAATCAGAAGAGGCTAACCATACTTCTTCAGTCTTCTTCTAATTTTGTCGCGATGGAATTTAAAATTTAACATGCTCAGTGAGACCTATAGGGTCTGAGATGTAGCCCTTGGTTTTTTTTCTCTGAGCATTGCACAGTTTGACCTTGGGGTGAATGTGCTGTGACGTCAATTCCTGGGAAGACTGGCAACTGTCTTAAATTCTTTCCACTTGTGAATAATCTTCCTTACTGTAGAATGTTGAACTCCAAATAGTTTGGAAATGGTTTTATAACCCTTTCCAGATTGATGTGCAGCAATAGTTGCTTCTCTAAGGCCATTGCTTATGTCTTTCCCTCTTGGAATGGTGTTAACACATACTTGAATGCTCCAGCCCAGCAAACTGCCAAAGATTCTGCTTTTATAGAGGACTGCACACCTGCTGATGATCAGTTAATCAAGGGCTGATGACTAGCAGCACCTGGCTGCGACTTAGTTAATAAATGCAGTGGAAACAATAAGGGGGAACTTAATATTGCTTTTTTTTTTTTTTTTTTGGCTTTGCTTCACTTTTGTTAAAAAAAAAAGCACAGTGAACCATCTGAGGATGTATGATGGCTAATACTACAAATGATGATCATAGAAGCTCATAGAATCTAAAATGAGGGTACTAACTTTTACGCATGACTGTACATGAAGTATTTATTGATTTTATGTACAGTTTAAAGTAAAGGAATGAAAGGTTAAGCGGAGAACAAAGAATATTTGATGATGTTGCGGTATTGATTAATTTGCGTCCTGTATTCCCAAATGGCACGTTATCACTTTACTAATGTTTGTGTTTGATCCTCTTTGACAACTAACAGACTTCCTACACTGCTTTACCAGTTTTGTTCGGTTCCCTGAAGAGCGTGCATTGAAGACTGGACACTTTGTGTAGAAGTTCATACAATGTGGAAAGGGCTGCTTTCAATGCAACATTGAATGGCTGTCTATTCACATGCCTTTATAGGATTTCCATTTCATTCTAAAGACTCTTTACCATGCGGGCAATTAACACAATAAAACTTGTCATGTTCTTGGAACCCTTAAATGACAGTTTGTGCCTTGCGTCCTGGTGTCCTATTCTACTGGAATTATTCATCCAAGTGTTCAATGAACTAGATCAGCATTGATTAGCTCATTCGTGCATTTCAGACATTGTTTAATGAGTATCAGGGGCCCATATGCTGCATTTGCCAGAAAACATTCCCCATGCCATCCTGCTGCCATTACTTGCCTGCTTTGTTCTACCATGTCAGTTGGCTCAAGTCAAGTCAAATCAAGTAGCCTTTTATTGTCATTCCAACCATATACAGTTCAGTACACAGTGAAATGAAACAACGTTCCTCCAGGACCAAGGTGCTACATACAGTACATGCAACTATAATATAAATTAACAACACAACTTTACCGGAACCAGCTAGCTAACTAAGAGACCGAATTAGCTGACTAGCTCAGATGTGACAGATTTACATTTTTTATTTTTTAAGTCAACCTAAAACTACTTTTATGCAAAAAAGAGACAACAATAAACAACAGACAACAAAGTGCACGTGCAAACAAAGAGCTACAGAGTGACAAACACAACAACGTAACACGTTTCAGTACTTTTGTAGTAATGAGGTATGAGTTGAGGTACAGTAGTGGGAGGAGAAACAGTAAACATTTGACATTCCTGAGTATCAGCAATGATTTAAAAATATCTTTTTCCAGGTGGCAGGAGGGTGAAGAGTGAGTGAGAGGGGTGTGTCCGATCATCCACAATGCTGGTGGCTTTGCGGATGCAGCGTGTGGTGTATATGTCTTCAATATTGGTGGTGGAAGCTGGGCCTTCCTCAACCTTCACAGGAAGAAAAGACATTGTTGGGCTTTCTTGTGCAGAGAGCTGGTGTTGAGGGAAAAGGCGAGGTTCTTCTCCAAATGGACACCCACTCATCTTTACAGAGGAGCCATCGGTATTGAGCAGAGAGTGATTGCTCCATGTGCTCCTGAAGTCAACAACTATCTCTTTTGTCTTATCGACGTTCAGAGATGAACCTCTGCACTTCCTCTCTGTATGCTGAATCGTTGTTCTTGCTGATGAGACCCACCACGGTCGTGTCATCAGCAAACTTGATGATATGATTGAAGCTGTGTGTCACTACACAATAATAAGTCAGCAGTGTGAACAGCAGGGGACTGAGCACACAGCCCTGGGGGACCCCAGTGCTCATTGTGGTGGTGCTGGAGGTGCAGTTCCCGATCCACACTGACTGGGGCCTTCCGGTCAGAAAGTCCAGGATCCAGTTACAGAGGGAGGTGTTCAGGCCCAAAAGGATCAGCTTCCCGATCAAGTATTGGGGGATGATTGTACTGAATGCTGAACTGAAATCTATGTACATCATTCTAACGTAAGTGTCCTTCTTGTCAAGGTGTGTCACTGCCAGGTGGAGTGTGGCGGAGATGGCGTTGTCCGTCGAACGGTTTGAATGATACGCAAACTGCAGTGGATCCAGTGAGTGGGGGAAGAAGGGTCTTGATGTGTCTCATGACGAGCCGCTCGAAGCACTTCATGATCCAATGACTTCTCACTCCATCAGGAGTATACACCATCCAAAAGAAACTTAGATTTGTCCAACCAGACCCATCCCCCCCCCCCCTACAGTACAGTCTTCAACACTCTGTTCTCATTGTACATACTGCCCTGACACCCAACATGGCTGTTGTGCTGCATTTGAGACCAGAGAGCCTCAGAGGGTATAGTATGTCCTGCCTTCTAAGATAACTTTCTGTAGAGCATTGTTGAATTTGGATGAGATTTGACAGATTGTGTTTGAACGATTCCCAACATTCTTCTCTGAATACTCTGATCCAAAGAGGTTTTCATTTACAGTTTGTTCTTTTCTCACCCTGTTGTGCATGAACAACTCAGGCTTCTTAAAGGGAGGTCGAGCCATGACACAGAGAGCCAACTATTGCGCAGAGAACATTATTCATACCATGCACTGCAGTCACATGACATATGACTATGGTGGAATGTACATATTGTGTGATGGTGTGACATGGCTCACCTAGCATCATTGTTGTAAATAGAATTATCTGATATCTTTATTAACGTTAATATATTTAGATGTCAAACCTGTATAAAGGCAACAGTTTGATATAAAAGGAAAACAAAATTTTTTTTTATAATTTTGTGCACAAATATGTATAAAGTTTACAATGACCAGTACATCATGATAAAAACATTCTATGCATAAGAACCCCATATAATCTACACTCATATAGAAATATGATGCTAAAATGACCAAAACGTACCTTTCCTTGACATTTGGATTTACACTCAAAGATACATAGAAGATACACTTAAATTTGGTATGTTTTACCTGCAGATTATATATATTTTTTTACCTTTAAAATGACCATTTGGCAGATACCAATATCCAGAGCAACTTACATTTTTTATCTCATTATACATCTGAGCAGTTGAGGGTTAAGGGCCTTGCTCAAGGGTCCAACAGTGGCAACATGGTGGTTGTGTGGTTCGACCCTGGGACCTTCCGAACTGTAACCCAACCCCTTAACCACTAACTACATGCTATAAGACACATTAATGCTATGAAGATCAGCACTGCAAAGACAAGGAAAGGTATATTTTTATGTCATACTTAAATATCAACTCAAGTACAGTTTAAAGGAAGTGCAGACTTGAACCAACAAAAATTGCACATTTGTTTCATTAGTCGGAAAGACTTTTTAGATTTTTGGCTTGATTTCTTTTACTTTCTTTCTTTCTTTCTTTCTTTCTTTCTTTCTTTCCCTAAATGTAGTTTATGTTACCTTAAAAATAAAAAGTACTAAATCAACATTAGCACTACTCAGAGTGACAGGTAGGGGGCAGCACTGCATCAACAGATTAGCTGAAGTTGTTTTTCTGACACCCACTGAAGAATAAAATAGGTTCCTTTTTTTTTTTTGCTTTTTGAAATATGAATTTCTCGTAGCTCGAATGTTAGGTCGAATGTTAAAAAGCGACTCGACAGCAAAGCCAGAAAAGTTGGTCCGTACCTCAGGAGGCTTAAAAAAAAAGCACAAGCACCAACCAATACTGAGCCAACTTTTCCCTCCAAGAATGGTTAGAAAATGAAGAGTCCTGAGAGAAAGTGAGGGAGGTGAAGCCAGAATTTTTATGGATCTGGTTCAAGCCTTCAACTTTCACTGAACCTCGTGACGTTAAAAAAAAATTATTTAAAAAAGAGCCTGCACATTCAGAGAGAGCTTTAAAAAAAAAAAAGGAAACGGGAGTTTTCTCTACAGCAGTTTAGGGAGGCAACCATGACCTAAAAGCTTCCTACAGTAAATTTATCTTATGCTAACATGAATCACTGTTATGTTTTGATACAGTCAGCTGTTGAAAACAGAAAGAGGTAGACTGTACTTTGAATCTGCCTTAAGTTTGTTTTCTTCATTCATATAAACCAAGTCTGAGTCACATGTAAACATGCCGACTGGATATAAATAATGACCTAACTACAACTTTTCTTAATGAAAACCGTTTGCTGAAAGTTTAGTTTCGCAATTTGTCTTTTATCTGGAATTGACAAAATAAGCCCCCCAAAAAACAAGTATAACAGAATTGTGACATCTTTATAGTATGATTTCAGTCATGTGTAGAGTTTGTTTAGGATCTTTATCCTGTTTAAGTGACGGAGCAACACACAGCTGGTTGTCCAGCTCTGACCTGTTAGTGTGTTCAGATCACCTTCATCTCTCAGGTAAATAATCACTTGTGATGTTTGTCTTGTTCTGCATCATTCAGATATTCTTCTTCTTTGTCTTTCGGCTGTTCCCTTTCAGGGGTCGCCACAGCGAATCATCTGCCTCCACCTAACCCTATCC
>JAOTQY010000008.1:1280896-1291147 GCA_026413445.1 Dolichallabes microphthalmus
TATATAAAACATAAACGTTGTCATTATAAAAGATGTTGCTATTGGTAAAGGTGAAAGAGCCACTTTCTATGGGGCAACATTCTTAAACACATTTTAAAAAAAAAAAAGGTAAAATCAGTTGGTGTGTGAAAATGATTCCTTATGTTCCTAGAACCATGCTTTATAATTTGAGTCCTTGAACATATCCATGTCTTCAAGGAAGAAAAACTCCATAGATGTGATAACCCAGTAATTCAGTATATTCAGGTCATCAGCAGACTTTATATTATTGTCGCATAATGTCTAGACCTGACCAACTGAAGTAACCCCAGATCATAACACTGCCTCCAAAGGCTTGTACAGTGTACACTATGCATGAT
This sequence comes from Dolichallabes microphthalmus, assembly GCA_026413445.1. Taxonomy (NCBI): domain Eukaryota; kingdom Metazoa; phylum Chordata; class Actinopteri; order Siluriformes; family Clariidae; genus Dolichallabes; species Dolichallabes microphthalmus. The sequence continues at coordinate 1,281,256 of JAOTQY010000008.1, forward strand.
GGGTGCATCGCTTCATGCGCTTCCCATCCAACCCTTAAAGTATTTTAACATTTTTTGTACTATTGTCTCTATACACTTCTACAGTTGATTTGAAATGAGGCAAATAAAAATTTTAACCAAATTCCAAATATTGCATTAAATATTTAGGAATAATATCCATTTTTACACAATCCCTCCATTTTACAGACTTCAATGCAATTTGACAACTAACAAAATGCTGCATTCCCTCCCTTTAGCCACATTGCCATTCCTTTACTTCAGCTACCTTTCATTTGTTGCTTATTTGTTGTGCATTCTGCATACATGAGCCCTTCTTTCCTTCTCCATTTTCTTTTCTTACAATTATTCTGGTACAAATTATACCTGGATCAGTATTTTGCAAGCAAGTTGTTTTTTTTTTCATTTCATTTGAATCAATTCATTAATCAATAAATTTTAGTCATGTCTAGTTAGTTTTTTTGTTTAGTTTTTTTCAAACAGTGGTTTGCATTTGACGTAGACCCTCTGTCTTTACATACATATCAGTATCTCTTGATTGTAGACTTTTTAATGAAATGTGTTTCTCCACAAGAGAGTTCCTCACTTGGCTTTTGCTTTTTTTTTTTTTTTTTTTTTAAATATATGAAAGTACCCAAGTGTTAGCTGTTCCTAAAGTTTTGATCTCTCTGATTGGTTTGTTTTTAAAACATAATGATGGCATCCTTTATGTGCATCGGCACCTAATTTGGCTGCTTATTAAATATTCCCATGAAAAGCTACCAAATTCCAATTCAGGGCTTAGAACCAATGTCAGTTTTTATCCTCCTAATTTGTCATGAAATAACTAAGAAACAAGCGACTGTCCTGGTTATTCACCACCTTGCTTTAAATGTTTCAAATCAGAAACCCATTTAAACTGTTATTTTTATGACAATTAATCATATTTACCTTTACACTAATTCACTATTATACTATTTCTTCCTTGTCAAAATTAAGGGGCATTGCTAAAACCGTGCACACTAAATGTCTTGTTGCTCTAAATTACATTTCTTTGTCTTCTTCCTTCTGCTCTAAAGGTATGCAAACTTTTGCACTCGACTGTATCTCATCTAGAAATATTCAGGTCAGCCACCCCAATATTCAGCCCACACCTGCGTACTTCAGCCAAATTGTGGAAATGAGAACAGGCACAAAAGGCAGCCGATTGCTATGTGAGAGTGCAGCTTCACATCAGTGATGCTGTGAGGCTTCAGTTAATCAATTGGTCTCGTATTAAATGACTTCAAACAACGGAAGTTGGATCAGGTGTGGCTCCGGCCTGGATGGATTGAAAACCCGCAGCCAGCTGAGTGCTTTCTGGATAGAAATATAAACTCTTGTCCTAAGACTTACTAATAAAGCAGGTCAAACATTTTGTGGGACCAAACAGTGGAATGTTCCTGACTGGCCAAGTCCAGCAGCTGACCTGATCCGTACTGAGCTATACATTAACTCCAGGCCAGACTCAAGGTAGAAATCCTCCTTAAAATGCAGGAACTAAAAACAACTGTGCTGAAGGACATCACAAACAGAGACTTCCATCAACTAGCACGAATTCTAAAACAACAAAAATGAAATGCATCAAGCTAAACATACATTCTTTCATCTTTTATACTGCTTATCCTATACAGGGTCACAGGAAGCTTGGAGCCTATCCGAGGAAACTTCAGGCACAAAGCAGGGTAAAATTCACAGGATTGGGACTAAACAGCCGGGTGGCCATAGGAAAACCACTTGGTTTTAGGTAAGACTAATTAGAATAAAAGCTTCTAATTGCTAAGGAGCATTAAGATTGGAGCAATGGAAAAGGTCATGTGGCCCGAATCCAGAGCAATGGGGGAAAAAAAAAAAACCCAAAACTTTTTATTGTTACAGAATAGAAAATAAGGACTTAAGCCAATCAGATTTTCTTCTGAATTTATTAGAAAAAAATAGAAAATTTTATATATTACACTACAAAAGACATTTACACAAACAAAACGCACAAGAAAAGGGCGTAGACAAATAATCACAACAGCAACACGACATTTTTTCTGTGCTTGTCATTTTTTTTTTCATTGAAACAATTCTGATCCTAAAATATTTGTGGCTTATGACAGGATAAAACATATTTATGCTTTGAAAATAACGTTTGAGCAAACCTCACCTCAATATCATGCACATTTTCTTTTCATGCCTGTTCTATGTGAATCGTCTGTTTCTCTCCTACATGCCGGTGTTAATAAGGAAGATCTCAAGAGGCCCCGTGGCATTATGTAAAACCCTCAATGTGGTTTGAGTCACATTTTCAGTGATCAGATGGTAGGATATGACAGGCTTTTCAGCAATTAAAAAGGTTTGTCTTGTTGATGGTATGAGGTAATTCTCATCCATGTTGAGATCTTGCAAATCAAGTTTTTATACTACATCTGCTGTACGCCAATTTAAAATTCAGAAACGGTCTTTCATTGTGAGAGAGGCGTATAGTGTGGATATAGTTCATGTTCTTCTTTCAGGAAAACTGTATTAAAATTGCATGTTTAATGATTTACCTGTGCTTTAATGTCTAATTAGGTTTAAATCTCGGAACAAGATCAGTCCAAAAATACAGAAATTAAAGGTCACTTTAGAAATAAAGGATTGCTTAATTTATCCTTGGCCCTTTCTTTTGTTGTAATAAAACTAGTTTATAATTAGAGGTTAAAAAATACAACTTGAATAAAAACACTTAGCAGAACATGCTGCTGGTTAACGAGTGAATATTCAATACAAATTAACTATCAGTAGAGAGGGTGTCTAAGGTGCCGACAACAGGAAAAAAAGTACATGCAAACTTCCCATAATAGTTCGCAGACATTATTGTATTTTTATAAATCATCTGTAGTGCGTGCTGATGTTCGGTTTGTTCTCCTTCACATCCCGTTTTTTTAACAATCTTTGCAAAAACATCAACAGTTAAGCTCCATGTGTTATACTAAATAACGCAATACTCGTAATGAAAAATCACCTTACAAGTGATTCGAATGCCTTTCGGTTGTGCACCAATGCACCACACAACTGAAAGGGTTTGTTCTGACTTATTAGTTTTTGGGAAAATGTGTTACGTAATCATAAACCGAGAAACTATTTTGTCTTAACTGATGGGACTCGACCCAGCACATTCAGTTAGCACAGAAAAGTGTTTATACTAACTGCTAAATAAGTGGAAGCACTTAGAAACTAAATGGAAGATGAGACGAATAATGTCTGTGTGCTTGCTGAGTCTCGGCGCTGTTTATACTACAAGCGAAACTTCACACTAAGCGGTTTGAACCTGCGTGGTCCTCGTTCCTCGACTGCCCGGTTTGCTCATGCCACAAAGCACACGGCACTTGTTACAGTAAACATTACCTCATTAATCTATGCTGCTCATGTGATGCTTTGGTTTGACTACAGTTTCCTCTAGTAAAGATCTTATAATGACCGTAAAAGTGGAAAATAATCATGAGCGGCCATAGAAGAGCTGTTTATCTGAACTGACATTCAGGGAGAATACTGACCTCGATAACTCAAGTTCATAAAGATACTCAGAGCTACTGTTTATTTTTCCCCTGTATAATTATATTATTTGTAATGAACTGCAGAGAAACAGTAGTAAAATCATATGCTAGTTAACTTTGGATGGAATTAAATAAATAGAAATCAATAGCACAAAGCCACTTGTAGAATTCATACATCGAGTGTAAAATGACCTGCTGTTACTCAAAAGCACTATAAACATATCTTATTTTTATGTCAACATCTTATTACTAATGTTTTCCAGCTAAAAGTATATGAACCCCACATGAACGAATTGCTTTAGCTAACTGTACACTATTTACACATACAACTTTACCATAACTGGTGCCAAATATTTGTTTTTGAAGCCTGATACTTTTTTTTAAAAATGCATTTTCCCCCTGGATTAAGACACGTACTGTGCAAATGGAAACTGTACATACGCGGCCGTTTCTTCTTCCACGTCCAAAAAGAAAATGAAATCGGTATCAAGCATGAAATCTAATATTGCTTTGTAATACACAGCCGCTTCTTCCTTTGCCGATTGATATGGTGCAAGTCTTACTGCATGACCTTTCCTCCGAGTGAACTTGTGGAATAACATCTGTCAACGTAGGTAGACTGGAGAGTTTGTGGATTTCTGGAGGTAATAATATCGTTGCATGAGGTTTTTGAAAAAGTGCTATACATTCAGCCCGGAGTCTCCCACCAGCCGCGCAGTGGTCCTACCTGGAAATGTGCCACACTTTTCCAAAGGTTTCATTGCCAACACGTCTGACTCGGTCCTGTCAGAGCTGTCAAGAGGCTGACGAGCTGTGCATAAACACACACATGCGCGCACACACACACACACACACACACACACACACACACACATACGCAACTCTGTCCAGTCATTGAACTGATCCTCATTTTGCTCTGCAGGAATATCGAGTTGTTTCCCTTTAAGAGTTTAGTAGTTCCATATTCAATAAATAAGTGTCCCTGGTGAAAAAGTGCTAGGCTACTACTGTAGATCTCCAGCTCTAAGAGCTGCCTCAGACAGGAATAGTGACATTCGTCATCTGGACTCGCATCTCCTGGATGCTGTTGAGGATCTTTTTCTGGTGGCCAGCCAGAGTGACTCCAACCCTCCTTACATCTCTGTAAAACAGTCAATAGTATAATTAAACACTTCTATAGTTGTTGTAAAACATCAGTTGATATTAAATAAGGAACAGGGTATGCTGCTATAGGCGGCACGGTGGCTTAGTGGTTAGCACTGTTTCCTTGCACCTCCAGGATTCATTACCCACAATCCCACAAGTCTGTGTGCATGTTATCCCGGTGCCACAGTAGGTGGGTTTCCTCCGGGTACTCCGGGTTTCATCCCGCAGTCCAAAGATATGGAGATTAGGCTAATTGCCATTTCCAAATTGCCTGTACATGGTCTTCTGGAGACGGAAATGGCAACCTATGCCAATATTCTTGTCAAGAAAACCCCATGGACAGCATCTAGGAACGCCTGGTGTGCTACGCTCCACAAACAAATACTGCTGGAGGTGATTTGCCTCATACATTATATCTGTGGTTTTCAAAAAAAAAAAAAAAAAAAAAAAAGGCTGTTACTGTTTAACTTTAAAGCAGCTATAAACTGTTGTTCCCGCATCAGCCCATTTCTTTCTATTTAAAATAAGGCCAAAAAGTTGTCATGTTAAATGACAGAGAAACTGCAAAAACCCTCTCTCCTGAAAGCACTGAGGCATTAAAAAAAAAAAAAAAAAGTTAGCCTCCCAGGAAATTACGCCATATTAATAATTACAGAATGTAATATTTTTCTTTCTTTTTATCAAGCATCTGCTATAGTTTTTTAATAAAGAATAATAATGTATTAAAACAAGCTGTTAATCTTGCAGCTGGCACTAGTGTCATAACGTTCATTCATTCATTGATTAATTTTTTTATACCGCTTCTACTGGGTAAACTCAGGACAGGTTGCCAATTCATCACAGGGCACACACACATATTCACACACTACGAGCACTTTGGGACTGCCAATCAGAACACCCACTCTACATGTCTTTGGACTGCGGGAGCAGGAAACTGGACTGGGAAACTTACGCACAAAGGCAGGAATTGACTCCTCGACCCTGGAGGCTACAGTGCTAACTACTACACCACCATGCCACCATGTCAAAACTTCATCATCAAACAGCTTCTCAACAATCAGAAAAAAAAAAAAGAACACAACAGCTAAAGTATAGATGCTTTTCAAAAAATAATGGTTAATACAAATTCAGGAAATTAAGTATATACATATTGGAATTATATTTAAGCATTTGTTTTTAAATGATCTTAAACCAACATTTGTAATGAAAACCACAAGTATTGAATCAAGAAATGTTTATTATTAAATGATAACTGACTTGAGAAAATTATCCTTATCCATTGTAATTAAGGACGTGTTTCACACCACATATTTCATAAATACTAAATCTGTCTACGAGTTTTATTTCCTCCAGGCTTAATGGTTTTACCATTCTTCAACAAGTGTGCCTGGCTTTAATACAGCACTATTCAAGATTATTATAAGAATCTTAACTTTATTTTAACTGTAATTTTGTTTCATTGTTTTTGATTGGTCTGTGAGAATAACAGTGATTACGACATGGTTAAACAAATCCTGTCATTGGATCAGTTCTACCTATATAGAGATATCGTATCATCTTAGTATAAATGAGCAAATGAATATTATCTGCCTAATAATATACTGTAGATAAAACATTGTGCAATTAAAACCCAAAATAAATCTAAATCCTGCCACAATGAAATGGTTTTGCATTTTTAATGGACATTTTTATTCTCCATGTTAATGTGCATCAGATAATTCCCATGATCGCTTTGTCAGGAAATGACAACGGGGGGGGGGACTTACTCTAAGGTCATCTGAGTGACTACATCCAATGAAGTGTATCCACTTTCCATGAAAAGCTCTGTGTATCGACCCATTTTTATGGCATCTAACCATTCCCCTACAGAGCTGAATGCACAAAGCTCTGCACTGCCATGCTCCACTAATAAATTGGACACCCTGTGGGAAAGACAAATGGACTGTTGAAGGAATAAATGCATAAATCTAACATTAGCATTCTATATGAAGATTGTACAAAAAAAACAAAAACAAGATGAACACAAGCCTAAGTGGATGTTTCTTGTGCATGCATGGAGAGCCGTTTTAATTATGCAAACATTAAAATTGCTCATCATGTAAGCACTGTTAGATATTTATTCATTCATTATTTTAGAAAATATTTTAGCTGCAAAGTATATACAGAAAATATGATCAATAATATCCATATTTTACCATAAGGGCAAAATAGCTTAATTGAAAGGTTATTTTACAAACACAAAAAATTAATTCCCCCACTCTAAATGATTGTAATTAAATGTAACATAATTCCATAAGACAATTACAGAAAATAGATTCCCGCATGTTAAAAAAAGCACAGAGTGATTCGCAATGCAGAAAATATATCTGATACCATGTAATCACCATAATTGGAAGTCATTTGTACGCTGTCACTTCCACTTAACTCGGCATTAAATCATGAAGTACCGGCGCTTATTTGTTTCAAGTGTCATTAAATCGTGATTTCCTGTGTCATCCATGTAACAAAAGCCGTTAACGCTGCATTATCGCCATTTCGCAGACATGACATGGTTTTTGTGCTCACCGACACAGATGACCAAATACCAGGATTTACTTTACAGAGAGCTGGATCTGTGCTTATACAATAAACAAAGCAAAGACGAAAAGCAGCATATAGAGACAGAGAGCAAGCAAGAAGCAAATGAGAATGGTAGCAAGCACACAAAATGCCAGAGAACAGTGAAGTGAATAAACGCAGCGGTCGTACCTGTTAGAGGGATTGACGAGGCTTTTCAGACTGCTTGGGTTGCGGATGAGCTTGTCTAGGAGGCTCACTATCTCATCAAACTTGGGTCGACTGTTCCTGTCCTTCTGCCAGCAGTCCATCATGAGGTGGTAGAGAGCTGTGGGGCAGTCCATAGGGCCCGGCAGCCTGTAGCTCTCCTCTACAGCCTTTATCACCTGATATATACAGTATATATACAGAAAAATACATTAAACAGAATGCACCATACGAACACCATCCAACTTTAAAATTTTTTTTTTTATCTAGTCATAATATTAGACTCAATATGGTTTATGTCAACTGCAAGCAACTGGCCAGATCTGCTCAGGCAGCATAAAGGGAACCTACACAATACTGGGTATAAATGTTTAATGTTGTAATGTGATCTGATCGGTATACCAAATGTAAATGTAAATGTTTTGTTCAATGTATAAGCACTCTCGGAAAATATGAGTTTTATATATACAGTCTGAGTCATATTTATATTTTGAGGGCACAAACAAAGTGAGAAAAGCTTCAGTCAGTAGAACCCAATCGAGAGGACATGAAAGCTGTAAAGACACACTATTACTATAGTAGTATGCTAGTTTAAATGTACTGTAAGTGTTCTCCACATAGTAATCTGACACCATTAAGACATTACAGAAACGTTATGAGAATAGCTACATTTTTTTTGTCCTCAGCCGTGGATGTAATGCACATGCAGTATCTAGTACGGATTCCATGACGAGAATAAATCTGCTTGTTTTTAGTCGATCATGGTCTAAGTCTTCATTTTCTCTGACTGGCTACCTGTTAAAATGTACTCCAGCTTCTTTCATGAATAGAGTTGTGATGTGATTATGTTTGACATCTGAGTTGGTGTATAACGCAGGCATGCTTTTGTCCCACCGCTGATGCAACACTGAGTGAGAATTACTGTACCACTACAGGATTGTCACGAAGACTTAAAAAAGCTCTGACATTTTTTTCCTGATTTATTTGTCTGTTAATCATATTTTTGTCATTCTTAGCAACAAACTCAAAACCTATTACACTGTAGCTTTTATAACATACAGTATTAAAAATATCAATGTAAACTTTCACATTGTGCCTACTGTATAAGTAATTCTAGTTAGACGCGATGCACAACAAAAAAAAAGTGCCATTTGAACTATTTAGATGAAAAGCAAGTTTTTTTTTTCCTCCAATCTTCAAAAACTTTCCCCAAATGTATATAACAAATCCGTTATATTGATTACACACAGTTAGGTTGAGAAGTAAGCTGACGGTCTATAAGTTTCAGAAGCTTGCAGGCAGCTAGGATCAGACTGCTGCACTGGGCGAAATGCCAAACTCTCTCTCTCTCTCTCTCTTAGCCTCCAACAAAATTCTCTCGCTATGTTGGCAAAAGGAGAAAGCCAAAACAAGAGCGGCTCAGAAACCAATCCCCGGCAGCAACGTCTAGTAGAAAGAGAAAAAGGAGAGAGCAAGTGCAAGTGTGAGAAAGGCAGAGAGAGACATAGGCAGAGAAGAAGAGACGGGGTGGGAGCAGGGGAGAGTGAGTTGAGTACAGCAGAGCGAGAGATCTGAGGCAGCTCTCATGAAGGCCTTAAATAAAACATCAAATAACTTTCTCCTTCCCAAGCGTGTGAAACAGATTAATGATGGAGAGGAGAAGAGGATCTGAGGCGCGAATGAAGTTGTCACTGGCTGGCTAGGAGGGGAGAAAAAAAGGTCAGTTCTGCTTGACAACAACATGACTTGAAATTGCACCTCCTTTAGGGACCTTCCCCGAAAACTTCTGCATTGTGTCCTCCTTTTTAATGCTGCTCTCTCACAGACACAGACATCATACTTCTAATACAGTATGACACGGACATTTATATAACAGAGAACAAAAGGATCGAGCTGGTGTAGCAAACTGCAAAATTCAATTATATGACCAATGAGCAATAGAATTAATTAGGAGGCTAATTAAAAACTGTCCCCTATCAGCATGTCTGCGACTCAGCCACGCTTCAGATTGTGTTTTGCAGAAATATTAAAAATGGGTCTTTCCTTCCAACAGATCTGAAACTCTAACACCTCAGGCAAAGTTCACGGAGTTCACTGCAGTCAGAAATCCAGCCTAATTCTGACTACATTTCCAGCGATCCCTTGCATCCATGAATGTACTGTTCATAGACGATCAGCCTTTGACTCGCCCACTGGGTGTTCGACTATTGAATATCGCATCCCCTTTAACCACTCTGCATTGTTGTCGATGCAGCTCCCATCCCCATTAACCATTCTCAATAATGTCAGCTAAACCCACCATTTGACTGCTGTGCACACAGGACCCCATTTTTCAGCCTCCCTGTGGCAGACCACATCACAAATGCTATTCACACACACACACACACACACACACAATTAAAATGGCTTGGGAAAACAATTACGCCATCTCCACCGTGGATGAATAA
>JAOTQY010000008.1:1291247-1303772 GCA_026413445.1 Dolichallabes microphthalmus
CACACACACACACACACACACACACAATTAAAATGGCTTGGGAAAACAATTACGCCATCTCCACCGTGGATGAATAATTGGTAGTCAGTTCTCACCAAAGACTTGGCACAGAATTCATCATACACTAAGATGACCTGGTTGTAAAAATGAATAAGTTTGGTGTGTGTTTTTTTCTGAAATGTATCAATTAGCTTGTCTATGTTCACTGCAAATGATTTGGATTAATGAGCTGCCATTATTTTTTTGCCATTATTGTTGAAATGAGAATTTATGCAGGAATAGAAGCAATGTACAAAAATAATTAAAAGTCATCTTTATATATATATATATATATAAATATCTATCTATCTATCTATATAATTTATAGAGGAAATCATTTACTGTACAACTTGAACATATGCATATTTAGGACACTGCAGCAAGATTATACCACACAGAGAACAGCTTTCTACAGCAAGACTAAATGGAGAATAAATGCAATACCGCTCAATATCCATGCTTCCAACAGAAATGCAGAATGACAAAACATTCACTTATGCCATTTCATTTTTTATTTTTACTTGACTGACATTTCATTTCAAAGGAATGTGTTTTGAAGTGAAAAAAAAAAAAAAGAATCATGCTGTGACAGATTTATACAACATCTAGGCAATAAACTTACGTCTTGATTGCTCATCTCCCAGTAAGGTCTTTCACCGTATGACATCACCTCCCACATGACGATCCCATAGCTCCAGACGTCGCTGGCTGAGGTGAACTTCCTGTAAGAGATCGCCTCTGGTGCTGTCCATCTGATGGGAATCTTCCCTCCCTGAACGGCAAACAGAGCAATGTTCATCAGAGACAGTCCATGTCGAAGCATCTTTAGGAACACTTCTTATTTTTTATTCACAGATGAGAAAACCAGCGTGGGTAAATATGGTAAAAGCAAGATGGACGTCTGCCATTCCGAAGCTCTCATAACCTATTAGTGAAGTACATCTCAATTTGCTGCTCCTCAGTCTGCGCACACACAAACAAACACACATACGCACACTACTGTGACATGCCAAGGTGGAAAAAGGGGAAATAATAATCAGCTGAATTACAGACTCTGACACTGAGCTACTAATTATCTCCCTTTCAAAGCCAGGATCACTCGGTTCTGTTTATTAATGCCAGATTCAGTCTGGCATTTAAAGCTCTGCTGTAGACCTGAGCTGCACTCAACGAAATCACAGCAAACATTCACCTAATAGTATTATGTACTCCCATCGTTTGATCGTTTGATATAACGCTGTCAGAGAAACGGTGAGCTCTAGTTCAATACTCACTACAAACAGAAAGACAAAAAGCAAGCGATATTGAGCAGGAATGTGCTAAAGGCTGTTCGGCTCTGTCATTAAAGGGATGCGGAGTGATGGTTTATGGCAGGGAGGTCAGTCGGTTAGCCGGATAATGCAAGTCAGCACGTACGCGGGTGGTGTAGGCCGCCTCCGGGTCGTCTTCTAGCACTCGAGACAGGCCGAAGTCGGACACCTTACACACCAGGTTGCTGTTAACCAAGATGTTGCGGGCGGCCAGGTCGCGGTGCACGTAGCCCATGTCGGAGAGGTAGCGCATGCCCGAGGCAATGCCACGCAGCATGCCAACCAGCTGGATCACTGTAAACTGCCCATCATTCTTCTGCAGGGTGAGACATGAGGACATTTGACATGTAAGAAGGTGATTAAAATGTTTTTTAATTTTTTTTATCAGATCTGAGACACAAGGCCAAGTTACACTGACACTCTTACTGATTTGTCTCATTGCAAGAAGTCACTTCAATATTTACCAAATCTTAAACCTCAAAAAAAAAAAAAAAACGTTTATTATTATCCTAGCCAGCGTCATTGAATTGGCCATTGGAGTGACAGCTGCAGCTGCTGTACATCATTTATATTCACACGTGCCAAAATCATGATAATAGCTTTCCATGAATACATCCATGATACAAAGTGATCATTACAAATTTATGTTGGTATTAATAAACATGTGCTACAAGCTTGGCGTGTTTATTAATAGATCTGTGAAAGTTTCATTACAACAGAAACATTATGACAGATGCCACCATGAGAAACTGGTTTTCAGAATAAGACGGATCTGTCATGCTGTGAACTATTAGACAAAAAAAAGAAAAAAGAAAGCGTTGGGAACAAAATCTATTTTATCAAAAAGTGGGTAGGGCACGAGCCTAGTGTAAGACTGTAACACATATAGCAAGCTCGAATTCTATGGTCATAGAGTATAAACAAAAAACTAGATAAAATTAAGAAATAAAGACAAAAAATCTGGTCTCTTTTTAAATAGAAATTTATAGTGTAAGGGGGAAAAAAAAACACACCTTTAAAAAAGAGTCAAGAGAGCCGTTCTCCATGTACTCTGTAATGATCATCACTGGCTTGCCTAAAGGAAGCAAAGACAACAAAGCATATGTACTACTTTTAGCATAAAGAACAAAGGACTCATTTATTGTTGGAAAGACATAATTTCATAAAACAAAAATCAAGGGGCGTTCAAATCCAACCAGGAGTAAACACGATTGACATTTACAAAAGACTCCAAGGACAGTACGGCGATGAGACTCTTTAGTTGCAGTTAAACATTTTAATAATGGAGCAAACATTTGAAAAAAAGGCTGTACGTGAACGAATTACGATCCCAGTTTATGTGTCTCTGAGCCCACTACACTTGTGAAATGCTGGATCCTTGAAACACGACGGATGAAGAGCTGGAATGAGCGCATTAGAGTAGCAGGAATAAAGGTAGTTTTTACTCTCATAACTGTTCTGTTATTCTGCACAATAAAAAAATCATAGTTTGACTTGATTGAGAAAAAAACCATGAAAGCTGTTTAAAACTCTAAGAACTACAAATACAATATTACTTATTACTTATATTACTACAATATACTTATCTACAATATACTTTTTAGAAAATGTAAGCAACACATGAAACTACATAAAAAAATAAGACAGGCGGCCATTACTTACTTTTCGTGACCACGCCCTCCAGGTGGATGATGTTCGGATGATCAAACTGGCCCATGATGCTGGCCTCGGCCAGGAAGTCTCGTCTTTGCTTTTCAGTGTACCCTGCTTTCAACGTTTTAATAGCCACCACGATCTCTCTTTTCCCTGGCAGTCTCAGTGGCCCACTGCACACCTCTCCAAACTCACCTGACAAACAGCATACAGTCACCAATAAGGACAAGAAGACTGAGAGGGACAGGTAAATATGCCTTATCAAGTTAACACTTTGAAAGAGACCATGCGAGATATACGGCAAGTCATTATCGGCGCCAAGCCGTTTCCGCTTTCACATGTCTACTTTACACCACTGAGTTATGAGCGGAGTGTTTTTTATTGCGAGTTTTGGCTTGAGCTCTATATCAAGTTTATGTATATCCTTGACTTTATGGTACAGTAACCCAAAAGCATCGTTCTGTTGAGTGTATACAAAAGCGGATGTGAAATCTCAAAGCAGTCTTCCACTTTCCAGTCATTCAATCTGCAGCTTAATTCGAATTTGCTTTTAGAGCCTTGCTGTGTTTTCTCACTTACCAGCTCCTATCACACGCTCTATTGTAATGCAGGAGACATCAATCTCCTTAGCAAACTCGTGGACAGCTTGGTTGGGATCTTCGTAGGTGTGAGGATCGATGTACGTACGCACTCCAGGGAATTTGACTAAGAGGGAAGTGAAATCGAGAGGAGAAAAACAAATAAGGAAAGAAAGGATATCATGTACACTCATCAGTTTATAGGGGTTTTTTTTGAACGAAATGAGTTATATAAGACAGCATAAGAGAATGGAAAAACTGCAACATGAAGTTGGGTATAAAACAAGATCCCAAATCAGAATCAATGCTTAATTGTGACACAGTGATGGATTTGGACATAACTGCATCTTGAAGCATTTGTGTTTCTTCTTTTTTTTTGCACATTTAAGAGAACTATTGTGATAAAATCTACTTCGCACTAACAGTGTTAATCAGACTTCTGAGAGACATTCTGTCTTCACAGTTATAAAATTTTTTAACAGTGCATGTTTATTACATGCCTACTCCATGGGCATTTGAATGAGTTATAATTGAAATAACAATTTATTCTAAAATGTAGGGAAATGTCATTTATTAATAGAGGTTTGCGATCATCAAAGCAACAAGCAGAAAGGATTTTTATTTATCTCCAGAAGCGCTCTCATAAAGTCACTTTGTAATACTACAACCAGGTTCTTAGCTGAAATCTGTGTATGTGCTTTTCTGTGATGTCTTACTGTGGCCATTGTGGAAGTGCATTTTCTCCTCATCGGGATCCTGCTTGGCTTTACTGTAGCCACAGCGCCTGGCAAACAGAACACCATTCACAAAACTGTGGTCAAATACAAATACAACACAGAGACACGGCCTGCTGGTAAAATCTTATAATCGCTCTCGTTCTCTCTTTGGATGCAGCATTGCTTATTGAATCTGCTCTGACAGGTACTGTATAAGAGGCACTACTGGACAAAAAGAGACAGAAAGAGACAACAGATAAGCTAATAAGGTAATGGCTTTATCTGGGTTTCAGCACATGTGCACAAGCACGTGTTACACTAGAGACAAGCCCTGGAAGTACAGCAGGCCACTGCGCTGATGTATAGCATGATTTAGGTTTTGCTCTTTTGCTCAACATTCTTAGTGCTATGATCCTAAAAAAGTTAAATAAAGGTCATTATCGCACTGCTTTTTGGTAGAAAAGCAATAACAAAACTTCTGTTCTCAGCCAATCTCCCATATATACTTTTCGACTTCACCAAAAAAAAAAAAACATTGACAAAAATAGAAGACGATTTAAACCGCTACCACAGATGATGTTTGATTTGAAACTGATGCTCTCTTGTGGCCTCTCAAAAGCAGAATTATGCCATTTTATTTCTCAAAGAAGTATAATTGCATAAATGAAAAATAATGGCACACACGCAGATTTATATTTCATTGGGGATTTTCTAAAGAACAGCTTTAAAAAATGAAAATGTGTTTTCTTCAGCTTCTTATAACAACATAACGTCATTTTAATTTTACACCACAAATCTCTTTTACAAAATTTTTACTTTTACTAATAACACTTAATACTACTTTTTTTTTGCCTTTCTTCTAGATTTATCATGTTATTACTGTGGAAAAACATCCAACGATAATTCAGGCACTTGTTTCATGTTGAAGAATAATGCAGTTTCACCTTCAGAATATTAAACTGGTGGGAAATTAATGACAATAACCTGTAAAAAAATATATATAACCTGTTTTTTATTTTTATTTTAAATCTAATTTTAAAAAATTCTTCAAAAAGTTTTTATTGCTATTATTTTCGATTTCATTTTATGACTATTTTCTTTTCTTTTATGTAAAGCACTTTGAATTACCAGTGTATGAAATGTGCTATACAAATAAACTTGCTTTTAAAGATGCGGTAAAAAAAGAAAAGAAAAAACACCCATTAATTTGTTGCTAGCACGAAAACCTGCATTACCGCCTCTCCTTTATTATGTCGACGCACAAGAAGCTTTTGTTTCCTCTTTTTGAGCTGGACAGATTAGTGGACTGTTGTTTGTTCTCTGATGGGTGCTTTGCTGAGGAGAATATTCCTGTAATCCTCTATGATTTATCCAGCTCTGACCCCGTGTAAGACTACTGAGTTGAGTATGGCTGCTGACTAGCTGAGTGGTGCACATGACCTTTAGCCTACTTTGCAAACGCCCTATAGCTAACCAGCACATCTGATTGGACCAGTCATAAAACACCGAGACAGAAAAGCATTGGTCCTATTGTTTGTGCGGTTGGTGCCGTGACACTAACCAATCATGGCAGCGTGTGAGCTCTTTGTATGCCTTCCTCTGTGTGTATTCTGCTGTTGAATGAGTAGAAGTTTTAAAGAATGTGGTGACAGGTCTCAGAGGAAGCACATGCTTGCTCTTACGCTCTCCTGTTGATAGCCATGTGTTAGCGGAGAGATGGCTAATAGCTGGAAAAGAAACTGTAATGGGAGAAAACCAAAAAATAAATAAATAAATAAACTTTCCCAATTGTAAATACAGACATGTCGTATGAATTCTGATGAAACGTCACAGTTTAATCCGACTAATTACGTTTAAAGATTCTGCTTCTCTGAGCAACGTCTCATGCTTGAGTGCTAGGTAACTTGATAGACATGCTAATGTAAACAGAGCTGACAGCCCCAGAAAATGAAAGTTTTACTTTTCCACAAGACAAGGCACAATTAATTATTACACAGCAAAGTGTGATATCAGTATTCCACTGACAGGCTAAATGTGTCACTGATTCCTCCCAGGCTGTCTGACTGCTCATGCTCAGCATTACCTGCTGTAACCGTCTTACAAATGCAATGGAGTTCATTCATGAGGCCAAAAAAGGCTATTAACTACTCTGATAGCTTCCCACAGCAGTCTGGGCTTCCATCCTATACCTTGGACATTAAAGGTCAGGCGAATGTGTCAAGGCTGGGGCGAAAAATGATACGATGATACACCTCAGGAGTAATTGCCTAAACGTGCTCTGTCCTTGAGGGGTCACACAGCACCGGCTTAAACAATCGGGGCTGCCACTCGCATAGTAGTGGTGGTGGTGGTGGCGTGAAGGCTCGTTAGAAATTCTGCCCGCTCCCAGTGTGTGCTTTTGTGGTCCGCCCCCAGCGCCTGGCGTAAATCTCACCAAGGACTTGACAGCATCGAATTAAGGGCTGTTCAAGGGCGGAGGGCCAAGGAAAAGGACAATGATGGCAAAAGAAAGACAAGTAGCCCTCCAATCACATCGAATTTCTAGACAAGTTCTCTATGGGGAAAGTCTTTGGTCTTATTTTACAACATAATATGTATTTTAATACAAAACCTATGTAAAAACATGTTTTCTTTTGAAACAGAAACAAAATTTCTCTTATAAACGGAATTTCTCTTATTCTACATTTGTCTTGTAACAGTTACCAAGACATTCACATATTGAATCCATTTCTGGCCTGCATATCACTTTTCAATGTGTTTGAAGACACACAGACACATATACTGCAGACACATCCTCTAAACACGATATTGTCACATCGCCACCACCTACTCAGCTATTGTTACAAAGCCAACAACGAGACACCACAAGGTCAGATATAATTAACAGAAAAAGATTTTAAAATGGAATGTGCCATAACTTTACAACACAAAACATTAAGCCCAATACTGTGTAAAGGCTCCCTTTGTGCCACCCGGGCAGCTCGTGTCCCCTCGGGGAGTGACTCAACAAGATTTCTGGTGGTGTGTTGTGATCTCTGGCACCAGAATGTTGGCAGCAGATCCTTTGGGTGCTGTGGGTTGTGGAGAAGTGGAGCCTTTGTGGATCAGACCAGTTTGTCCAGTGCATCACATGGGTGCGCGAGTGGATTGGGATATGGGGAATTTGGAAGTCAGGTTGATGGCCTTGGGCTGTTTGTCTGCTGGGTGCCGTGTTGGCAAGCTGCGGCACACTCGGTGTTCTGCTGTTTTTCCATCATGGCCAGCTTTGATTTTTTTCATGATTTGTGCTGCATTGGCTTTTCTGCCTTTTTTCTCCCATTAAGATATTTAGGATAATTATAAGTGGCAGGCTTAATCATCATAAAACAAAATGCCAAAAAACAAAAAAAACACTTAAATATTAGTCATCACTTATTAAGTACCATGTTACATGGATTGACATCATACTATGATGGCCTGTAATGGATTAAAAACAATTAAAAATCCAAAAGAAAAGGATAAAAAAAAAAAGTAATGTAATGCGTTTTTATTTTCTTTTGGATCTTTAAATGTTAGTGTATATATATACATATATATAAAGAGGGGTCCATGAAATACTAATACAGTATTATATTAATGTGATTTATACTGCAACACTGTATATTAAATTTTCTATAGTTTTCTAAATTATTAATATGTGTATATTGTGTAATTTGTGTATAAAAATGAACGAGTTTTCTAGACACTACCCAGATTTCTTAACACCGCCTCACATTTCTATATCAAGCTGAGCGATAAAAATCTATCACGTTCTCACCTTCCACTGAGCAAAAAGCCGGTGATCAGTGCCAGGAGGATGATGCCCAGCGTGACAGCCACGGCGATAACGGGCACACGGCCCTGATCTCTGGAGGCGGACACTACAGAGAGGCGAGAGCTGTGAGCCATGTGTATTTATTTATGTAGAGTTCCTGATAAATAGTCTGCCAGCATTGGTATCTTTAAACTCAAAACTATCTGCACTAGCTTAAGGAGATGTTCTCCAAGTAAACAAGCAAGCACTTCTGTAAGTCACTCTGGATAAGAGCATCTACTACATGCGGTAAATATAGGAGGGAGCACAAACTCCGTCACAACTGTTATCAGCATGACACAGCTCACTCCAAACCATACCTCTAACCATCTAAAGAGTGTGCCGTAAATAACATGAGCAAAACAATCAGCTGCCGATACATTTTAAATGCATTTTAGTCCATGTTATTACGAATTACTTTAATTAACAGGTCAAATGGTATAAGAACAGTTTTTTAATCAGTCAGCATTACAGTAGCTTAATTTACATGAATACAATTTTGTGAATAAATGTGGAATAGTGTATGTTTAAATCCTTTGACTTACAGTAAGGACCGGTTTCGAACTCAAAGCGTCGACTGAAGCCTCCGTAGCCAGCCGAGGTGCGAGCTCTGATCTGGAAAATGTACGCTGAAGATGGCTTCAGCCCATCCACCACCACCTCTGTCTCTTTTGACTTAACGATGGTGTAACTGGTCTCCTGATCCTTCAGGGCACAAAGCAAAACGAGAATTTTATAATGAACAATGGAGGAAATTAAATAAAAAATGATGTCCTATAAGACACAGAATGAGTGAATGTGAATGTGTAAGCGGGTCTAGATTGTACGCAGCTTAGATGCATGGAGGTAGAGTTATATGATGACGGCTCTATCCATTATGAGAAGGGCCACTTTTCTTTTTAAAGTGCCCTTATATCAGTGTTTCCCAGACCAGACAGATGTGCTGAGGTCGTGCAAGAAGCTGATCCGCTTTATGTCCGATTGTCTCTTTAAATGGCCTGGACACTGGAGCCATCCAAAGTCACGATGTGAGCAGCTATCTGAGCCACGCATCAGCGCCAGGTCTGGTTTCAGTCTTTTTGTGAGCTTTGTCGTCAAAAGGGGACCCGTTTCCACTGCTCGCTCTGTTGCCTGTCACAACGCTGCACTGAACATGTTTTCATTTAACCTCATGTTTAAACAACTTTTTGTATGTATATGAGGTATACAGTAGAAGACCAAATTTACTGGATTACTAGCCTTTTCATTTTCATAGCAATCTTACATACTGTAGGAGTTTTTCTTTTTTTTTGGGCGTCAACTGATTGTGATACACATGTGGATCAGCAAAGTATTTCAGTGGAGTAATAAAGCAGAACTCATCATATGGGGAAAATCTGCCTGTGATTAAGCATCTTCAGTTTTCTAAACATGACCCAAGCTCAGCTCAATAAAAAAAAGAGAAGAGTTTTTACAGATTTTCAAATTGGTTAAGGAGTAAACAGTAACAATCCAGACGTCAAGTCATTAAAACTAAGAGCTTACAGCTAAAAGATGTTTATCATCCACATCTCATCATTTCATGTCAATGCCAATATTCCATACATAAATTATCTATATCTAGATAATTTCTACGAAGCCCCTTCCTTGCATGGAGACAATTGTCCTCCTGTAATCACCTTCTCAAAGTACTTGATCTCGTACTCCAGGATGATGCCGTTGGTTCGGTCTGGTTCCTGCCAGGAGACAGAGATGCTGTTCTTCGCTGTCTTCCCTCTCTTCACCACGGTGATGGGAGATGGAGCTGAACAGGAAAAAAAAAAAAAGATTTTGTTTGTGTTGACTCCACAGTCCAGGTGAAAAATATTCTGGAGGCAATACGAAGGTGTGATGCAATATTGAGCAACTGCATAAAAAGTCATATAATGGTACAGATTTACAAGTTTCAAGGGGAGATTTATACAGAGGTTGAACTGAAAGTAATGCGAATATGGGCATAGCTTTATTATTAACCGACATAGGTCGTTCAAATTGAAGATGTTGGTACAGTAGAGTAACACTTCCTCAACACAAAGCTACGACTCAACACAGTCTCTGTCTCAAGCGACGCAATTGCGCCACCGTTGATCCCGACTCTCGAATCCTTTGAAAATCCCCTCTGTCGCAACTGATGGCCTCCCGCTGCGTGTTTCGTCTTCAGTGCTGGTTTTCCCCTTCGTCCATCTGTGCACATTGCTCTTGTCAATGATGTTAGCTCCTTAAACATTCTGTAGCACAGTGGGAGCTGGATATGTCAGTTAATAAAAAAGGTTGTTCCCACTTTGGCATTACTTTTGGTACAGCCCTCGTTTTTTGGATCAGTTTGTTATCATGGCCATCAGTGTCTACGTGATGCCTGAATGTCAATTCATATCACTCCCTCACTCATCTTCTATATCGCTTTATCCTGTATTCACTGTCACGGGGATCTGGAGCCTGTCCCAGGAGACTTGAGGCAGGGTACACCCTGGACTGGGTGCAAATCCATCCCAAGGACACACACACACACACACACTCTCTCTCTCTCACACACTCATTCACACACACCGGGCAATTTGGGAACAATCAATTAACCTAACTTGTAAAAAATTATTTATCCTTAAAATAATAACTAAATCATCTAAAACTACATTTTGGTATATGATTTAGACCATTCTATTTCATTTTTAACAGAAACAATAATACGTGTTGAAGGAAATGTTCTCAAACACTTCTGAATTATAAGCTTGTCTAATATAGCCATGATGCAAAACCTGCTTTTTATTTATGCTTTCATGAAAGAACAATAAAGTGCATGTGAAATATTCCGAACATGAGCAGTAAGGACAATTAGATATGGTGCATGAGCACACTTTTTTTTGTTTTTGTTTCAGCTGCTTGCTGAGAAATGAATTCAGTGTTGGAAATGGCTTTGGGAGATGACATGGTCTGACACTGTTTACACACTCCATTTACTGCGTATTAAAACAATCCTGCATCCGGTTACAATCTGTCTTCAGTCACAAACTTCCCATTACTGTCTACACACCGTTTCAACGTTAACAAGCATGAAATTGTTTTAAGAGCACGCCAATACAGGTACAATCGTCCATAAAGTAATTCGGTCACCCTCCGTCACCTTACCTACTGTATGCTGTCACTGTGTTTATGCTGTTGTTTTAACTTGTGGTTTTCGTTTGTCTTCGTATATATACAACCTCCTCTGCAGCTTGCTGGTAACATGCATGCCTATTGCACTCTGCAGGTACTTGCACACTGCTGAGTCCATCTGGTCTGCTTTGGTTTCGCTCAATCGTAAAATCATAAAATTACACAGCCTTACACAACACTTATAAGAAATACAGAAACAGAAGAAAAAAAGAAGCTTAACAATAATTTCTAAATGTTTAGAAATGCAGAATACACAGAAATCATCGGAACATGGAGTACACTCCATCTGCAGTTTGTAAGTGATTAGACAATTAAAGACATAACTCATTTAAAACATTTTGTGTCTCACATCTGACAGTGAGCTTTATTGTAAACAAATCAAAGACAGAAAAAAAGTGAGTTTTTGTCCCTTTCTGTTTTTCGTCCTCAGTGAATAATTCTGCCAACAAAAGAACTGAAAAGCACTTGTGGGGGGAAAAAAAAAAAAAAAAAAAAGAGATCTGCTCTCTCTGAAGCTCTCTGGCTGCTTACCGGGGTCATACACTTCTCTTTTTGTTTACCGGTACAAAAATACAGAACACATCTCATCCTTTATTTGCACATCAGTATATCAGTATGAGTCAGGCGATTTCATAGTGATTTCAAGTGTAAATATATCTAATATAGTACATTTATGACTTATTTCTTACTATGAGATTATTATAAATCAAAAACATATGTTTTATTTCTTTTTACACTGTAAAACTACAGCTTAAAGCATCCAAAATATGCAATAATCTCATTTAAACAGTTGATATTACAACTTATACTCTATAAAGTCTTCATAACGACTCTAATCTGAGGTGCTGTTGGTTATCTGGTGATTTCCGAGGCTGGTAACTCTCTAATGAACTTCTCCTCTGCAGCAGAGGTACTGTACTGCAGGTTTTGGTCTTGTTTTCCTGGGTTGGTCTTCATGTGAACCAGTTTCATCATGGAGCTTGATGGGTTTTTGCAATTGCACTTGACAATAATTTCAGAACGGCTGACCTTTGTGTGTTAAAAATTGTTATAACAAGCATCAGTTTTCTTGTTCTTTTTGGCAGATTATTTAGATTGCTTTCTAAAAAAATTTTTAGAATTAGAAAAGTCTAAGTGTCTAGAAAAAGAGAATGATATGCAGAGGTGTCAAGTAACGAAGTACAAATACTTCGTTACCTTACTTAAGTAGAAATTTTGGGTATCTATAC
>JAOTQY010000008.1:1338880-1350157 GCA_026413445.1 Dolichallabes microphthalmus
ATATATATATATATATATAGTGTATATAGTTCTATTCCAAATATAACAGCTTTGTATCATTTACCACCAAGAGTTACTTAAGAAGCTGGCATTTATTTGGCACAGATTTATTTCTCCACAAGCATGCTATCAGTCGAGGATATTTGTACAGCGAGCTAAATATTCATTTCCACACTAATTGTGCCAGGAGAGTGAAGAGCTTATTGTGGGCTGCATTGTTGCAGGTGCAGGTAACACAATGCTCGGGTTCTCCCTTCACTTCGCGACGGGAAGCTGAATTGAGCCGTGACTGCACACTGTCAACAGCGACTACAGGCTTGGCACACACACAAAGGCCACTGAGCACCCCCAGGGTCATCTACTGCTGCATGCGCATACAGCGATGGGTGAACGTTCGCACGACGCCCGGACGATACACAATGCTCGTGACGGTGGCTAATCTGAGCCAAAACAGGCGTGATCTAAACATAAGGGGAAACAGCTTTTTGTAACGTAGTGTTTAAGTACGAGTCTAGGCATGCAATTTTCTTCTACGCATTCTGACTGTAAGTGGATAAAATAAACATATAAACACACACAGACACGCACACTCACACACACAGAGAGAGCGTCCTCTAACAGATGGCCCCATACATAATCATATGCAACGCTTTGTTAATGAACTGTACCATCGCACCAGGATATGGGCAAATGGTGATGTCATTATGATCAGATGTTGCGTTGATGATGTCCTTTGTTTTACTGTGAATTAAAGCTTGTCTGTTACTCACTGACCATGAACGGCTTGTGGAGCTGAAAATAACACGCTCTCATCTGGTAGATTTCCACATGTAAACAGATATTCCTGAAAACAACTCTGCATTTTTAACCTCCACATAAAAGCCACAAAGCTTTTTTTTTTTTCTTTTTTTTTAAATCCTTCATACAGTACGTGTTTTTGAAAAGTCTGACATCATACCATCGACCTGCGTATTCCAGCTTAGCATGTGTTCACGTTAGGGCTTTGTTCATCATGGCTGTTGACCAGGTTTTTACTTTGTAGTCTGTAATATCTTATTGCATCATATGTTTTAATAATTCATTACATTGTGAACAGAGATTTTTTGATGATACTTCGTTCTCGTTGACTTTCCTAAGCAGTTGTCCAAACCTCATCATCCCGGCACACATGGAGCTTTCTAAAGAGTGCAGGAAGTTTTGGTCAGGTTGGTGTTTTTCCATATTTCATATTTCGCATTCTCTGCTACTCAAAACACAGCTCTTAATGTAACGTAAGACTTTATGAAACACTAACACTGGCCTGGCCACATTTTTCAGACTGTTTTTGCATCTTTGCGTAGACGGAGAGGTATTCGGGAAAAAAAACATTTACAAGCTGAGATCACTTTAAATAATAAAACTAGCTACATTTCCAAGATTATCATTATGCTGCATGTGTGTCGTTTCATCTGGTAGCAACATAATGTGTTCCAGTCAAACAGTTCCTGCAATTCTATTACTTTTATACAGAAAACAAATCTGTGACATGTTTTTCCCCAGATTAATTTCTACCCTTCACTTTGCTATCATTTTATTCACATGACTGTTCCACAGGTTTCAAAATCTAATTAGTTCTAAAACTCCTCTTTATAACCTCCCGTAATTATTCAGCTTTGATTACATTCGCAAGTTTTCTATGAAATTAGAACAAAGACTAGTCAGTTTCCCTTTAAGAAAAATAAATCGCTCTCTTTCTCTCCCCCATGTCTCTGATGTGTTCGTGTTCTATTATTTTTCACTTTGAATCTTTGCCACACTCAAGGGAATTGTGAGACCTTGAGATGTTATCCTGGGCCCAATCTTAATGCAGTGTTCGGGAGTGAGGCAGTGTATAACTCACCCCGTTCTTCGGGTAGGCTATCCATCCGAGGTCACCCATAATAGAGCGCGAGTCCAGCAGGTTCACTGTGGGAGAGCAGGACACAGGAGAGAGACAGAGAGAAGGGGGGAGGGGGGTGTTATTAGGATACATCAGGCTTTCAGAGTGATACACAGTGATACAAAATATTGTAAAAAAAAAATCTATAAATCACTTCAAATACAATGTAGATCCTGTTACTTTCAAATTGGTTTCTTAAAATTAACATTCCATCACTCATTCGTTTCATTCTTATTTTCCAGCTGAGTAGGACACAATCACTTGTAGTGTGTGTGTGTGTGTGTGTGTGTGTGTGCGCGCTCTGTGTGAAGAAATGTGCCTACATAAATCTTTGTCATGTTCAAATCAGCTTTGAAACACAACGCTGTGACTACAGCTGGAGGATTCTACGAAATGAATAGGGCTGGTGTTAATTGCATGACCTTTACAGTCTGTCTAATCATCAGTGAATTGGACTTTAATCAGATGTTACGTGGCAGCCCCATTTAGCATGTGTGAAATCATTTACAGGCAACAGCAGGCTCAATAAAAAAAAATAAATGAACGCCTAGCTAATATTGGAAAATAACAGCGACAGCGAAAGGAATGTGGCACTTTCCAGGTGGTGGTCCGGATCAGGGGACGGGCTTTAATTTTACAAAAATTTATTACCGGAACGAGACACAGGAAAAACAACATAGACATTCGCCATGAGTCTGAAAACGACTCGTTCCTTCACTTCAGTGTCTCTTCGGGACAATTAATCTGGGTTTCAGATGTGTTCCACTTGAATGACAGATATCGGTGTACATTGTTCTACTTAAGATGAAATATATCCTGGGGAGAATCCCGTAAATCTAATTAGGACAAAAAAGTCTAAAGTATAAACTGCTGAACTAGATCATGTTCTAAGGTTATGTCCGTCCTACGGCGAATACAGGAGGGGGGCGGGGGGGAACGTCCAATCTGCTCTTTCTTGACATTGTTCTTTAACTGAATGACGAAAAAGGTGCTATTGTGTCACAGACGATCATGTAAAAGATGAATAGAGCCAGCGATCGTGACCCAACAAGAAAAACTTCTTTATAATTCAAAGGCAAAAAAAGTTCGAACAAAGAAGCCAAGACAAAACAATTTTTTAAAAAAAGTCTGACCTGCCTAGAAAAGCAGAAATAAAAACTCTCTAATCTTCATGGCCATGGCAGATTAGAGCACAGGTCGGCGTTTGGCCAACATAATAAAATTCTGCCAGGGTTAAGGAATGGTGACTTTTATCCTTCCTCATGTGCCGTGCTCCTTGTGAGTGCCGATGGAGGCACGGAGCCGTCTGGTGCCCCCACGCTGCTCCACGATTCATTGTGCCTCCGTCAGCGGCAATCAATCACGCACTCCACATACCTGTCATGCACCATCCATATGCTCACTCCAAGCAGTCATCTGAACAATTTACATATTCTATATGACAGCGTGAAAGCACTAGGACTGAATGACAAATTAGAGCACATCAATTATAATTAAACAGGAATGGCTGGCACTTGGCATGGTGAGCGCCTGTGCTTTGTGTGTTTTGAGTCAGTTTAAAATGCTGCAATGCTGAAAAACGCAGAGAAAAAATGACGAACGTGGATTCGTGCCACGTGGAAACTGATCCGGAGATGCAGAGGCGTTAAGTGTGTGTATTACATGCTGACGAACCTGAATGACTTTCCTTCTTGTTTAATCTTCGGAGACACACTTTTTTTCCCCCCAGACACACTTTTTCCAACTCAATCCAAAGTCAGCGACATCACAACAAATATACTGCTGGCCTTTTTAAATACGACTACAATGGTACTCATGTAACATTCTAATTGTTTATTTCTAGGCTTTATTTTATATAACATAATAATCAGGCTTATATAGGCTTGTATATAAAATGATTTTATATAGACGCGCACACACACTCACACACACATACTGTACACACTCTGGATTTTAGATTTTGTTCTCAAATTGCAAACAGCACATCACACGTCGGGTTTTCGTTCACAATTTTGACCTATCAAGTCAGTGAGTGGTCTGATGCAACATGTTTTGATGGGATTATCAAGTGAGTAGGATCAAAGACAGAGAGCGAAAGAGAGACAGAGAGAGAGAGACAGAGGGGGGGGGGGCAGGGGGGAGACAGAGCACTCATATAAAGTAGTAACTCATCTATCTACAGAGGCGAACAAGCACAAAACAATCTCAGATGCCCTGGGAACAAAGCCATCGACATGAACCGAACAGAGACAGAGCGTGACTTTTACCAGAACGCTCTTAATTCAATGAGAAAAAAAATATGTATAGCCGTGAATACGGCAGATTTAACAACATCTGGGATATTATGAAATCTATTACAGGAATATAAGTAGTGCTGTCCTCGTCTGCCACTGTCAGGGATCGTGCCATTAGATCGTGCACTCACACACACACACACACACACACACACACACACACACACTCTTACTATCCTTATGAGAACCTTCCACTAAGAATTATTAATGAAACTCTATAATAAACAGACATACTTGTAAGTGCAACCCAAACATCAACCTCAACAACCACTGAAATAAGCAAAAATTTACCAAATGTTCCCACAAGTGTCACAAAGTCCTACCCTTGTGGGGAATTTTGGATTTTGGTTATATATATATATATATATATGGGGTAGGATTGCTATATATATATATATATAAGGGGTAGCATGTTTTTATATCTTGGTCCCACTGTGTGAGTGTCTGAGTGTGTGTGTGTGTGTGTGTGTACCCATACAGTTCACCGGGTTTCAATTAAGATTTTTTTAAAGACATAGATCAATTGTTAATCGTTACTGAAACACTGATAGAGTGATATTAAAATGCGCATTCTAACACATTTGTTTATTCTACTCTTTTACTTGTTGGCATTGTCAGGCTTTCTGATTGGGGATTGTTTTTTTTTAGTTTTTTTTGCCAATATGAACACTTGCTAATCATGCGTGTCTCAGACACCTCACAGGTTTACAAGTGTGTTGAAACACAATATATGGCAATGCATATTAGGACGTGTAGCACTTTGAGAGAAAGAAAAAGAAAGCGCGTGGGACGTGAGGGGTGTATCATGCTGATAGTATCCTGATAATATAGATTACACTGTTTACTCAGAGTTAATCTTTAAATTCTCTACCAAGAAAACAAAAATGTTGTGATTGTTCTGACATCTGGCTAAATATGTGGGAATTCAAGGACCTTCTACAAAAAAACAAAAAACCAATACTGAACCTTTCCTTGTCTTTATCTGTCTTTTTGTTAATATGCATCTCATTCTGAACATCGTGTGCCTTTTGAGGAGATTTAAGGTGCATAATTAGACTCTAATTCCATTGTACTGTATGCACATGTCCAGGTAAAAACATAACCTACATGCTCTTTTGAGTACATCATGGAATATTGCATATTTTTGTTCCTGTGTGTGTGTGTGTGTGTGTGTGTGTGTGTGTGTGTGTGTGTGTGTGTGTTCAGATCTCAGATCTATAGGGAGGACCACTACACGATGGTGGCATGAGGAACTTTTTTCACATGGGTCTGCATACTGCTTCTTTAATGGTGATGATGATGATGATGATGTTGATGTGTGTGTGTGTGTGTGTGTGTGTGTTATAATCAAATTTAAGAAAGCAGAAACAGCACAGACAAAATGTAACCAGACAAAATGTAACAGACAACGTGTGACTGTAACATTGTATCACAGCAATGAGATGAAGAAGAACAAAAGAAGCACAATGAATAAGTGCTGCTTATAACAGTTACATGGATGATGATAATAGACTACAGAGTGTATATATATATAGAGAGAGAGAGACAGAGAGAGAGAGAGAGCTTCTTTTCATTAAAACCAGGCTAACATTTCTGGTCCAGAAAATCCACAACTAATGTACTTTTGTTTTTTTTGTGACTCTCAAACAACATGACATAAGATTGACTGAATTCGTATGAAATGTTCTTCCTACCTTCGTTGCTCGGTGCCCCCTGCGCGGTAATAACAGCAAAGCCGAAAAAGAAAAGACATGCTGTTTTAACAGAGACACAACTCCACCGCGAAACCATACTGACGAGCAGGAGGAGGAGGAGGGGGGGAAGGAAATAAACGTTTTAAACCACTGTACTGAAATTCAGACTCAGTACTAAATCCGTCCCGCGGTCCGCGCCGGAGACATGAGAGCGTCGCTATCAGCGCTAATGACGGCGGAATAAAGTGGCATTTGAGCGGCGCGCGCCAGTCGCGGAGCTGAGGATAAGAAACGCTCAAGTGCTGAACGCCGCGGCTCGTGCGCGCGCGCGTGTGTGTGTGTGAGTGTGCGCGCGCGAAGCTCGCGAGCTGTCAGACGCCGCCGCGCAGGGGGGCGGAGTAGAGCAGCGCGCGCGCGCTTGCGCTTCACATGATAAATAAAGACAACAGTGAGCGCGCGGGTGACAGGAGCCAAACGAGGAGAGCGCTTCATGAGCAAAATCAGTGCTGGTGTGTGTGTGTGTGTGTGTGAGAGAGAGAGAAACAAGTGAGAAAAAGAACGAAAGAGAGAGAGAGCATGAAGGAAATACAGAGAGACAGAATAAAAGAGAGCGAGAGAGAGAAAGAACAAAGAAAATAAAGATTGAACAAGTACTAGAGAGAGAAAGAAAGAAAGCATTGGGTAATTTCACTTGTCTAACCACTGGTTGTTGCTTTATTTTTTTTTACCCAAATCATACTAAATAGTTTATTTATTCATCATCTATACTGCAGGGTCTCAGGGGGCCTGGAGCCAATCCCACTAAACTTCAGGCACTCCCTGGACAGGGTGCCAGGCCATCACATGCACACACACACACACACACACACACTACGGGCAATTTAGGAACACAAATTAGCCTAATCTGCATGTTTGGACTGTAGAAGGAAACTAAAACACCCTGAGGAAACCCACCAGAGAGAGAATATGCAAACTCCATGCAAACAGACCTGAGGTGGAAAGATTTCTTTATTCTAGACATGACATCTTTAGTAGAAGCACCTGTTCTTTCCCCGTGGCCATATATCTGACTGCAGGAAGTCTTCAAGACCATACAAACTTAAAGATCTATTGGGAACCCAGTAATCCCTGAAAAATGTTAACACCAGAGATATCTCCAGGACTAATTTCAAGTTTCAAACTAAAGTAAATACCTTAGTCATCTTTAGGGTGTCATCAAAGAGTTATTTGTACTACCTTATTTTTGTGAAGATGACATGAAGTACTCTTACTGTAAAACATCATGAGTTTTAAAGATCTTTTTCGTTCGACCTGAGGGCTAGTCTCACGCCCACTGAATCTGTTTTATTCATGAAATTGACAATATAGCGGCTACACAATGCAAAAAAAGTGAAGAGCTTCAGTCAGTGTTCACATCAACACTGACTGAAGCTCTCGGAACAGGGGCAAATGTGATCTCAGTGACTTTACCAACGACATGGTTATTGTTGCCAGACTAGTTGGTTTGAGTATTTCAGAAATCTCAATGGATTTTCACACATAACAGTCTCTGGAGTTTACACAGAAAACATAAAAATATCCAGTGAGTGGGAGTTCTGTGGGTGGAAGTGTCTTGTTCAACTTGACGGGAAAGATCGAAAGGACAAGATGGTTATGGTAACTCAAATATGCTTCAAAATATTTTAAATACAGCCAAATATATCTAGTACTTCCTAGCATAAGATTATAATGAAAACATCTAGGATTATAAAACCTGTTTCTATAGAACATTTCTACTTGTGAGCTTAAAATTGAATTCTTTTGGCAAATAATCTTACTAATTTTAAGCACTAAATAAATAATGGGATCTAAAATTAGGCTAAATTGTAAAGTTCTTGATCTATAATAATATCACAACAAGATATTGAATAAACTTCCCCATATTCATGATGTTTTTATTTGCTAACATGTATTTTTTCCCCTTTCAATTTAACCACTCTTTACAACCGTGATGAGCATAAAAGCAGGAATGTAAGTCTGCTGTGGGCCATGGATCCCTGGACACCCAAAGATTTCCTGGTATTTTTTGTGTCTTCATCTGCCCAAACTTAAACTCTAGAGACAAACATGCTATGGTATGCTATTTCACAGAGTCACTGATCACTTAACTCACTTGTGATAAGCTAATAAAGAAAAAGTAATGTCTGTGAACCACATAAAATGTCCTGTTAGCATAAACTATGTGTCTGTGTCTTAATCATTTTGTCCTAAGGGTATGCAAACCTTTTTTTTTGTATGTCTAATTAGGGCTAGACTAGACACATGAATTTGAAAACAAATATCTCTCCTAGTCCAGACTTTAGCCCCATGGGATATATTGCGTTCCAGCTAACTAGCCATTTAGAATAATTTCTTGCAAATAAAGATGTTAAATTGTGTGACCTGATTTGCACTGGTGTACTTATACTACTATTTGCACTTCTGGCAGATGCTAAACTGCATTTTCTTGATAAGTACTTGTACTGTGCACTGACGATAAAATATACAGTACAGTATATATCTTACTTAATTAAATGTTTGCAAGTCGAAGCGGACTCTTTTGTTAATGTTTACTTGTTTACATACGATGTGTTCAGACTCTTAAAAGTCAAGTCAGAATCACAATTTGGGCAAAATAATGAATTCTATTATAAGATGTAAATTAATATTCAAGTAGAGTGCCGATTCTTGGGTGTTTACAGCTGTCATCTTGAATTCTCATCATCTTTAGTGCTTAAAATTATCCTGCTTCCTTTGTTTCTCTTCTTCCTGTTTTCTCTTCCTGTTTAGGAAAGTCATCTTCATTTTGACAGATGCACTCGTGCATTCACTGTAACCAACTTAAGCAAGTCAGTTAGATGATAACAAGACAGGGGTACTTCCTGCGATGCTGCCGTGATGCACACTTGTATCGGAGCTTTCACAGGGTTTCCTGCATTTTGATATTAGACTTAATTCTTCTTAATGCTTGATGTCCATAGGAATTGTCTGCATTCACTTCACTTATAGCTACGATTATTTTATGTCATCCTTCCAACTTCCCTTGTGTTAATGCTTTCTCATTCGTGTGTTAATGCTTTCTCATTCGTGGTGTTTTTCCTATTATTCTACAAACCTGATTATATACTCTGGAAGTGTACTTGTTTCTGCTCCATTGAATGTCTCTCACTCATTTGGCCTTGCTTGTCATTACAGATATGTGCTCCGGTCTAAGCCATGCCATTCTTCTCACCTTAAAAAAAAAAAAAAAAAAGCTTTCCATTGCTGCTATCTGGACAAATAAACTAGATTCAGGATGAATCAATCGGCTGTTTTCCTCTCTCAGGGACTCGCATCTGATATCAGTGATGCACTTTGTAGTGCACTGAAGCCCTGAGGCTAAAATAGTAAACAAGTACATAAAGCTTATAGCCTATAGTTTAGCATCATGCAAACCTCATTAATTACTTCCTAAGTCATCAGAGCCTCACTTCAAAACACATTGTTCATTAAATTGCAGAAAGGTTCTTTTGAAAATGTAAACATGTTTATTAAATTGAAAGAATATTATCAATAATTACTATTAATAAAATACTGTGTCACATTTTTACTATGGCAAGATCATGGCTTGCTGTGGTGTGTCGAGGGATTCATAGCTTTGAGGCATGAACTACACATTTTCGGAGCATGCTCAAAATCCGTGGCAGAGCTACACCTCTTTATAATTTTCTGTAGGCATATGTGTGTGATCATACATGGCCATTTGTGGCTTTCTCTAGTAAATGCTAGACTGCCTTAGCTGGCCAAGGTGCATGGGAGAAACACAAGAGATTTATGACAGGGTTATGGCAGAGCTATGGTGTAACAAGAGTAGCACTGTGGCAGACTATGATGACCTTAGGCATTAGAACCTATGATGTACCACCTACAGTATGATGGGCAACCATAATGGGGCTGTGTCATGTGATGACAAAGCACAGAGGTTGTGACAAACACTCATTATCCTAGCCAGTCTAAATCTTGAGTATCAATATGAAGGGTACGGTTTACCACAGAGAGGAGATCATGTCTCTGTTTCGCTCAGATCTGCATCACATAACCCAAAAAAACAATGGTTACATATTTTATGCTGGAAATTTTGAATCCAAATCTTCCCACACGAGTCAGGTCCTTACCAAAGAAAGTGACTCCCGGTTCAACAACGCTGCTAGTGATGTACTTTTGCCCATTTTATATTTAACAGAGTTAGATAGCGTTCCAGACAGCAATGTTACTGACAGATACTGAACATCTCAACAGGGTTTGAGAATGTGAACTTGTGAAACTGGCAGCTATAAGCTTCCCTTTGTTAGCTTCATGTCTTGGTTGTCTGAACATGTCTCGGGTGATTGATTACATCTTCACGTAGGAGGGAAAGCGTGTAGATTTCAGTTTTGACCAAATGATTCCTTGACACCTGGAATCGAGCTGGAAACAATTTACATCTAAATATGGCGTGGAAGCTGGCTATTTTTTGTAGCATGTAGATTTTTTTCACTCACCTTCATGGCCACGTATTCAATTCAATGCACTTCAAATCAATTATTTTGTTAAGTAACATTTTGGATCATAAATTAATTTTAGATATCTTACCTCTGAAATGAAAAACACACCTCTTACCGTATGACATTGATCCCAGCTTATATTTTTCCCCTCTTTTCTCTGAGCTCTCCTGTTCTGATGACCTGCTTTATCCCTACAGTGATACTGCTGCTAACATAATGATTAAATAACATGATGATTATGCCACTGTAAAGAGCAGGCCAGTCTGAGATAGCCACTTTTCTCCATGGTTCTGCTCTTAGCTCATAAAAATAAAAAGCACTTACTGTTAAATAAGATATACAAACTTCACTGTTTGCTATCTGTTTTGCAGCGATCACATTCTTGAGTGAAGGAATGACCTTAATGCTCTCCGTTCGAACTTCTGATTCTTTATTAGATACAGCATGCTCAAGTCAAGTCAAGGGGCATTTATTGTAACAGGGATATTTTAATGGGAAACAGTCAGACAACAGAATAAGCACATAAATACAAACTATATTGTACTGTACAGTAATGTTTTGATTAAGGATACATCATTATAAATACTAGCATCAGGCATTTTCTCATACACAAAAAACTAATGCTCAGATACCAACTTACGGTATATCACATGACAATACAGTATATGAAATAAACCAGGTGTACTTTACTGCATTAATAACCAGATACCATAAAATTACAGGGATCTGGAATGTCCTCTATTTCATAATTAATCATTCATTCATTCATTTTCTGTACCGCTTTATCCTTATATACAGGGTCGCGGGGGTCCCTGGAGCCTATCCCAGGA
>JAOTQY010000008.1:1437944-1451420 GCA_026413445.1 Dolichallabes microphthalmus
TTCCTAAAGTCGACCACCAGCTCCTTCGTTTTCTTGACGTTGAGTTGAAGGTGGTTGCGCTCACACCAGAAAACAAAACTGAACAGCACTCAGGTATCATAATAATATTGTATAAGCTGGTCGCTGGTGGTTTCCATTACCAATATTTACTCTTGTTTAAAGTTTACTTTTGATTAGAGTTAAAATTTCTTCTGAAATACCTTTTAGTACTATAAGCAGAAGGATGGGCTTTCAAAAGTACATTTCAAGTATATTTCATATTGGCGTTTTTATATTTGTTGTGTTTGCTGTCTTCAGGTAATTTCCGCACATTCATTCCACAAATTGAAGCCATTAATATGAGCCTCCGTTTCATTCTAACAGAAAAGCGCGACTGTATTTAATGCCATACAAGTGCATAATGTGAGAGATGTGATATTTTCTTAAAAACATATGTGATTGACATTGTGCTGATGATTGTACTATATATCTATGTATTCCCAAAGGATATCTACATATAAAGAAAAAACAACAACATGCAGGCTTTAAAATTGCCCCTTGCTGGGATGAGCCAAGAGGAGAGAATAATACATTTGTAGATGGAAAATGCTAACATGGTGATTAGGCAGAAAGCTTCCAGAGGTTGTAGGATATAAAGGTAGCTGCTGTCATACTCCTGGAGCTAGTAAAACAAAATCTTTCTTTCTGAACAAGTATTCTTTCCCAGCTGCCAGGAGAACTCATGTATACTAAGCTTCATCCTCACTGCAGAGTAGATTCCTGACAGTGATAGAACACTATAAAACTAAACAGCTGTACAACTTAAAAAATAAATAAATAAATAAATAAAAAAGGAAAAGACTTCATATTAAAAAAGGCACTGAAATTGTTGTATGCCTGTTCCCTAGGTTCATGACCAACACATCATTTGATGGGCTAAGTGGCTACATTCATGTTCAGGATGAATCTAATATTATCTCTGAAAGCCACCACTTTATTTGGAATCTGCAGCACGACCCCTTGGGGAACCCTGCATGGACACGACTTGGCAGCTGGAAGCAGGGTAAAGTGATACTTGACTATGGAGTTTGGCCTAGCAAGAAACGTTTACATCTGGGTGGTGATCGGAGGCATTCATCCAGGTTGCACCTGCGAGTAGTGACACTGGTAGAGCACCCCTTTGTATTCACACGAGAGGTGGATGTCGATGGTCAGTGTCCAGCAGGGCAGCTCTGCCTTGACCCACTAACCAACGAAACAGCAGTTCTTGATGCCCTCTTTCATGACTTGCAGTCTGGCAATAGTTCTGTTCCCACCGAACTCAAGAAATGCTGCTATGGCTATTGCATTGACCTGCTGGAGAAGCTGGCTGAGGATGTGGGTTTTGACTTTGACCTCTATATTGTGGGAGATGGAAAGTATGGTGCCTACAAGAATGGCCGCTGGACAGGCCTGGTGGGAGACCTGCTGAGTGGTGCAGCGCAGCTGGCCGTTACTTCATTTAGCATCAACTCAGCACGGAGTCAGGTTATCGACTTCACCAGCCCTTTCTTCTCCACCAGCCTGGGTATCTTGGTAAGGACAAGAGATACGGCAGCACCCATTGGCGCCTTTATGTGGCCCTTACACTGGAGCATGTGGCTGGGCATTTTTGCATCTCTCCATGTTACTGCTGTGTTCCTTACCCTGTACGAGTGGAAGAGTCCATTTGGGATGACACCCAAAGGCCGAAACAGGGACCGTGTCTTTTCCTTCTCTTCAGCGCTCAATGTTTGCTATGCTATCTTGTTCGGCAGGACAGCTGCCATCAAGCCACCCAAGTGCTGGACAGGCCGATTTCTAATGAACCTCTGGGCCATATTTTGTCTGTTTTGTCTCTCAACATACACAGCCAACTTGGCTGCGGTGATGGTTGGGGAAAAGACATATGAGCAGCTTTCAGGTATACATGACCCCAAGGTAAGACTATCCTACATTAGATTTATTTTCAATTTTTTTATGGACTCAATTTCTTCCTGATATGTAGTCATCGAATTCATTGCTAATACTAATTGAAATTATCCTTTTCTTAAAGCTCCATCATCCATCGCAGGGTTTTCGATTTGGGACTGTACGCGAGACTAGTGCTGAGGATTACGTGAAAAAAAGCTTTCCAGAGATGCATGAATACATGAGGAGATATAATGTTCCTACAACCCCTGATGGGATAGACCACCTTAAGTAAGCCATAATCATTATAGAAATTTTCTGAAAACTAAGAATCAAAACTTGAATTGTGAATACTACAGAGTATAAATGCTCTTAAAGTGACTATTGTATGGTGGGAACCTCGTATGGACATCTAGAAGCTACTGTAGGTAAAGTGGTGCTGGACTGGTGAGTTTGGCCTGAAAAAAAGTTTCAGATAAACTTTTTCATAAGCATGGGAATGTACAGTAGAGACTAGCATCTAGCATCCTCCAGCACATTCAGTTTTCCTGACTGCATCAACTGATTGTGTTCTTATACCTGTGCTCTTTTGATCTCTCACATCCTCTTTTAGGCGCTCCTCGGATCAAGGGTTTCCAAAAATCTGCTAGTATGGATTTTGAAAATCCTTCAAACAGCCACAGACATAATGGGATTTAGGATTTTGTAAACAAAATCAAATAAACTGTAGTGCATGCCATTTCAGACAGCTTCAGACCATGTTTCCAAACTAGAATGCTGTTGAAATAGATAACTGCTAAAAACTTTGCGACAACTGCCTGCTGACACCTTTTCGAACTCCAATATTTAAAAGATTATTTATTTATTTCTATGGTACACATGGAAATGCTGTACCCTGTTCTTACAGAACATTGTGACTACAGTACGCTCAAGTTACCAGCCTGAAGTGACTCAAATCCTTTTGAGCCCCATTAACCCTAATATGACACAGATCTGTTTTTTAGGGCTGTCTGAACACCCTAAAATCTGAATGAGACTGGTCAGATTGAAATTCATTCAACTTTTTGCCTCTGCGCATGTCATCAGTCATCATGTGCAGCATGGGAATTTCATAGCAGTGCGAGCAAAAGCTGCTAAAACAGCTAAAGCGAGGCATCTGGCTTTTCTAATGAATACAACCAACTACCTGCTTAAAGAGCTTTCACACTAAATCATGGCGTGTTTCAACCCAGATGGTGCAAGCAAAGACATCAATGTGTAGGTGCAAAAAACAGGTGTTTTTACATTAGTCAGATAAAAGTTCCTTGTAATTATAAATGTGAACTATCATGACTTGCAAATAGGATGTGACCAAAACAAGCGGAATTGATGTGTTAAATGTGGCTTGTAGGAATGTGAGCGTAGCTTTAGTGCAAATCTAAATTCCAATATATAATTTTTGAATACATTTACAGTACTTCCCTCTTTTTGAGAGAACTAAACAAAAATGCATAAAAGAGTATCCAGACAATGTAGTAAAAATTTTATTGCAGTGCATAATCAACATGTTTTATTTATCTTTTTAGGAATGATCCTCAAAAACTAGATGCGTTTATTATGGACAAAGCCCTCTTAGACTATGAAGTGTCCATTGATGCGGATTGTAAAACTCTCACAGTGGGGAAACCATTTGCAATTGAAGGCAAGTTATCCTCATTTCTCATTTCAGTTTTTCTTAGGATACTAAATGAATGCCATAATGTGCCAGCCAACAATATACAACAAGAATTGATTTCTGAAATGAAAATAAAAAAAGAGAAATAGGGATTTAAAAACAGTGTTAACCAGTAAATGTATAAGAGTCATTCTACAATAATGGTGGTACCAGAATTTTCTCAGTATTAAATGATGGAGGGGAAAAAATCTCCCTTTTTTTAATTGAATCTATTTATTTATTTATTTATTTTTTCAGGCTTGTACTTATGTAACTAAAAAATGAAAAATGTCAATGTGTCTATACTGTATGTGTCAAATATGTCTATACATAGTCCAGAATATTCATAATCATCTTATTTTGAAAATATGTTTCAGTCATAGTTATTTCAGGATTCAAAATCATTGGCAGTTTTTTTTTATTTTTTAAGCTGAAGCTAAAATGTATGTATTACCTTTCAAACATTTTACACAATGGTCACTTGTTTTGAAGTGTGGCAGAAGGTTTCTTCATCAAAAATCTACACATCAGTTTGTTATACCATGTCAAAATACATAACAAAGATCATTCTTGACATATGTGTTAAAATGTTATAATGCTTTGTACCCTAAATTAAGCAAAGATTATAAACTGATTATATCGGGATGGGAATCTTAGTGTATAGTGCCGGTTCTAGGGGGGGGCAAGAGGGGGCCGCGCCCCCTCAAATAAATGTCTTGCCCCCTCAAATAAAAATTCCTGGTCGGTTGCTCTAAAATCCAAACAGTGATACAGGGCCTTGGGGTGGGTAGTTACTTGATGACCTTTTGGGGAAACCTTGGTAGCATAGTGACCTATGTGTCAGCATGCCATTCCTGGAGCAGTGGCAACAGCACAATGTCTCTCATCAGACATCAGGGTGTTCTGCAGGTACTGTATGACAACCTCAAAACCTGGAGAGTGGGGGGTGTTGGGTGCAAACAGGATGCCCTTGAACTGCGCAGTGGTGTCAGCACACATGGAGGTGCTTCTGCTACTCCCGCATCCATTCTAATACATCCAAATGATGCTGAGCCATCGCTGCTGTCCTGCTGTCGCTGCTTGATGGCATGCAGCTGTTGCCATTGCTCCGTGCCCTCACCCCTTTATAGCCATACAGCCATTGGTTCCTACTTGGTACATGGTACAGGGTGCCCTTATCACCCTGGTCAACTTTACACCATGTGCTGAAGGGCTGCCAGTGTATTGCGGGCAAGTGCCTTCCCATATAGGCCGCAGTGCTTGCTCTCCACAACTAACCTCATCTCAGAGGAACCAATGTTGTGGCCAATTCATGAAAGTTGAGTCCTGGTACTGTATATGGTTTGCCATCAGAAAAAAAATCCATCAGTGGGATAACCTGATCATTCAGTACATTCAGGTACAGCTGACTTAATTTTATTGCTACATGATGTTAAGCCTTGAACGGACGAACCAAAGCAACCCCAGATCAAAAGGCTGGTATAGGGCATTATGTATGATGGGTGTTTACCCTGATGGACCTATTGCTCTGGAATATGAATAGGGTAAATCTGTTCTCATTAGACCACATGTATTTTTAACATTGCTACAAAGTCCACTCTTTGAATTTCCAAATATCATAGTTGAATCTATTGTTTGTACTCTTTTTATGTTAACTAATAACATTTGTAAACAATTTAATTCCCAGGCTATGGCATAGGTCTCAAGCAGAATTCACCACTCACTTCAAATATCTCTGAGCTGGTTAGCCAGTACAAGTCAGATGGATTTATGGACATGCTGCATGATAAGTGGTACAAAGTGGTGCCCTGTGGGAAAAGAAGTTTTGCTGTGACAGAGGTAATGAAAAATGCATGATATACCAAAGCCCAGTAGCGATCCATTGCCTCCATTCAATCTTTCATTTAATTCCATATGATGCTCAATATATGGAATATTTTTGTTTAATCTTTCGGATTTAATCTAACGTGCACTTTGTTGTGATATCTAGACTTTACAGATGGGGATTAAACATTTCTCAGGGTTATTTGTAATGCTGTGCATAGGAGTCGCTTTGTCTCTCCTCACCACTATTGCTGAACACGTTGTTCATCGTTGGGTGATACCCAAGATGCAGAACAAACCACATTATTGGCTTCATACAAGTCAAGTGAGTCTATTTATTGTCTTTTTGACTGATGACCTCGGGTATAATCGAATTTCATTTCAGTGATATATTAGCGCATTAATGAAAACCTGAGTCAATTAAAAGTAATTAATTATATTTGCATATTCCCAGCTGCTCTGTGTGCTGTCTTTAATAACACTAAATACAATTGCTCTGTCAGAGATTGCATCGAGCACTTAACCCGACCTTCAATGAAGACAAATTATCAACTATTGCAAAACCAGAAAAAAGGTAAGGACCCACTATTACACAGCCTGTGTAGACATAATCAGAGGGGCGTTCAAGTCAAATCAGGAATCTTGATTGTGCAGAATAACAATAAACAGTTATGAGAGGTAAAAACCTCCCTTTATTTCTTTCCCTAATGAACTTATCATAGTGCTTCACTAGTGTTTGCATACCATCAAGGTAAAAAGATTTCTCAGTTTGCTGGAGCCGCAATCTGATTGCCTGCTCAAATCTAAAACACTGGCCTCTCAGGAACTCTTTTATTAGCCCAAATATGCGGAAATGGCTTAAAGCATGGTCAGGATTGTAGAGGTGATGTGGCTATAACTCTCAGCCAAGTTCCTGTAATCTGCAAGTGTTGTTTGTGAATGATTGCATATACAGATCCCACAGACAGATGCAGCGCGCCTGCAAGCTAGAGGCAAGTTATCCGTCGATTTTCAAGGATCAGGTGTTCCACTTTCTGAATATTCACGTGAGCCCCTATGGCCGGGATTGTCATTCGGCCTTCTTTAAAACGTTTGCACCATTCAGATTTTTTACCGTGGCTGAGAGTCTCATCACTGTACCGTGCTTAGAGTGCTATGTAAATGTCAATCAGTTTTACGTCTTCACAAGGACTTTCATCTCAAGTTCCGGTTGGATTTAAATGGCCCTTATATGCTGTATGCACCCACAATCATAGAATGAAGCCTAAAAACTAATAGGAGTTGAATAGAAACTCACTTTGAATTTGTTAGAATCAATCAAGCTGCTTACTGTATGACTCATTTACTACCAAAGGTACCAAAGCAGCCAGAAGCTTATGACTAAATAGTGTTTGCCCAATGGACAGTACAATTTGTCTGTCTTAATGCCTGTCTCAACTACTGTTCATAATCAGCTCTTTACTGTTTAGAAAGAAAGAAAGAAAGAAAGAAAGAAAGTGAACAAAAACTTAGAAGGAATCTCAGAGATTCCTACTTTAGAGCTCTAGCACCATTCCTGATTTGTGTATATTGCCCAGAGAGCCAGTTTCATCATGGTGCTTGATGGGATTTGCAAATGCATTTGACAAGAGCAGTTCCAGAACATCTGACCTTTATAGCTTAAAATTATTACTTAATTATTTAATTCAATTTAAAAAAGTTTAAATTGTTTAATGTTTAAAATCTTGTTAGTGATCTTCCTCATACAGTTAATAAACATGTTTCCATGGACCAAAATATTCTACTAATGAATGGAAAACCCAATCTAGAAAAAAATGCATCTTGCAGACACTTCAGTTGGAACGATCTGACCCGATCCAGCCAATTCATTTTTTTATTCATAATAGCACAATAATGGTATTCCTTTGATCATCCATTCAACAGGTAAATGTTCACCATGTAAATGCTTGATCCAATAGTTTTTCTCTTGTTGGATCAAATGTATTCTTTCTGTGCATGTTCGCCCCATATGGGGGTAACATTGAGTTTCTGGCAAGGAACTTTTGCGTCCATTCCTGATTGGTAAACTCTTTGAGAAGTCTCTCCCACAAGTACAGTATTTACTTTGGATATTCATTCACTGGGTCCCTGGATGAGGAAAGGCACTGACTGGCTCCTCATTTCATATGTACAGTAGTCAAGCAACTAACCAATCATAGATAAGACTGAATTTTGTTACCAGAATGCAGAAGGAGGTATTTAGCATTAAAAAAATGTGAAGCCTAACCTGGGCTTTAACTTGGACAAAGATACAAGTTCTTTTTTTGTTATATTTCCGGAAGATTAAATACTTCACAGTACAGTAGAAGCATTTCGTGCTAGAGAAACACCGATCACAGTTTTATTAGCTAATGCTAAATTCTGTTGTTGTTTTTCTTCTTCTTTTTCGTTCTACATAAAGGTGCAACATTGGAAACAACCAGCAAAATCTCTGGAACATCTGTGAAAACTCAGTCTGCCCTAGTCACCACCTTTCCAACCAAGAGGAGCAGCAGAACAATCTGGAGTGTTTACAGTGTAAAGAGCTTCCTCCTCCTCCTCCTCCTCCTCCTTCTCCTTCCCCTTCTCAGCTCGACAGACAGTTTCCTCTGCAGTCGAATGGGAAAACGGACCTGCTGGGCCTGGCACACAGCCCCATAGTGCAGGAGCTGACTGACCTGGAGACACACATACAGATCATCAAGCAGCAGCTGCAGCTGGCCATGAAGAAGAAAAAGGAGCTGGAACAGTACCAGAGAACCAACATGGAACCCGAGTCCTAGAGCAGCATCTGTAGCTGTTTATGGGAACGTCTGTGACTCTGCAAAACAAACTTATCAGTGGATTATTTCGCTTCCGGGGTCGAAGCTTTTGATGTTCTTCTGCACATATTTTTAAAAGAGCATTTTATTTTTCTCTTTGTTATTCAGCTTTCTCTTTTTTGAATGCTCTTCAAAAAGGCAGATTTCTGGTCTAAAGGATGTGAGAGGATGGACAAGGCAATGAGGAGTTTGGATAAAACCCTTTCTCTGAGCTCTTCATTAACTGGAACACATTGTGTGTGTGTGTGTGTGTGTGTGTGTGTGTGTGTACTGTATGTGTGTGTTACTGCAATGGGCAGCGTGACAGTGTAAGGGAAAAAAGCACTCTGCATCAGAATGATGGTTAATTATTTAAGATGTCAGATTGTGATGTATGAAAGCACCTCCTGCATATCAATATAAAGCATTAAACTGTTTTATATAAGGAAGCATGAATGCTGTCTTTTGGGTTGCAAAAAAAGGAGTCTTTATTGTGAACTGCGAAAGGAATCTCTTAATTAAAAGCAAGCTTTGAAATACTTCTTAAGATCTACTTTAAGACCTTAAAGGCTCGAACCTCTTATTCATTTGTATTACACATGGTCTGGGTAGATTTATGTAGATTCTAGAGTGCATTCTGTTGGCAGGTGTTACTAAAATAAAACAGGATTTAGGGTTTTATTCTCACTGCCACACACAAGAAAAGGAATAATTTAAGGAGGTTCAACGTATTGGCCAGCATCAAGCAAAGAAAACATTAAAGTTACAGGAATTGGGTTAAGAATGATCCAACTCTGTATGAAAACCTGGAAGGATAATAACACTTGGTGACATTTGACAGTATAATAAGAATTAAAAAAAAAAATTGACAGAAGAAATCACAGCAGTGTTTAATAGTGAAAGGAAGAGCATTTCCAAACACAACACGAGTTAAATGTAAGGTATTTGGATCAGTGATTGGTGAGGCTATTGGGGAGGAAAAAAAGCTTTAATTTGCTAGGGAGCCAAAAGATTTGACTTTGGAAGAATGAAAAAAGGTCATGTGGTCTGATGAGTACAGATTGACCCAATTTGCTGAGCGATGAGTGTGTGTGTGTGTGTCAGGATAAGATGAAAAGTGCATGAAGTGATGCCCCCATCATGCATAGTGCCCTCTGTACAAGAGGAATCATTTTCACATGTTAATTGGTCACCACAATGTAATCAAAGTTAAAGGCGGTCGAACAAAATGTTGAAAGTATGAGACTTTTTTGGCCATGCAGTATACAAAAAAGGGTGTAAATTAACTAAGATGTAGATTTATTTCCAGTGTCTAAACAGGTCCCAGGGGCACCTCTGTTAAAGCGCAAATTCTGGATATATTGCAAAAAAATTAAACATTCAGGTTTTTAATTAATAACTCATTAATTCATTAATTCAACAATTCTGGTACACGCAGATCAAACACTATAAAATAGACACAGTGTAATGAGACTTTATTTTAGTCATCCAACATCCTTTACGCAGAAAATGATGGTTATCCATTTTAATTAATCTTTTTTTTTTTTAATTATTTCTTTGTTTTACTTGGCTGTTTTGCCACAGTCGTAATTTTTCCTATCATTCAAAAACTGACTACAGATACAGTTGGCATTTGAGCAGGCATATCTTGAGTTGGCATATCTTTTTCTGCACAAAGTATTATATATGATGGGATTTGGATGTACATTGAGGAGCATTAGACAAGTGATATTAATCTTATAAATATCACCTGCCTAAAGTCCATTAAAAACAAAAAAACATAAAATGCTTCCAAGTGGCCAGCATTTGTACTGTTGATTCACTTCTCCTGCCCAAAAAGTTTCAACATGTATGTACGTGCAGGAGAACAAAGGATACAAAGTGTTTTAGCCCCTTAATGATCTGTATTAATAGTGGCATAAGGGTGCAGCAGAGAGCACAGCTGACCCAGATCTTCAAGGTCACCTCTTGGTACAGCCCAGTGATTTGTATTCTCTGTGTCTACGTTGGTTTTCTCTGGTGCGGTGCCCTGAGGTGATCCCATGCAGGGCATGTCTCTGTGTCACACTCTAGGCTCTGGATCCAGTGTGGCCTTGACCAGGATTAATTGGTTACAGATTACCATTAAAATATGTAAAGTGTCAACTTGCTTTGCTCTGAGGAAGCATTTCCTGTTTTTTTTTTTTTCTTCTTTCTTTTTTTCAGAATTAAAATTTTTGACTGGGCAGAAATGAATACTTACACCTCTCCAAGCCACATATATCAAACAAACCGCTGTCATTACAGGTATGTTGCATTACAGGTTCCCAGGCCTGGTCCTGGTGCATTAAATAATAACACATAGTCCAACACAAATTGGTTATAAGTGAATTAAACACAACAAGGCAAAATCTCAAACTGGAACCATGGAACAACACATGAAGTCAAGTGTTTTTATTTCAATTGCATATATTGAGTAGTTATATTAGAATATAATTAGATTCTTATCCAAATCAAGACAAGAAGAGGAAGATCATGGTCTTAGTTAATATTAGTTAGAATGTAATCCAGATGCTGGATGAATAAAACAGGATAAGAGACATCATCATGCCTATTTGTGGGTCTTAAACCAAACAGTTGCTACAAATTCAAAGCATTTTTTTGCTGTAGCTTATAACTAACAGGGACAAACCTTTTCCAGCATGACGAGCCCCATGTATACAAATCAAGGTCCATACAGTAAATACATGGATTGCAAAGGAAGAACTTAAATGGCCAACGAACAAAACACCAGTGCACACCTTAAAATGACTTTGAACACTCACTGGACCCCAGGCCTCATCACTTAAAATCATTGTCTGACCTCACTAAGGCTCTTGTGATAAAATGAGCATAATTGCCCACAGCCATGTTCCAAAATATGGTAAAAAGCTTTACAAGCCGAGTGGAGAAACCTGATGCAATGCCTTTGATTTCTACAAAGGGCACATACAGTATAGGTTTGATGGCCAGGTGTCCACATACTTTTGCCTAAATAGTGTAGCCATACTGTAGCTATAGC
Organism: Dolichallabes microphthalmus; assembly: GCA_026413445.1. NCBI lineage: Eukaryota > Metazoa > Chordata > Actinopteri > Siluriformes > Clariidae > Dolichallabes > Dolichallabes microphthalmus. The sequence continues at coordinate 1,449,229 of JAOTQY010000008.1, forward strand.
ATCTATCAACTCTATAATACACACTTTCCATTTTACTCCCTGTTGTTAAACAGGAATCAGATTGAACCGCTTTCCTTTGGGTATGTGTTTTAAAAGGTCAAGTCTGAAATTACAGCTGCACCTCTTGCATGGAATGTGATATTCAGAGTCTTTGGAATGTAGTACACTGGTATTTATCACAGAAAGTGCCATGTTTTGAAAGGACAGAGCTCATTTAACAAAAGGTTTAAGATCAAGATATTCATTATTCTTTCTAAAGTGCTTGTGTCTTATGTCTTCGCAAAGTGTAGAGTCAACAAGATCTGAAATCAGTAGGAAAGCATTTCTTCTACACTGACCTTTGGATTGTAAGACCTACTGTATCTGTAAGAATTTTTTTTTAATGTTTTTCTGTATTCTTCATCGCTGAGCCATTGGTAAGTTGTAGTGTTGGCAGCGATCAAGTGCAAAAAAAAGAGCAAAGAAAGACACTGACCTATAGATTCTACAATAGGTTCTAGACAATACTTTGCTCAGTTACCACTGCTTACACCTCGGGGCTTGCCTTCATATGGCACCAATTGGAAGCTTCACATTTGATCTTGCCTACTTGAGTTGCCCTTTTAAATAACATATTTGTATTTACCGCATATATTCACCCCCTTTAATATTATCTCATAAACACTAAGTGATATAATTGCCTTGTTCTGGCAAATGGTACTCTATACACCTGGATAACATCCAGCAGTTTCATAGCACAGTAGAGGACCTGCATGGCTATTCATTCACACAGACACAAGTACAGTAATGTTAACCCACTGCAGGATATTGAACATAATGACCTTATGGTAAATTATATATATTGTAATTGCAGCTTCATTTATATTCATGTCATTTTAGATTATGAAACTAATCTGCCAAGCTGCCAAGTTTTGTTAGAATCATAGTCATGATAATCCCACTGCTAGGCAAACACTGGCCTATAATTAGGATATACTGTACTGTAAGAAGACACCTATACAGTATATCATAAATTCCACATGTTGGCTTACTATGAGGGTCATTAAAAATTTTTTTATCACTCTGGCTATTCTTTTAATTTTATTTTAATAACATTGTTTAAAAACATGGTTATGCAAGATCACTACGCCCTGTGATAACGCCTTTCAGGCAAATCACAAGCAGGGCATCCATTTTCACTCGCACCACAGTTACAAATGAACTGATGTTAACACGTTCACATCTGGACAGCAGTGGCTGGTTTTGAATTAAAAGGCAGTGTGACATTTGCTATGTATGCTTCTGGCTTCTGAGCTCAACAAATTATGTAATTAGATCATCCATTAAGACATTCAAACATGATGTCACAAGCTCACATAGTACATTTGAAAAGGCAGTGGTGGCTCAATTGATTAAGTATGGGGGTTCGAGCCCCAGCACCGCCAAGGTGCCACTGTTGAGCTCTTGAGCAAGTCCCTTAACCATGCACTCTGACCTCAGCTTAATAACTGGGATATGTGAAAAAATTATTAAGGTACATGTGACAAATAATTGGATCTTAAGAGGAGCATCCTATTTGGGCTGTAAATAACTTAGAAAACCATATATTAGTAATAGCACAAAGCTGAATAGCTATATTTCTTCAAGAAAATCTGATCTGAATGACTGGATTTTTGTATACAATCACTTCTAATTGGTAAAAATTTTGCTTGTTAAATCAATGCATCAATCCAAGTTATTCTTTTATACTTATTATACACCACCGATCATTGCTTACATTTCCTTCAGTATAATTACTCCACTTATTTTGAAAGAAAGCATCAGATTCATAAAAATTTTGGAGGTAACTTTGTTTTTTGTTTAATATCAGAGCCATCAGACCAAAGTAGCTCCTGACATTGACACTTTCTACCAAATTATCTGAGAAACAGTAGCAAACATTTCCAAATCAAAATTGATATCAAAGAGGTCTAACACTAATATCACTTACAGTACTGTATGTACTCAGGCAAAAAAAAAACAACAACATTGCACTATACACAATTTTTTTTACTATATTTTTACAGAAACCCAAAATCTAATTCATAATTTTGTTTGCCTTGTAAAATAGATAAGGTAAAATTACCATCATGCTTTATTCTGGATAACCTACAGTAAGTCACAAAATTTGCCATGTGATTATGTCCAGCTGGCATGTCTGGGTATCAAAAGTA
>JAOTQY010000008.1:1579446-1590829 GCA_026413445.1 Dolichallabes microphthalmus
AAATATGTATTATAAATATAATATATATATTGTACAATAATAATTAACAATAAACCTAATGACACTTAGTAACATGAATCTCTGTAGGATAAAGGATTCAGCCAGAAGGAATACAAGACAATCAATCATCGGACAAAACTGAATTACTTTCAACAGACTAAGAACACCTAAGGCAAACAAAAATTCAATAACATCATATCCTATTTCCTAGCTGTACTCAAGTTCTGATGACTGGCTCACTTGATATGCACTTAATGACGTTTTTTTAAAAACAATCTCTAGAACTATAAACTACGCTTCACTTTACCCATAGGCGCAAACAGTTAAGGGTTTTGTGTCGAACAGAGATTTTATCCTTCACAAAAGGGTCCAAGGACATTGTAAAGTGTACATTCTTTATCATTAAAATTTTTAAAAACTACTATGGTTTTCAAGCTGCTGGGTATACTGTATGGGGTAAGCGATTTAACCGTAGAATGTATTAGCGTAGACAAACCCTTTTGACGGCACCCATATATTTTTTGAAGAGCAGTGTGAAGCTAAACTGTTGGCACTCTTGCTTCCATCTTGACAGGAGATGACTTCGCCTAAACCGCAGTAGATAAATAAGAGGCAGTGATGGCTCAAACGGTTAAGGCTCTGGGTTACCGATCGGAAGGTCCGGGGGATCAAGCTCAGCACTGCTAAGTTGCCACTGTTGATCCCTTGAGCCATGCCCTTTACCCTGTCTGCTCCAGGGGCGCTGTATCCTGGCTGACCCTGCAATCTGACCCCAGGTTCCTTACTGAAAAAATGCGAAAAATTATTTCGATGTGCTGTAAGGTACATGCAACAAATACTGTAACTAGATCATAATTTTACATAGACAGAACAAACAGAGCCTGTTGGGTGGAAAACACCTACTTACCTCAGTTACCACAAGCTAGCTAGCTCAGCTTTAAATGCTAAGGTGGCTAACATTAATTTACATGTTAATGTTACCTTGCATTCTGTCAAACTCCATTATCCATACCATACACACCATCCCGTGTCTTGAAAAACCCACTCCCGGTGCTATAAATGTTTTGTATTTAAGTCACAGTAAGACACTCCCTAGCGACACAGCTACAGCTATAGTTACAGTATGTTGTGTAAATGACAGGGATTATATATTTTGGTATTGAAAATTATATCAATCCCCATTTGTATTTTCATCTCCTCTTCCATATTTTTAGCACAGAATAACCAGCAACAAATACCTTAAGTGATCTAGCAACCTTCAGTTTAAAGAGCATTTTGTGACCTCAACTACTTTTATCAGTATTCAATTGTCTTCTGTGGTTAATTTAAAACAAGTCAGTCTATTCATTATGCCACAAGGACATTAAAAGTTTTAGATGGCATTTTGCCTGGGACGAGGACTTATTGTGCTATTTTTGCTCCAGCATTTCAAAGACAATAATGAGGACCACTCTGTCATATACACACACATACATACAGTATATGGCAAGCGTAAATCACTGCACAGTTCAAAAATGAAGGTTTAGTGAAATATGGTGGTGTTTTGAATATTTTTACTGCTAAGTAAACCAATTTAAATCTAACACAACCATGCTCAGGTAGTTGGAGGAACACTAATGCATATAATGGTGGCACAGTGGCGTAGTGGTGAGCACTGTTGCCTCGCACCTCCAGGGTCGAGGGTTCGATTCTCGCCTCAGGTCTGCGTGCATGGAGTTTTCATGTTCTCCCCATGCTTTGTGGGTTTTCTTCCGGTTTCCTCCCACAGTGAAAAAGACACTGGGTAATTGGTGTTCCCAAGTTGCCCGTTGTGTGTGTGTGTGCGTGCGTGTGTGTGTAAAGCGATGGATTGGCACCCTGTCCAGAGTGTACCCCACCTTGTGCCCAAAGTCTCCTGGGATAGGCTCCAGGCTCCCTGCAACCCTGTACAAAAGGACAAGTGGTATAGAAGATGCATATAAATCGGCAGACGCAGTATCTCAAGGTGAATTATTATACAATTTCCCTGGGGAAAAAAAGGAAACTCTTCGATTTGGACTTACTTTGAATCACAGCAAGCACAAGAAGCATTGTACTGTGTGGTTAAACCAATTATAAATCGATTATTGATAGGTTTACTCAAACTTACAGTCGATTATGGGATGGTTACCAACTCCCATCACTACGCTAAAGTACGCTAAAGACTTTTAAGACAGAACAGACTCTGATTTGATTCTTATTAACCTGTTATACTGAAATTCCAGCCTCCTAACACACAGCTATCTGCTATCTCCCAAATGAGGATGGGTTCCCTTTTGAGTCTGGTTTCTCTCAAGGTTTCTTCCTATTGTCCTTGCCACCGTCACCTTTGGCTTGCTTATCTTTTGGCACAAACTGATAATTATATTATATAATATTACATATTTCTCACACTTTCCAAACTCATTTCCATAATTTTTTTTATTATATAAAGCGCTTTTCCGACAATGACCTGTCCATTTGGAATGCGATGCAGGTAGAATTTAATTTTATTAATTTGTGTTCTGAAGCATTCAGATTTTTTTTTTATTTTATGTTATCAGTTCACTAATCCAAGCAGATAAGGTTATAAAATAAAACTCTGTGAAAGTTAATGTGAAAACCCTCCTCATTCTTTTCGGCCTCCAGCATTGTAGCTAGGCTCTGGTCTGATGCTCTGCCTACATTAAAGTAATTCACATAAATGGATATATTTGGATGAGAAACTAAGAGAATCTGCAAAAAGAAGTGGTAGGGTTTCATGATATGTCTCCAAACTATGGCCCCGAGCCCTAAGCAAAAAGTTCCCATTCATGTCCTGAGAGAAGGATGCTCTAAAAGATGATGAGGGTGTGTGTGTGTTTCTGCGGTGTAAGTCTTCGTGTAAATGTATATTTCCAAGATGAACATTTTTGGGTCGATCCTTATTCTGGCACAGCTGGAGGCTACAACTAGAAAGTGATGCTCATATTTAGGCTGGACTCCCTGAGACTGACTCATTCTGTAGGTGTGTAGATGTGGACTGGATGCCACATTCTTTCTCTACCCAGCAATCTCCTTTTTAGGTGGTGTTACTACTCACTTGCCTCTTCCTGGGGGGACTGAAGTATGTTTTGGGGGCTTTTGCGTGTGTAGCGCTAGACTACGTGTAGGTGGGGCAGAGGGACAGAGGGGTTGTCTCTGACACAGGGGTCTTTGTGCATGAGCGTCCAGGGAGCACATTCCCCTCTCTCAAAACCAAACCCCCCCATGACATCATAGCCCACAGCAAGACAAGGCAAGAAATCAGAGTTGCCGAGAGAAGCAAGGCATTGTAGAGGAGAGGAGGGAAATCAGGAGGAAACGGCGCATGGAGGGTGAGTGAGGTGGGCCTCTGTTTCGCATACGCAGTCAGAAGGAGGAGGAGGGAAAAAGGAAATAGAAGGAGTAGCCAGGAAAAGGCTTGTGTTATGATAGGCAGAGTTTCTCAAAGACCAATAGAACTTTACATGACGAGCTTTATTTGAGTCATGACTGCCCTGCAGTGTACAGACTTTAAAAGGGAAATTTGGTCTCAAAGTCAGGAATTTATCATTGGCCTGGATGGAAAGGGATTCTCGATTCTCTATTCATTGACTGGAAACTTTCCAAAGTGAGCAACTGAAGATAGGTTAAGGATAAGAGGATGCATTATTAAAAGGTAAGCTTGGCACATCTCAATCTTTGAAATGCTTATTGTTTTGCTTAAATCTGGTCACGTCTGAAAGTATTCTGATCATTCCATTAATGTTTTGATCATCTTGGTGATCTCTTGGTTAGAGGTGGTTTTCGTAAAGGGAACATAAAGAGAAAGAGTCTAATGTGGGTATTTTATGTGATGCTTCTCTGAGTGCTTTCAGTCAGCAACTACAACTCTCACAGGGTTGGCCAAAGGCTTCTAGCATTACCAACATGCTTTCAGCAAGTTTTGTTTGAGCAAGCTCTTTCAACCCAGCATGTCTTTAAAGAATCACCATGGGGGATCCACATCAAGGGAGGTTCAATTTTGTTAATCGTGTGTAATCAGCTAATCATTTCCAGATGCATCAGTGCCAAAGCCAAGAAAATGATATTCATCTGATTGCCGTTTCTGAAGTCTTGTTTACTTTGCACACACAAAAAACACATACGTTCATTAGATGAGCCAGGGCTGCGTATCCTTCATCGCTTGTATTAGGCAGCAGGAGTCTCGAGGACAGCTGAGCTATGTGGGGAATGTCAGAGGCGGCCCAGTGGGCGTCCACATCCCCCCACTGAGAGTGAGACTTATTACAGCCTAAGCTGGCAAGAAGCATGACCAGGGAACATAGAAAAAGTGTGTGTGTGTGTGAGAGAGAGAGAGGGGTGGGCGGAGGATGTTGGGGGGTCACAATACTTAGTGAGGGAGTGTTGTGGAAATGATTGGGGAGGGGACATGTTTGGACAGGAAACACATGGTCAGTGAGCAGCCACAGACATGTTAGAAGGGGCAGTTTGTCTTTATGCCAAAACAAAAATGTATTATGAAAATTAAACTGTCTGTCTTGGAATAGTTGTGATATCAGTAAAGGGACCACAATATGATGGTAATGTTGTTGTTGGTTTCTCGGCTGGTCCCGTCAATTGGTCCGCACAACAACTTGGCACAGATTTTATACCGGATGTCACGAACAAAAATGTAATTTTGGAAAATATATGTATTTTTAAAATTTCATAAGACATTATCACAGGCGGGTACAAACATCTCTAGTCCTGGCCTTTCTAAATTTGTGTTTTTTCACTGTCCTTGATGTTGAAAATGAATTGCAGTTTCCCACGGCACTGGAAGCCTATTTTACGTATGTGGTAAGGATTCAGTTTCCTCATTTCATCTAGGTTTGTGTTGCAGTTGTTTAGTTTGTTTATGGATTGGTTCAGGAATTAAATGATCGAATTTCTTCCGGGCTCCAAATTAGTGTTGTACCATTCATAACGTTTTGAGGTCATCAGTAAATTTATCAGCTTTGAATCCGTGGATTAATGTGTCATGACCTGCAGATGCTCACATGACAGAAAACAGTCAACATTGACTCAGTTTGAAGAGCTTAAAATAGTTTAAAGCACGGGGTGTATATGGAGGGGATTGATCATCGTGTGGTAGTGAACACACCCTTGAGGCAAAGCTGAGCTGGAGAGAACAGGGACTTTTATTGAAAACAGTCTGACATAAAGACCCATTAATGCCATGCCACATGACCCCTGCCAGTGTGTATAAACAATGCCTTGAACACAATGAGACATGCGTTTCATTAGTATTACTTGTTTCGGCTAAACTAAAATAAGTCTGGTCCAGATGTGTTTTGGTGCGTTTAATGCAGTGAAAATGTTCTATGGAGAGAATTGCAGGACTTACCCAATACAAAACATTGCTTTACTTTTGCAGACATAAGTTTACAACAGAGTCCTGGGAATAAGTGTTGAAACTGGAATGATTTCAATTCCTGGATGTATGAGAATGTAGCTCGTAATCAAATTCACATTCCGAAAAGCACTTCGATTGACTCGATATCCAAAATTAATATATGTCTGCTGATAGAGATGTATATTCCTTTTCTCCAGAGAACTTTAAGAGACAAAGACCAACTTGTCTCAGTCAACTGGACTTCTTTCTTATGAGGTAGATACTGTATGTTTCACTACCTACTCATCCAAGTACAGTAGCTTTTTCAGTCAGACTGAAACTTCTAGTTAATGCTGCAGAGAAAAGATGCCTTAAAAAAGAAAGAAATCAAATTGGCCTAGTGAACAGTAATTTATTAAACGAATTCAGTATTTGGTGTCACGATGCTTTGAGGATCCTTTAATTGTCAGGTACAATTCATAAAGAAATTAGCTACTAAGTTTTTCTGAGCATCCTGCACAACCCCCCAGGATGACCTCTGAACCCAGTCCTCCACTTCCCGGGACTGTTGTACCTTCTTCTATTTTGCATGCAAAATCCAGCAGCTTCCATATTGTTTTCTTCTAAAAAGTGGTCGCTTATGTACTATGGCTGCTTTCTTTTCTGCCATGCAAATATTTTTCTGTGACTATCAATTTTGCGGTGAAAAAAATGGCTGATGTTCGAAAATCAGAAATGTTTTTGTGCTGACTCAATAACAAGGTAATAAAATAATTTTTAAAAATCTATAACTGTTTATACTAAAAAAAATCCGGTTTAACTTTTACTGTGTATTGGCCTTATGGTGGGTTTCCTCGGTTACTGATTAGAAGGTTGGGGTTCAAGGGCAAGCACAACCAAGCTGCCAGTGCTGTAACATGGCTGACCCTGGGTTTTGACCGCAGGTTGCTTGGACATGCGAAGAAAATAATTTTACTGTGTTATAAAGTATAAGTGCCACATAAAGCCTTCTCTCATTTCTGTGTTATGAACTTCCCTTTTGGTGCTCAGCAAAGCATAGTGAACAGAACACTTAAGCGATGTCTGGTCTCGCTGCGACATGACACTTTCTCACTGCTTGTTATCTCTATGAGGTGTGTTTAACAGCACCTGTATTATTTACAGAAGAGAAGCTTTTCACAAACACTAACCGTTAACCAACAGGGAAGAATTGAAACTGCTCAGGCATGCACACCTACGAGTAAAACATAATTGCTGAGCTATTGAATTTCTGTTGTTGACTAATCCTGTTGTTGGTGTGCACTGACGTATGTAAAGTCAGTAATGTTTTACATTGTAAATGTCTGTGAAATTGGACTTGTCTGTGAAATTTCCAGCCCTGTGCAGTGTTTTAGCATGAGGCATGCTAGGAGCTAACAAGCCTCCTGCCACACTGTATGGATTGTGTAAAAATTAGAGCAGTGGACTGAAAGAAACAAGGTTACTCTGTCTGAAGGTGATTAAAACTTTGCTAGCTAAGTGTCATTGAACTTCTTAACGTATCTATCTGTCTATCCATCTGTCTATCTATCTACTATATCTACCTAGTATACATCTTTTTTCTACCTCTTAGCTATTCTATTTAATCTAGTATTCTGTGGACCATATTTAATGTGCATACTTTAATATTCTGACATCAAAAACAGTCTGGCTTATGTGGTTAAAAGACCACCATTTAAAATTGTGATGAGCTCACACTCTGTGGTATTTTCCCTTGAGGACTGATGGGCTTTAGGATCCTTGTGACACCCTTCTATATCTCACACATCAGAGACACCACTTTACTCGGTTCCTCAGAGCCCTAGGAGGTTTTATCTCTCTATTAGTCCCCTGTCAACAAAGAAGTCTCAGCTGACCTAAAATCAATGCCTCGTTTTCAGTGAATTATTTACTGTTTGCCCATTAAATGATACCATCTGGAGAAGAAAGGGATTTGGGTCAGACAAAATATCCTTTAAAAGTCTCCTATTAAAATTACTTCTTTACTCAGGATAATTAATAATGGAAATTTTCATCTGACCGTGCAATAATATAATATACCGAAAAGAAAAAATGCAGTACATTACATTAATTGGAACATTGGGTATCTGGTAAGCACTGCCGTTATGAAACTATGGCATTCATTTTATAAAAAAGGACTGAATATTTTGCTATTCCAGAAGAATGGGTTTCTCCTACATTATACTTCGCTGTATGTGATATCCTATGAATCGATTGTCATTACTCTGGATTCTAAAAGGTTTACAATTAAATTATTTATACCTAAGATCAAATTGCCTGGGTCAGAGTTCAACAAACCCATTCAAACCCATTATCCTTCACATCTTATCATGTTGTATTCCTGTATTATGCATGATGGTCTGAAGCAGTGCTTTCTTTTAGCTCTGTTCTGTGCGCAGATTACATAAACATGAGAACCATAAAGCAGAGCTTCAGTTTTTGTTTCACAAATTGTGGCTCTATCACGAGTATAAGAAGTTAACAACAAGTGAACTGAGCTCATTTTTGGTTTCTGTTTGTTTTCAGACATCCTGCAGCCTAACAGAGGATGACTCTGAACTAAAGACCAGAAGGACCTCTGAGAAGAGCCTAAAGAGTGTCAGTTTCTTCGACCCAGTCAGTGTTATAAGTGAAGGTGAAATTGCCATGGAGGTTGAGGTACAAAGCAAAAGCCAGCTTAACCATGCAACAAATGGCGAGAATGGTGTGAAGCACAAAGAAGAAGAAGTGTTTGACGAGGGAGAAGTTGCCCAAGAAATACGCTATCTTGACGAGGTAATTGAGGCCAACTGTTGTGACACCGGAGCTGAGATGACTTCAAATGGAACTTGTTCCCCAATGCTCCAAGCAATTTATGTTGATGGAAATGGGCCATCTGTTCATGTTCCTGATGCATCATCGTCAATAAGCCATGAGGTTTTCGTAGAAGGAAAACAACAGACTATCTATGTTGAAGACAATCTGAACAGTTCTAAACCAAATGGTCATCCAGGAATAATAACCGATGACTACAATAGGTCACCTGATAATGAAAGGATAAAGAACGAGGCCCGATTTGAGCTTCGTCCTTTCTATGAAGAGAAGAAGCCCGCCAAGCTTTTTGACCCGCCGACAGAGAAAGAAATAAGAGTGAAAAAGGTCAGGCCTTCCGAAGAGATTGCAGAGCTGGAGAGAGAGCGCTTGGAGCTCATTCGTGATCAAGCAGTCAAGAAAAATTCTGGAATTGCAGCAAAGTGGTGGAACCCACCACAGGAAAAGACCTTGGAGGAGGAGCTGGAACCAGATAAATTAGAGTCACTACGCAAATATGAAGAAAGGAAGCAAAGGAAACCTGAAACAAACCGAGTACCACAACAATCCCCTAAACAAACTGTCTCCTTTGCCCAACCTGAAATCGGAAATAAGGAGGATGTTGTGGTTCAGGGGATTGATTTTGCTGCAGCCCGCCAACAGTTCCTTCAGATGGAGCACACTAAGCAACCGCCAGCAACAAAAAGAAGTGTGTCTCCCCAGATATACTCTGCCAAACCGTTTTTCAGGACCTCCGATATTGGTAGCTCTATTACAGTCACCAGCCATGGTAAAGTCACCGTGGATGATGGGAGTGATATAAGCCATGTGAAAATTGAAAGGGTGTTTTGTAGTTCTGGAGATTCTCCCATACAAAGCAGGGACAGTATGTCTGACACTGAAGTGAAAAACGATGACTTTACCTGTGCCCGAGCAGTGATGACCATCCTCAAGGATGAAGACGCTGAATTGCACCAGAGATCCATTAATAGTTCATTTCACCCAGAGGAGATAGATTCTGGATTGGACGACCTATCACTTAGATCTCAGGATACCACTATGTTTGAGACCTTATCCAATGATCTGAGCATGGATAACATAAGTGACAGTGGTGCCTCCAATGAGATCATGAGCGCCTTCTTGGAGAACTCCCTTGGTGACTGCTCTTTCCCTTCTACTCCAGTGGCCACAACACCTATCAATGGGAAGCTGGAGGGCAGCACCAAATCACCAAGTTGCTCCTATCAGACAGACATCTTAACAGAGGAGGAGCTTGAATACCATGCAGGTATCTTGGTCCAAAATGCCATTCAGCAAGCTATTGCACATCAGACAAACAAATGGGAACCACTTCAGGCTGTGCAACAATCCTCCCCAATCTCAGGGAGATTAGAAGAGACTTCAGAACCTTTACCAGCAACACCTGAAGAGAAATGTCCTTATATGTCATTTGATACTGAGCTATCCCCGGTGGAAGAGAAGAAAACTACAGCTCCTTCAATAACTGTACAGGTGCCTACGGCTCAAGCAACTTCACTTATAACAGTGAGGCCCCCAAGTCCGTCTCCACCACCAAGTGAGAAGCCTGAGTTTAGCTATTTCAGTAAATACTCAGAGGCAGCAGAGCTCCGAAGCACAGCATCTGTGACTTCTGCACAAGGCACAGAAGTCACCTCAGGGCCTTTCAAATTGCGCTCACGTAAGCAGAGGACTCTGTCCATGATTGAGGAAGAGATTCGGGCTGCCCAGGAACGGGAGGAAGAGCTTCGCAGGCAAAGACAAACCCAAAGCCTGCGTCCCAGCATCAACCCCATTCACAAGCAAAAGACCAACAGCCTTCCAGCCAAACTGGTCCTTGGTGGGAAGACAGCCCCTGGTAAGCCAATTCTCTATAATGTTAGGGTAGCAGTTCTTCTTTTGAAGTTTTAAGTGCATTATGTGTATACTCTGACCTAATTCTTGTGCTAGCCTATATTTTATGGCAATATAAGGCTAATGTAAGACCTGTTATATCAAGTCGGGTTAGTTTGTACTGTTGCCAGTTCAGAAGGTTAAATGTGTCAAATTTTCGATTTTGGCAAAAATCTGTTGATTCATTCCTCATCTTCCTGACTGTTTAATGCAACTGAGAAAGTATTAATACTAAATACTATTTTAAAGCACAGCATCCAAGCCGGATACATGCATTTTTGCTGGGTTGCAGGAAAAGCGTGGTGTCAAAATGAGGATGAGGGTTCCCTCTCTTACTACATCACAGAATCATCATTTAAATATTCCAAAAATAGGATTTTAACTGGGATTCATGAGGCCTTCCTCATAAACAAATTTGTAGTGGAAATATCTCAGCAACCGCACATGATACAGTAATAAACTTGGTATTAAAACTTATTGAACCAGGATTCTGTAAACATAACTCAAATCATTAAAAATTTAACTTAATCCATCAAATAATAATTTGCCTTGGGTCACATTTATTTTCACAGTACTGATACCAACGAAAAACATCTGTAAAATACAGTATGTTTGATGAGCTGTCTGAAAACAGAAACGCTCTACAGGGGAATTTTAAAAGTTTCCGGTCTTATTTGGGCCGCTACCTCTACATCAGGGGAACTGCCCCAAAGGACACTTGCAAGTACTTGCAAGATCATACGCCTAACTGGCATAGTAACATTTGCTACCACCTTTGAGATATATTTCTGGACTCTTTTGAATACAGGGTTGTTTTGTGAAAGTTGCATAATCTTCCCCACAGGTCAGAATCTGCTACTTAGCTTGAGTTCCTCTTGCAAACTGCTTTTGTGGGCAGTGTTTAGAAATAATATAGTGTGCTCAGTCTATTCAACCGTTTGGACATATGACTGCTTTGGCTTTGAGTTTGTTGCCTTGGTTTGTGAGACTCTTCATTTCTTGTTTTGTTTTTGTCAGCAAGCTTTCAAAAACAGCTGATAAGTGTCACTTTTCACAGTACAGATTAATAAATATTAATCAAGTACTGCCATCTGGCGGTGGCATTATGAACTGCACAATGTTATTATGAAGCCTTTCTATGATGTTATTTACAATGGTAAAGTGTACAGGTCATTAAGGGTCAGAATGCCTTTGCCTTTGTACAGTACATTACACCAGGGTTAAAGTAGAGGCCATATTTTACTGTATGTGTTTCAGATGACAACATAT
>JAOTQY010000008.1:1590929-1607259 GCA_026413445.1 Dolichallabes microphthalmus
ATCTCCACATCATTGCATTCAGTTTTTATTCACAATTTGTTTAGTGTCCCAACTTTTTTGGAATCCGGTTTGTACTTGCGTAATGTTAACCGAGCAATGTTGATCACCACCTATACACCATCAAACTGGTAACAGGATCAGAACAGTAGTATAGAGTATTCACTAATAGACTGTATTGTTACTCTGCTGCTACTTTTAAGTACTTCTGTCTGAAGATTTTGCTGAGAACATGGCAAAGCCACGGTCTACAGGCCAACAAATTCCATCCATTAAAATCCTTTCAACTTGAATGAGAAAAGGCAGTACAGAGCTGCAATTATCTCACTTTCTCTGCTTTCTGCTCTACTTACCATCAAGAATGTGTCTTGCACTAGCTTTCTCATTTTCTCTGCTCAGTGTTATCTAATGCTGAAATGTACTATTAAAATTTATTGTTGAAAAGATGCCAGTTTAGTTAGAATTCATTCATTGTTAGTGTCTCTGTGCTTTAGTCCTCTGGTTTTGTGAGTTTTTATCACAAATTTATCATAAAATCAGTTCCCAATCTTGAAAATGAAAAACCTACTAAATAACCAAAGAATGATTAAATAACCTTTTTGTAGGTTGTAAAATATGTGTACACCAACAACAATCAACATGGTTTATTCTCAGTGCCCAGTCAAAAAAAGTCACTATTTAGGCTTCAGGAGGATTAAATTATTGGCCTGCATCAAGCAAAGAAAACAATTATGGAGAACTGGAAATGTAGAACACGTTATTAAAAACCCGGAAGGATCATGTTGAACCGCCAATACCACAGAGGAAGCGTGGTTGTAAAGAAATCGTAAATAATCAGATCATTTGGTGAGATTTCATTATTTAAAAAAAACAAAAAAAACTTGACCACAGTAATCACAGCCATGTTTAATAGTGCAAGTTAGAGCATTTCCACTCACAGTGTGATGAGAACTCACAAGATTGGGACTAAACAGTTGTGTGGCCATAAGAAAACCACTTGTTAGTGAAGCTAGTCAGAAAAATATTGGATTTTGGAGCAATTTGAACAGGATCATGTGGTCTCACATGCCCGGATTAAACCTACTCCAGAGCAATGGCCATGTCAGGGTTAAAAGGCCCACAGTACAAGGCTCTGGTGTTATCGTCTGTGGTTGCTTCCATTGATCAGGGTTGGGGTTAGAGACATTATGTGGCAATAAAATTAAGTTAGTTGTTGACCTAAATGCACTGAATGACCAGGCACAGGCATAGTCCAGAAACTGTAGAGTGGTTCTAGAAGTACAAGGAATCATTTTTAAATATGAATTGCACCACATACTGAAAGTAAGTCTTTGTGAAGAGAAGACATGATGGAGTGGGTCAGCTGTTCTGTGATCAGGTTCTTGACCAACTATTAAAGCAACTCTGGATGAAAATGAATGTTATGTGAATGCCACAGCTAATGCATGCTGTAATCAAAGCTAAAGGCAGTGTAAGAAAAATAGTGGTATGTTTGACTAGACAGTGTATAAAGAAGTGATTCAGGCAATTTACCTAGAAAGTCTAGCTCTTTGGTTAAGGCATCTGCTGAGAAACTGAGTACTAACTGTTGATCCATTTGCTCCATTAGCATTACTGACCTACTTATTAACTTCTTTCAATTAACATCATCATGCTTTTTTACCCTCATTTACATGCATTTCTACTTCCATTGGCTCAGGTAAAATTGAAAAGATCCGTGTTGCCCCGCCAGTATCTCCAGCTTCTTCAGATGGTGCACTCCCATCCCCTCTTTCTGATCTGGGGAGTGATGACTCAGGCGGAAGCCAGCGGACTAAAAACTTCATGCAGACCCTAATGGAAGATTTTGAGACACACAAAGTCAAGCGTCGGGAGAAGGCTGAGGACAACAGTGTGAGTTTCATCATGAATAGAAAAGTAGTTCTTTTGCATTGTAGTGGTTTAGTAGTGGTCCAGTGATGGAGATGCAGAACGCCTCATGAACAGCTTGATTATTAGGTCTTTGGAGAAAGGTATGAGAAATATGAAAAATTTTTACTTTATATTCAACTCAGCAGGTCCAAAGAAATGGACACGGACCAGCTCTGGAGCATCAAAATACTGTATATCTAACCTTCTTTATCTTGCATGGCTACACCTTAAAGATACATTTCCTCAACTTATGCTGTAATAATATCAATTTCTTTGAAACAGGCATTTTCATGTGCTTGGTCAGCTCAATAAGAGGTACTGTAGAGTTTACATGTAATGTCCCTAGTGATTCTGGCCTCATAATCTTACTTGAGAGTGATGCAAGTCTGTGGCTTTGAGGGGCAATTCCTCTTTTGCATCACATGGGAATGCAAAAGGGAAATGCTAGGGGCTTTCCAGCTTAGCACTAAAGAAAAGGAAATAAAACAGGCTGAGACAAATGAAAGTCTTGACACCATAAATTTAATTATTTTTCATTTTTCAATTTCACAAGTGTTCTGTAAAAGCATTAAAATACCTTTGCAAACAGGGGATGATATAGCAATTGTGTTTTGTTTTAAATTAATTATTAGAACAACCAAACTTGTGTTAAACTTCCTGGGATCCCCTGAAGTAAGTTCAATTCCCTAAATTTCATTTACTCCAAAATGTATTTGCACTAAAATGCATTGAACTTTATTGTAATAAAATGAGGTTTTCAATTTATTCCTTGGAAATGAAATACCAGCTTATTGTTTATACATTTAATTCTAAATCTACTACAAATGCAGAATTAAAATATGAACAAAACAAATGCAAATCCTTTTTGTGTGGGTTGTTGAGAAAATTCATATAATATACATACTGTATATTTGAAAAATCAAAAGCACTGTTCTTCAGCGAAATTTCACTTTTCTCAAGCGGTTCTCTATTGCAAGTGTTTTTCACTGACTAACACTTTCTCTTTCCTTCTTGTCAGTATGTGCGTCTATTACTCGCTAAAGATGTTACATCTGAGGTACTGGTATTTTGCTTGCACGAAAAAACTCCTGTCCATGTCATGTTCTTATTGCATGTCATTGTATTTTCTTTAGCATTTTGCAAATGAATGTGGCATGTCTGTGGTGCCAAACACTATGACATATGAGAAGCTATCAACTGAAATCACGATTCATTTTGTGTGCAGTATCATTAGTGATGTGCAGTAGAGTGCCTTATATAAGTATTCACACCACGCTGCCAAATGAAATAGTGAAATCTGGAACTGAAATAGACTTAATTGGGATTTTATTATTTGATTTACACAGTAGGGCTAATATTTGTTTTTTCGAGACAGATTTAATTGAACAGGTGGGATTTTGGTAGTTGTAAAGTGTTCACACCCAACAGGTCAATAGGTGGTAGAACCACATACTGCAAGTATAGCTGCAAATCTTCAGAGATACAGCATTCTTAAACTTATTGCTCTGTTAGAATGTGGATCTTCTAGTCCACTCTCAAGTCAGTTTTTTTTTTATGATTGCCCAGTACATGGCATGAATAAACCTGCCCTCCACCCTGAGCATTTTTAAATCCTTGCTGATGAAGAGCATTCCCACAAGATAATGCTACCATCCCCATGCTTCATGCTCGATATGGCGATGTTGAACAGTGTTAGCACATTGTTGTTTTGGTCTCATCAGACCAGAGTATATTTTACACATATTTTGCTAACTTTCCATCTCTGCATTTTGACAAACATCATGCAGAAATCCTATGAGTGGTGTTCATCTCAA
The DNA here is from genome assembly GCA_026413445.1 of Dolichallabes microphthalmus. Classification (NCBI taxonomy): domain Eukaryota; kingdom Metazoa; phylum Chordata; class Actinopteri; order Siluriformes; family Clariidae; genus Dolichallabes; species Dolichallabes microphthalmus. The sequence continues at coordinate 1,594,652 of JAOTQY010000008.1, forward strand.
ACTGGGACTTGTGATAACATAATAACAGAATAACATAGCATCTTTATTTCTGTATATAATTCCCTGATACACTAATGCACTTATTCCAGCGTTTCACTAGTGCTTGGATTCCATTGAGTTAGGAAGTTTTCTAAGTACACCAAAGCCATGATTGAACTGCCTGCTTCATGTCTGAAACACTGGCCTCCCAGGAACTCCTTGAAATCGCAAACTTGTGACAATGTCTTGCAGCGGGGTCAGGATGTGGCAATAACTCGCAGCCGAGTTTCTGTAATGTGCAAGTGGTGCTTGTGAACGATACAGTTCCCACAGACAGATGTCTCACCCACATGCTGGCGACAAGTTATCCTTGATCGATTTTTTAAGGATATTTATATTGAGATCATGTGATGATTTCATTGCAAAAAGTTTAATTAGTTTTGTGATTTCAGATGGCATGTGGTTACATGAGAACCTTTGTTGAAACTCTACCCAACATATAAAAGTTCAACAAGAATGAATACTTATGCAAGGCACTTTAATATTGTGAGCATTTATTGTAGTACAGATCAATTTTTGAGCAAAGTGTTTGCACCTTCATGTCCACCTTGTTTACATAAAAGAAAAACATTATCTGTTGCCTGTTCTGCCTAAACCTCCTTTCCATTAACCCCCCTATCCAATATTGGATGCCATCCCTCATGCCATTGGTCCACTATAATGAACAAAGATTGTCCAGTCTCGTGTTTCATTTTACCATTCTTCAGTATGTAACATTTCAGCAAATATTATAAAGGTTCAACGAAGAAGAGGTATCGGCGAGTTGCATCCCTCTGTTTGCAATGCTAGAGTTATTATATAACCCTTATTTATTTATAGACAGTATAGTTTGGACTGGACATTCCAGTTCATTGGAAAAAATATATATATACACTGACCCCTGTGATTGTAAGACTTGGTAAAAGATCGAGACGCCCCACCTGCCATTCGGATGCAGCATGTCTGTATCTGTTCCTTTGCATTGTTTGTAATCAGCCTGTACAGTTGGTGTTTACACATACTCAAGCCTGTATTGTGTGCTGTGGAGTGTATTGTTTGATGTGGTGTGTATTTACAGATCCCTAGCTGTTATCAGAAAAAATAACTGTTGGATGTGCATGTGTGGCTTTGTTCAACTTGACACAATATTATCTTTTATTTATTAATTTGAGTCTGTTTCGCCAATTACTCAAATATGTCAGTGAACTGATTTGATCTATACAAAATTTATGATCTATGAGGGTGGGTTGAAAAAAAAGTGTTAAAGCATCCCCTTTATAGTCCTGATCTCGAAGATTCACTTCTGATGAAGAAGTAAAGACATTGGTGCATTCATGGCTCGCAGCTCAACCTAAACTATTTTTAACAAAGAAATCTGGTTGAGAGACGGCCAAAGTGTATTGAAAAGCAAGAAGACTGTGTTGAAAATTTTTCACAAAAGATTCTCACCCTTGTATGTTTATGCACCAAAATAACTACACAATGTAATAATAACTGAGTGAAATTAACACTAATATATTATTAGATTTTTTAATAACTGGCATGTGATGAAAAACCTCCCTGTTAGTTCCTGTTATAGTTTGTGTATATGAATGACCTCTCTATTTAAAGCTGATAAGACTAAAACACAACTTGTGGCGTTTGAAAGAAAGCACAAAAACTTCTGCCCTTAAGTCTGTACTGTAGGAAAAAACTTGACTGTAACGATGTGCTGACACTGGAGACTCCTTCCATAGAAAGATTCACCAGGCATTTCTCTGACAATACATTTTTTACTATATTTATTATAAGGCTTAGATAATGCACAGTACTTACTTACATTAGCAACCACATAAGGTCCTTGTGATTTAACTATTATAGGAAACTTTTTTTTTTAAACCACTTATGACCAGTCATTCTGGAGAATTCAAGAGCACTGTGGTATAAAATACTTTAATGTATTGAAAAGTCATGCATATTTCATGTTCACTCACCCATCCACACTAACACCATCTTGTCCTGTGTTTTGGGGTCAGGTTCTAGAGGCTACGCGAGTTACCCGCAGGAAAAGTAACATGGCGCTGCGATGGGAGGCGGGAATCTACGCCAACCAGGAAGAAGCTGAAGAGGAAGAGGAGGAAGAGGAGGAAGAGTAAAGCCAGTTTCTTTTTTTAAAAACAACAGGAAGAATGAGAGAAAACCAAAAGTATGTTGGAGAAAGCCACAAGTATTTATGCTGAGTATATGTATATCGCAGGAACAAATAATCATCAGATCTCCAAATGATCACCGCAGAAGCCCATCCAGTCATGTAGTGGGACCTATGGAAACGTTCTCACTAAAAACTTAGCGTGATACAATTGATATCCAACTGCAGTATACTATTGTGCTTTCGCTCTCTCTCTTTGATTTCAAGCTTCTTCTTTTTTTTTCCTTTTTTTGATGTGCAGTAGTTTGGGACAAGTGCAAAGGAAATGCCTATTTTGAGTTTTTGATTTTCCATTTTATGATTGGATATATAAATTGTCTTTGAACTGACCTTGACATGTGATCGTTATATGGGTTTTTAAAAATTGTTTAAGAAAGATTAAATTAGACATGAAGGTTTTTTCAAAGGGTGATGGAAAGTATTTATACATGTTTAAAAAGGACCTTTTGTATTCAAATGGAAACACTTGATTTAGATAAAAACGAACTGATGTTTGTCATGGAAAATGATTATGAACATTGTTCCTATTTTAAGTACGTATTTAAGTAAGGTAGAGTGGGATATGCCAGTTCCAGTCCATGTTAAGCCTCTGGGGATTTGATTTGGGAATCGACAGTCACAAGTGCAGTTTATATTATTTATATAACAGGAGAGTAGCACAACGCATATATGTTACAGCACAATAAGTCAAGTTAGATATAGAAATTATTAGCACCTCTACATAATTAAGAATATTGGATTTAAAACCGACTGAAAATGAAACACTGCAGCGGGATATTATTTTTTTTTTGGAGACAGAAAATGAAAGTAGGGCAAGCAATGGTTTGAGAGAAGAACAAAAGTAGTATTGTCCAGGTTTGTAAATGCACAATAGTGTTCAGTCAGCTAACTTTTAAATTAAACATAGCAAAACAATAAATACAGGCATTTATTTCTAAAAGCTGCTTTTTAGCAGCCAGCCTAGACAGTAAACAGATGAGAATGAGAAAAAACAGAATGAGAAGCGATATATACACTGCAATCCAAACCACAGACGTGCACGTGAACTGCATGCACTGTCATGTATTTCCCTCTTTTTTTCAGTTTCCCTTTGAGTTGTATGGCTGGACACAGTAATCTTTTACTTAAGTATGTTATCACGTGTGATAAAATGTATGTAAGATGTATTGAATTATGCAAGTACCGCCAGGGTTGCCAGATTGAGATGAATATAACCAACACCAAGACACTCACCAACCATCTGCTGGAGATTTTTCCTATAACAGGCCAATAATGAAGGAAACCCCGAATCAGGCAATACTGATTGAGTACAGCGAGTGCTCTACACCATATACACTACAAGAGTGATGTAGTGATGTATTTGTTTTGGGGTTCATGTAAATGAACAGGACAATAGCAATACAGGTGTTTAGAAGCACTAGCAATGAAAATTTAATTCCTTTCATAAAAACACTTTAATTAATCCCTCTCTCTGGAGTTTTATATATAAAGTAAACACTTTATTAGTAAGCTATATGAACCGTCTCTCTTTTATACTGTGTATTTGCCTTGTTTTAGCAGGTTTTATTAGAACGTGTAAATGCGATGCAGTGAAATAATGCTATACGAGTGCTTTGTAGATAATTGTATACATTCGAAAGTGGGGAGTTTCACCAGCAATTTGACAATGGACCACGGTGCAGTCCGATGTTGGACACTGACACACCGTCAATAAGGAAGTATGCATTGCGGAGAACAAAACAGCAACAAAGGTTCATGAGATATTCTTCTTGACTCTTGTTCCACCCAGAGAAGGTATGGATGGAGAGAGATGGATTTTATGCCTGAAAGAACATCTGTTACAAGAACACTCATTCATCAGACTTTTACAAAAGCTTTTTCCTTTTTTTTTTTTTTACATATTTATAGTATATTACCTGAAAATGCAGTAGTTAATACACACAGGCCTTGATATAAGAAATATGTGTTTTGTTTTGTTTTTTATGTTAGGCACAACTGTGAGTGTGAAATCACCGTTTTCTTTTAGACTGTGTCCTGTGATGTGATGAGACATGACAAAGAGATGATGATGATAACGATTTTTTCATTTGATAAAATATTGACAAACATGTTTTCGTAGGAGTTTCTCTCATACATCAGGGTGGTCAAGCTTTTCCACGGTGTAGCTGTGGGCTTTTCACTTCCAATCAGCTATTAAATGTCCCTGCGATGTGGCTGTAATGAGTCACAGAGAAAACATCTGTCATAGATTGTTTTGGTATGGTTATAATATCATGATAGTGGGTTTTTTTTGGGGGGGGGTCGTGGGATATAGTAGTCTGGCTGGATCGACTGTAAGCAATGAATCAAGAACATCTTACCCATGAAATACATGTTTCTCTTTCAGATATTTCGATGTGCTACGGGACCTGATTAGTAGGCAGATGTTCGGAATAATATAAGAGGGAAATATTTTTTCTTTGTGCAGTGAACTATTTACTATCTATGAATGAGACATAGTTTTATGAAGACTGGTGTTTTATTACTATGATGTATGTGCATTTCTGCAAGGTATAGCCTTTTACGTGTGTTTGGGGAAGAATGTGCAAGTGAGCATGGGTTAAACAATGGGATTAAACAATTTCTCGATTTCTAGAAATACAGTATATGCAAAGGTCTTCAGGACATCCGGAGTAGCAACTTGTGTGCTAATTATTTGCCATATACACACACACATGTGAGAAGTTTAAAGTAGATAAATAAAATTTATAAATTAGTGTTTTTCAGCTGGTTTTGATTGTAATGAAGCCTAGTCTTTCCAAAGAAGTGTGTTATTACAAAGTCTGGAAATAAAGCAGCCTTTGCATTATTATGACCCGAAGCTATGTTCTGAAAAACAGTGTAATAGAAAAGAGGGCATTAGAGGAAACCTTAAATGGGCAAACAAGCTCTACAATGCATGATATTTATATGGGGAAAAGAATCATCTGATCAGCCAGTGGACCTAAAACTATCATGAAATTTGTCTTGTCTGAGATTGTTAGATGCCCCCCTCGGTCTACAGATACAGACAGTAGCTTTTCATTTAAAATGACGGTTTCAAATATGTTAATATTATTTTTAGAAAAAACAATGTTCACAGAATGTTGCTCTGTTTGCGAATATACTCTTCAAAAATGAAGGCCTCTTATTTTTAGCTTTTCACTCCTTGTTTTTTTTTTTTTTTTTACTTGTGAAGTGGCAAAATCACCCGTTTTTTTTTTAAGCTCTGTTAATTTGTTAACCACTTATTGTATGTTAATATATTCTGCTTATGTTGTTTTATAGTAATTGTAAGGCTTACACTTAAACGCATATATAATTATTTTCTCATTAAAAACAAAATGCACAAATGGGGTTAGGTCTTCATTATAATCTGTGGATCTTCATAAACTGCTTTTTAATTCAAGTAAATATTCTACGTTGTTAGTTTTTAAGTTACTGGGTTATATTATCGCATCATCTGTGATGCCACTGCAATGGCAAGCAACAAATCACAACAAATCGAAAAGCATGACGTTGCTACTGAAAACATGCTAATGACCTTGTGAACTTATATACAGTAAGATAAAAATAGTATAAATATATAAAGCATGTTTCTGACAATACAAATTTTAGATTATTGGTCATGAAATGCTGTATAAATATTTATACAAGAGAATTTGTTTATTAATGTAGACAATTCAATTGGTACATATCGCAGTTAAAAAAAATTTACTCTATTTTATTTCAATATTTAACTACTGAATGCATCATTATATAGTCTAAATTATTTATCTAGGCTTAAAGCAAATAATGGCACAAATGATTAAGAGAATGTTTGCTAATATTTATATAATTTATCACCTTACAAGTCATAAAAAAACATGTAAAATATTTACAAACTCTTCATAAATTCCCAACAAACTCTACATAAATTACCTCTAATAAATTGCAGATACAAATTTGCGATTAATTAAATGCACAGGTCCATTTTGTGATTTCCAAACTAATGGAAAAAAAAATTTTGCCACTCTTGTACTTTGTAAGTTGGCATGATTTGGCATGATTTTGGTACTAATTAACACATACTACCTCGTACTACCTCTTATGAGAATTCTTATTCTAAAATCAAATATTTCTAATGAAAGTGATCTTTCGGGCACAGGACACAAGCGCTCGCTGAATGATTTAATGAAGATGAAAATTATGTAAATCTCATGAGCTTAATAGATCTTTTGGAAGAAATGGTGTTCATTACTCTAGTATAGATCCAGTGAATTGTAGAATCCATGCAATGCACAAGCAACACTTGAACACTTAGATGCTTCATGTTGATTTTTCTTTTAATTTGTCACCGGTCTGTTTATAGAAAAGCCCTTTAGAGCCTGATCCATGTTTTGACATTTTGCTCACACTTTAAGAGCATTTAAAAAAAAGAGGTAGCATCCAATTAAAAAGGACATTTTTACGGTCGTAGCAAAGGTATTTAAAAGGTGGACCTCAGTCCAAAGGATTTATCATGAGGAACCAATGTTTTGGACTTCTGGGAGAAAAAACATCAAGACAGACTGGTTTTGCAAAGGAAACATAATGACTCTTCATACAAGTATAAATGCACTCTATTACTGTACATAAACTGAAATGACAGTAAATAATGTCTCTCTGATTGAATATAATGAGCATTTCGTTTTTTGAGAAACTGAGCACTGATCAATACAAGGCGATGCACATAGAAGGTAGCTTGTGTCTAACAATAGGTAGGTAATATCATTCTGACAATACAGCTGACTGAATGAGTATCTGATGTGTAAAAAGTCATCATGTCATCATCAGTCAACATTTCTAAAACCTTCCACTCTGACACTATTAACTTGACTGTACGTGATCATGTGTCCTATTATTAACAAATTTGAGCGAAACTAAGATCACAGGTAAGATAGGCGCAAGTCAGGAGATAGATGGGGGGAAAAATCAAAGGATTAGAGAAGAGCAAGGAGTCCTGGAAGGGATGGTTTGGGCCCCACAGAGCTCTCAACATCATTGAGCCTACTTAGGACTACATGAATAGCCTACATACACAGAAGATTTATGGTTAGTTTTAAAGATTTTTGGAAGAACCTACCTGCCAAGTTCCTTCAAAACCTGTGTGCAAATGTACCAAGAAGAATTGATGGCAATTCTGGTTTTGCAGGAAAGGGTTGTGATGCCAAATACTGATTTTACTTGTTTTTTTGTTAATTGAAAAAAAAAATGAACACTTCTATTTTTGGAAGCATTCTTAATTTACAGCATGAGGAACCAGACTCCAAAGGGACCCCTTCATCTTTCCTTCTAATTAACATGAAGTTGGCGGCACGGTGGCTTAGTTTTTAGCACTGTCGTCTTGCATCTCCAGGGTCCAAGTTCGATTACCGGCCAGAGTCCATTCCCGCCTTTGTGTGCATGGAGTTTGCATGTTCTCCCCGTGCTTGGTGGGGTTTCCTCCTGGTTCTCTGGTTTCCTCCCACAGGCTAAAGACAGGCAGAATAGGCTAATTGGCGTTCCCAAATTGCCCTGTGTGTGTGTGTGTGTGTGTGTGTGTGTGTGTGTGTGTGTGTGTGCGCATGTGTACGTGTCCTGTGATGGATTGGCACCCCTTTCCAGGGGGCATCCCGCCTTGTGCACCAAGTCTCCTGGGTTAGGCTTAAAAAAACTTATTATGGCAATTTCAGTTCTAAAGACTGAACTATCAAAGCGTCTACATTCATAAATCATTATAACAAAACATGTATCAAACATGTATAACATGTAAAAAATGTATCTTAATGATGGAACTGTCCTCAGTAATCACATGTTTTAAGCCGACCATAATGTGCATTTTGTGCAAAGTGCAAGAAGGGACTTCAGCAATACTAGCTTTGAGAAAACAAAGGAAAGGCAGACACATAATGCAGCACGCAATTTAACTTTATGAACCTTGTTTTGTAAACAGCTTTGGGTTTTTTCGTTCCAATGAAGTGAAACTGTAATGCAGCGTACAAAGACTTATTATACAATTGTGTGCTTCCAAATTTGCAGCATTTTGGGGAGGGCCACATCTGAGTGCAATGGGCAAAGTAACCATAAACGTTTGGGCCCACATCATGATCAGATTTTGCTTTTAGCATCCAAAAAACAAAAGAGCAAGGGATTTTTATCTCATCCATCAGAAGTAGTGGAGAGAGCAAAAGATTGCAGTTCCTGTAAAGGACATTGGTATGCTGAGTTATTTTAGAGATTTAGCTTAGTTAGAGATCTATAAGATAAGCAAGATGACGGAGTTGACACTTTGAAGCTTTTTAAAGTTGAAGTGTGTGTGACACAATAGAAATTCATGTTGGTCTTTCTCCAATCGAGGGGTCTTCACAGTGATCTGATCCACACACAACTTTATCACAGGTTACACAGGATACCCTTCATGATGCTTTTTATCTAGGCTTGGGACCACCATTGCATCCAGTGGCTGCTGGAAGGTTTCTGTAGTAGTTCCACTGACCGGTTACTTTGTTTTACGGACACTGCTTTTGTTTGTCATAGATATGACTGGAGGATAGAAGTTCCCATCGTGAATGGTCTCTGCGGCGGCTTCTCTACCTACTGGCCAGGCACTGCATCCAATGACTGGAGTGGGCATTCTTGGGCATTGAGTGGGAACTGAACCCAGGCTTTACTTCAACATGACAGGCAAGAAATCTACCACTGAGTCACTAACTTCCCATTAGAGACCCACGTGACTTTCCAAAATTATGAAAAAGTGCATAAACTTTGCATAACTGGTTACCTTTAAGGACATAAGTGGTGCAGCATCACTCTATTTGGGTAGAGACAAATTTCCACTTTATGGAACACTAAAGTGAAAAATCATGCTCCCCTAAAAATTTCAAGTTGAAGTTTTCAACTTCAGCCATTTTAGACAGAAGATTTGCATATAACAATTTTTTTATTTTATTTGTACTAATACTGAATTGGTGTAAGCTTATGAAGCATATGACCTGTAAAAAGTGATGCTTAAACACTTGCTTGTTTGTGGTAAAAGCTTAAAAAGCAAAAAAAATCTGTAGTGTCTGTATGTCAAATTCTTGTTGCAATATCTTAACAATTTTGCATTTTAGAATGATACACTTTTTCAGGTGAAATCTAAATCAGCCAAGGCTACAGACACTACGTCAAAGGCCATGAAATTGTATTTAGCAAATGTATTCTTTTTATCTGATAAAAATATACAGTGTATCCAGACTAAGGTCCTCCCCCGATCGCTCAGTTTAGATGGCCGGCCAGCTCTAGGAAGAGTCTTGGGTGGTTTCGAACTTCTTCCACTTACGGATGATGGAGGCCACTGTGCTCATTGGGACCTTTAAAGCGGCATACATTTTTCTGTAACCGTCCACAGATTTGTGCCTCAAGACAATCCTGTCTCAGAAGCCTACAGGCAATTCCTTTGACTTCATGCTTCATGCTGCTTTGAAGGTCCCAAATCATGTTTAATCAACTGAATTTACCACAGGTGGACTCCAATTAAGCTGCAAAAACATTTAAGGATGATCAGGGGAAATTTTGAGCTTCGTGGCAAAGGCTGTAAATGTACATTTGCTTTCTCAATTTTATTTTAGATTTTTTCCCCTGATTTTCTCCCTAATTTAGTCGTGTCCAAATAAATTAGCAAAAATCTCAAGTAATCTTTTATCATGTTGTCATTATGGGGTGTTGTGTGTAGAAATCTGAGAAGAAAAAAAATTATTTAATCCATTTTAGAAGAAGGCTGACATAACAAAATGTGGAAAAAGTGATGCGCTGTGAATACTTTCCGGATGCACTGTAAATGTTTGGATATTTACAAAAAATTAAGCATGGATCAGATAATAAGAAGCATCAAGTATTATTATGAAAAATGGTGTTATATGATCATATCTGAAAATCCACTTTTTCACCAACTGTAGGTGAGACACATTTTAGCACCAGTACCATGTTTTGGCTGATTTGCCCCATTAGGAAATAATCAGTCAGAGTGAAAAACAATAACAGAAGTTCAATTAAGTTTTTCATAATTAATAATAATAATAATAATAATAATAATAATAATAATTTGCACAACTGAAGCTCATATCAGTCTATAACACATATTGACACTGGTCCAGTGTGAAAATGTCCTTTATCTTTCGAAATCATGACTAAGTGTTTTTAACGTGTGCAACTTCCCCGTGGATGAATGACGCGGTCTGCTTTCTCCAACCCACTTGAGATAAAACACGGAAATGTTCTCACACTGGTTCATTCTCCGACACCGACTCATTAACCGGCTGCTGTTTAGGGAATTTGGTGGGTGCGGGATGTCTGTGGGTGTGACGAAATTGCGGAAGCGAAATTAAAGCTGGGTGACTCTAAATGAGAGAAAGTTTCGCTGCCTGGTTTCTTACCGTGTGTCTCCTGTGGTGCTGACGCATGGCGTTCCTCCGGAGCCACCTGGAGCCTGTGGTGTTCTGCGCGCAGGTCGCCAGCTCGTTCTTCGACACGGGCCTACAGATGGTTGTGAAGCAGCGCTACGAGAACCTACCAGCCGGAGGACAGCACGGTCAGAAGTCGATTGCAAACTTTTACATGATCTTTAACATCCTAACCAAGGTGGTGCCGATCATCCCAGCGCTCCTGCTGTCCCGAATTGCAGACCGGGGCTACCGGAAAGTTCCTGTTATAGTTCCTCTCATCGGTTACTTTGTTTCACGGTCGCTGCTCCTGTTCGTCATAGCTTTCGACTGGAGGGTGGAAGTGATGTACGCGGCTCCCGTCGTGAACGGCCTCTGCGGCGGCTTCTCGACCTACTGGCCCGGCGTGATCGTCGTGGTGTCGCTGAGCACCAGCGAGGAGGTTCGGTCTCTGCGCATCATGCGCATCGAGCTCGTCTACGGTCTCGCGGGCTTCCTGGGGAGTCTGGCATCAGGTCACCTGTTCCAGCTCTACGCGCTCGGGAACAAGCAAGGGTTTTTGCTCTCGTGCGCGAGCGTGCTGCTGTACTTTCTGTGCGTCGTCTACGCGACGTGCGTGCTGCAGGTGAGCACGCGCAGCGCGGACGCGGATGAGAGGCGAGATAACGACAGTTTCGGCGTCCTGAACCACGACTCGGTCAACATCGCGCTGCTGTTCACCGCCGGCATCCTGTACGACGTGGCGGTGGCGGGTGGCGTCGAGATCCTCAACGTGTTCGTGCTGGTGGAGCCGCTGAGCTGGACCGCGGCGGAGGTGGGCTACGGGAACGCCGCCGGCTCGGTCATCTTCATCACCAGTTTCCTCGGCGTGAAGCTGTTCACACGGTGCTCTCTGGGCGACACCAGCATGGTCCTGATAGGCATGATCTCCTTCCTCACGGGCGTCTACTTCATGACGTTTGTTACGACCACCGCCATGTATTTTTTAGGTAGGCCAAAATGCAAAACCAGTTAACTCACTAGAACAAGTCGTTCATGGTTTTCCTTTTACGCAAAACACCGAAGGTAGTGGAGGCAAGGGGTTTAAAGGGGGTCATTCTACAGAAAAAGGTGAAATTTGCAATGAATGATTAAAAAAAAAATTCTTCTTTAACTTACTCAAACTTTTTGAAGTCACAAAAAGTACAGCATAATGCACTTTTTAAAATGCATTTAATAACTAAAGATATTTAATATCTTCTCTCCGTGACAATTTGGAGAAAAAAATATTTACAAAATGGCTTCCATGTGTAGGGTGCTGGTTCGATTCCCTGTTTTGCATGTTCTCCCCTCTTGGTTCTCCTGTGCTTTTCTCCCACAGTCCAAACACATGCAGATTAGGCTATATATTGGCATTCCCAAATTGTGTGTGTGTGTGTGTGTGTGTCGCAGGAGACTTGTGCCCATGGTCTCCTAGGATAGGCTTCAGGCTCGCCGCAACCCTGTACACATGATAAAGTGGTATTGATATTAGACAAAATCCTTCACAGCTTTCCTTTCACGCAATGACTCGAAGGTAGTGGAGGCAAAGGGCTTAAGAGGGTAATTTCATAGAAAAGGTCGAATTTGTATCATAAAAATGTCCTGAAATGTATTTCTTTTTTTGATAGCAATAACTTATTAAAACTTTGAGTCCAGAGAAAGTAGAGCTTAAATTACTTTTTAAATATGTTTAATAACTGGTGTTGCTTCTCTCCCTGGCAACACCAATGACAAATTAAATTTTATTTATATAGCGCTTTTAACAATGGTCATTGTCTCAAAGCAGCTTCACAAAAATGAAAGGTTTTGTTAGAAAAGAAAATATTTGGAAGTGTGTATGTGTGAGGAAAAATGTGTATAGGTAATAATGAAATGTCTCTGATGAGCAAGCCAAGGGTGATGGCGACGGTGGCAAGGAAAAACTCCCTGAGATGGAAATAGGA
>JAOTQY010000008.1:1610617-1623709 GCA_026413445.1 Dolichallabes microphthalmus
AACCAAGTTTGAAGACAAGGGTTCAAAATCCACTATCTTGGCCCAGTGCAGGACCGGAATTATTTATTAAAAGCATGTCTGTGACTTAGTCAGATGAACTGTATGTCCAGTATGTAAAATTTTAAACTTTATTTTAATGGTCAATCATTATCACATGGGGAAAGGATGAAGTGTAAATGTGAATGCAATAGATAAATCCATTTTATCTTAATTTTTTTTAAGTCACCTTAAAGAATATGCATATACTGTAATTGTGTAAGACTGGGATGGAAGTTTAGACTAACCAACCAGAAACAAGCTATAATGTTTCTATGATTCAGAAACAATCACAGCAATACCTACACTGCAGTACAATACAGTACAGCACAGAACTTATTGCTCGATATACAGTAAGTAAAAGAGATATTAATCATCTTTATATACACAGACCCAAGTAGTTGTGATGAGAGTAGATTAGATTTATAGCATCAACAATCTTCGAGAAATAGGACCCATAAAGAGTTTAATCACTCCAGTATCTAGATGGCAGTTGAAAGCTTCAATTTCCTGATTTAAGTGTGTTGGATTGGAATTGGAGCTAAGCACAGCAGGAACAGGCTTGGGCAGCTGTATATGATTGATTTTTTTTAAATAATTAATAGCTGCTATAAATTAATTCCTGCATTTAAAGGTGAGAAAAGCACAATAACATCAATCTGCCAAATTTACAAAAGAGGAACTGAGATGGGGAAACCAGCAGATAGTGACGTGAATAAGATTGCTAGCATGTTGACTTTTAGGCAACATTCATGAGCAGATCATTCAGCAAAGGAGTCAACCGAGGTCAATCACAAGGCAAAAAAATAAATACTGTTCTAGCAGGTTTAACAGTGTATTACCAAAGCTCTGAACTCACAAAAGAGCTTTTGTGTATTTTATATAACTTCTTTTTGTCTCTCATTGTTACAGCTCGTACACTCACTTTGTTTGCGCTGATCCCCATGCCCACCATCCGCTCAGTACTGTCCAAGCAGATCCGAGGATCATCCTATGGTATGTTTTATTCCACCCTTTTGGCATTCATATCTTATACATTATTGTTTTTGCGAACAAGCTGACTCATTGTAACGGTTCCGTTTCGGTGGTTAAAGCTGTACAGTTCAGGGCTTTGTTTGGTTTAAAATAAAAATGTAAAAAAAATTTTTTTTACTTTTATGGGGTTTATTTGTTAAGCCTGAGCGAAAAGGAGAAGTGAAAGTCCACAAATGGGAGGGGAACCTTGCTTGAATGCTGAGAAGGTGTTTTGGTATTCTGGGGAAAGGAACATTGCAGTGGCCTGTCTTCATCTCCGCACCACTGGTATGAAGCCCAGAATAAATAAGTAGGGGCGAGAACTAAGAGTGTTGATTTACTTAAGAATATGCCTTTTATAAAATAGAGGTGAAATATCATTAAGAATCCATAATCTTTTCAGATTCAGTTCTACCGCTTAAATATACTGCCTGGCTGAAAAATAAAAACGCCAATCACCACTTAGTTTTGATTATAGCACACAATGTGGTGGCTAATTCATGTACGGAAATGATTCCTCATGCTCCCAGAATCACGCTCACAATTCTAGTCCTGGAATATACCCGTGAAATCAGGGAAGGAAAACTCTATAGATGTGATAACCTGGTCATTCAGTACATTCAGGTCAAAATCTGACTTAATTTTATTTCCACATAACGGTGCTGACTCTAGACATGACCAACTGAAGCAAACCCCCACATCACATCACTGTCTCCAGAGGCTTGTACAGTGGCCACTATTCTTGATGCGTGCGTCAGTCCATGCACTTCCCTACTTACAGTACAATGACACACACTTCACTCTGGAATAGAGATAATCTAAAGTCATCAGACCACAGGACGTTCTTCCGTTGCTCCAGAGTCCAATTATTGCACTCCTTAGCAAATTTAAGCCTTTTTGACCAGCAGTGTATGCATCAACATGAAATATGAAATATCACTTGAAATATGCAAGTTCAACTAAAATAAATAATGGTATGTTTATTTTTAACTCGTTAAATACTATTATGTATATTAATAAACTTTAATTTATTGTAGTGCTGCAGTAAAAAAAAAAATCCTGTTATGCAGTTCTGTTAAATAGTCTAGGGGATCGTTAATCCAGCGTGTTTACTGGCAAAGACTTCTGAGCCAACAGAAGAGCATGCTGACCACCATGGGGCACACACAAATATCAGGTTGACGGCATGTGATTCTCCTCCGAATGAATCACTACTTGCTTTTTTTTTTATATGTTCATCTGATGTTCTGGAATTTACTCTCTAACCTCTTAAAAAAACAAAAAAACATTAGTGAGATCAGGTACTGATGTCGGGTAAGGATGCCTTCGGTGCGGTCGGTGTTTGAGTTCATCCAAAAAGGTCAGATCTCTGTCCATTTTTTTTTTTTTTTTTTTTTTCCCCCACTCCAACATTCCTAAACCATGTCTTCATCCACAATTTATTTCTGACACATATGTTTAAGACTACAAATATACTTTATACAGTTGTGAGATTGTGGAAACTTTGAGGAAGAACCACTTGTGGGTGCAATGAGCAAGTGTCCGTAAACATTTGGTCTTCTAGTACTTTTATATTTCACTTTAAATATACAATATTTAGTGCTTAGGTTGGGTGTCCAGGATTACTCATTTTTACAACTGAAGCCAAATTCATGAGTGTGATTCATAAGGGACGTACAAACTAGAAGTAAGCAGGAGATGTGAAGTCATTCCGTCTAACTTAATCAGTTTAACAATAAGGAAATTGCACATGTAGAGGTCAAAAGAGGGATTTAAGCTGCTCAAGCACCACCACATTGTATATCCTGAAATAAATTAATAACAGCATTGACCATGTTAGTACAACTGGGATTGTACAACCAAAATTCCCAAAAAGTTGGGACACTATGGAAATTGGCAATAAACACAAAAGGAAGTCATCAACCCATTATTTGATGATTTGGCATGTGAATTAATTTTTTTTTTTTTTACGCATCCAATACAAAAACTGATGCTGGCTTTTGGAAATGATTACATTTAGGATGGTCCTTTACCTATTTGACCCAGAAAATATGATGGCTGTAATTTCCAAAACGTTTACTCATCAGATCACATAACATGTTTCCAGTATACCACTGTCCATCTCAGATGAGACAGAGCCCAGAGAAGTCTTTCGACACAGTATTGATGTATGGCTTCTTTAAGCAAACGGTCTATGTCAAATTGGACCCAATGCGTCCCGACAGGCAAAATCATGTAGTCTGCAGACAATATGATCTGGACACAACTTGAACACGGTTCTAGGCATGGGGCTGGCAATGCATCCAGTCCGTATGAATCAAACAATGCTCATTGAGGAATTAAAGTGCACTAAACCCCACTTGACCACTAAGTGATGCTGTTGAGCAGAGTTTCACTTTTTTTTTTCTTATTGTTTCACTTTTTTTTTCTTTTCCATTTTTTTTGTTACACTTGTGTTTTTCTGTCACCCACAGGAAAGACTTTCACAGGGCTCCAGTTGTCTTTCCTGTTGGCAGGTCTAGCTACAACGCCTATCTACACCCATGTCTACCAGGCTACATTGCACACCCTTCCAGGGTTCGTCTTCACTTTATCCAGCATCATAACATTCCTTGCCATGATTCCCACCAGGTAAGCTTAATCAACTTTATCACATGACTAAAAAGTTTGCCATTCTGCAAAATAATGTACCTTTTTTTTTTTTTTGTTGCAGCATTGTCGGCTGTCGTACTGCAAGGCAGGAACGCTACGACAGGTTATAAGGGAATTGAAGCTTCAGGTTAATCCTGAGCTTGACCTTCTGTCTGTGCAGTGTTTCACAGATTCCTAGTGTTCGTCTGGGTTCTCCGGTTTCCTCATCCTTTCCAAAAACGTGCTAGTAGGTGGAACTGCTATGCTGACTTGTCCCTAGGTGTGAGTATGTATGTATATGGTGCCCTGTGACGGGCTCGTGTCATACCCAGGGAGAGTCCTATCTTGGGATCCACTACAAGCCTGACCAAATAAAATACAGATTATGAAGTTTGATTTATTATTTATTGCTATTATCACTTCACTTCACTGTGTGTTACTTGTATATTTTAGGTCTTCCTTAGTTACAGTGTTATTTTATTTGGAATCACTTTGAATGAAAATGCACAAAAAGGCATAAGAATAATTGTCTTGGATTACTGTGGGGTGTTTATTTTATTCAGTAGGTCATTTACACACCATCTAGTTGCTGTTTTTTTTTTTTTTTTTTTTAAGAAAAGTATATGTATTACAAAAAGAAGCTTTGAAAGTGAAAACATTGGAGTGTATGATTTGGGGAACTATACCCTAAATGTATAACTTTTTCAATAAAAAAAGAAATGAATACACAAACTATCCCAAAAGCATTAGCACGATCCTTTTTAATTGGTTCAATATTTAAAATATGTTCATTAAAGATATAGCTTCAAAACATCAATGTCATTTTCCTGTAATTGAAAGACATTTACATTTATTTAATTTTACAGTAAACAATTCACACAAGGAAAATTAGGGGTTGAACTGAGCGCTAAAAACCTTTTTTGGTCTATAAATTATATTAGCAAAAAAAAATAAATCACTTCCCCGCCATATTTTACGTCTTCCCTCAGCCTCGTACAGACTTTGACTCTCTTAAACAGAAGAGTTTCACAAAGCAGTTTCATTTCAACATTACCAAAAAAAAAAAGTCAATTCAGACTGACAAATGCTATTTACAACCAAACGCACAGCCTTCAAGCAAGAAAACAATTGCCAAAAAAAAGCTTACACTGTTGCTCAATGAAACCTGATGAACTTGCCTCCGTGTCTATCATAATAATAAAGGATAAATTCAGTTGGTCGATTTACATAGGCTGAGTGTATTAATCACTTCCTCTAAACTTCATTGTTACAAAGTAACAAACAACTCGTGTAGTGTAGCTGCCTTAATTGTCACACAAATGTTTCACAGAACCTTTAAAGAGATTAAAAGAAAGCAGAACGATTTGGTTATTAGAAGTGGAACTTGAAGTATCATTTAAACCATACCAGAAAATGATGCGCACACACACACACACACACAGAGAGCCTGTGTCTCTTTTTTTTTTTTTTTACAAACTACTGATTTCAAATACACTGATCAAACCATTCTACATCGTTATGACCTTAAAGGAAAAATTCCACATTGAACAGCTTGCATATTAATCGTCTGAATAAAATTTACGATCCACAGTAGTGTCTGATGTAAAGTCTTGTTCACTTTATTTTCTACATTACCCATAATGCCAATTGTCTACTTGCTGGTAGTGGTGCCAGTAGGAGCTTCATCTCTACCCAAGAGTGCAGCGTACTGTAGTGCCACTTTTAGTTCTTTAGTTTGTGCTTCCAAAGCTTCATTTGAATGCCAGGATTATTGTTCAGCAGATGGCGCCAGAGTGGCTTGTTTAAATCTATCATACAGCACTAACTAACATCAGGCTGATCTCACCAACAATCCCTACACCCTACTTGTGACACTGCTAGTTTGAAATAATAAAAAGTAAAAGGTTTACATGTCAAGTCCTTGAAAACCCCTAACAGGCACTCGGAGAAAAAAAATAAAAGAAAAAACAAGGGATATAAGGTCTTTAAAGCACTTTCTAATGAGATGAGTGCAATTTCTTAAGATAAATATCACATTTTTTATCATCACAGCAGTGTAACTCGTTTCTCCATTGCTTGTTATAATCCCAACTGCAGTTCTGAACAAACATGATTTACTTTCCCTTAATATGCACACAATAGAATAATGACAAGAGTAAAGCCCTATTAGTTCTGGACAACAGCTGGCCTGTTAATAGCTGCATAACAGCCAAGACGAACGCAGACCCAGTGGAGTACCGAGACACGACTGGCACAGGCTGTAGCTTAAGCTGTGAATAACGCACATACAATATAAAGACAGCTTTTCAGAGGCTCAGCGGTGTGTAGCGGGGTCGGCAGGAATGCTCATTGTGCGCTGGCACCCTTAATACATCATCTCGAGACTGTTGTTATATCAACGTTTCTAACCGTCAAGTGTAGTGTGTATAAACTTTCCAGGAGGAGCATAATTCAAACTTGTTTCCATAGACAGACAGACAGACAGAGAGAGAGAACATTTCGTTCCGAAATAGGGAATACGCAACAGTGGTCTTGTCCAGTTCGACGTCAAATCGATATTCATTTTGTGTCAGGACTTGACGTAAAACCTATGTCCATATGTATAAAGGCGTAATCCAACATGCAGCAGCTTTTGCAAAGAAATTGACATAAGGTAGTGTTGAGATTTCACATAAAGCAATATGAACATTTATAAAGATTCAATCATATTCAACAGCCGCCATAAAAGACTGGCTTTGTTCCTTATGATGTCCAGCTGATATAAGGTCCTTTTATGACCCGACAAATCTATAAAGGCTTTATTCAATATTCAACAGCTTTTGGGAAGTCTTTTTGTTTTGTCCACGTTTTGTCCAACTGTGTTAAAGCGTCATGATAGATGACTGTACTTCGATGGAATGACATGACAGAGTTATAGAATTCAGTATATATAATTCAGAATGTTATCACATGACTTTTATCAGTGGTCATGAAGTACTTGTGTCAATTTACATCAGATGATATAACAAACCAAACCGTTTAAAACTACTTAAACCTGTGGAAATGAGTCTTTTTACATGTTATGTCGGATTTTTGTTGTGTCGTTTTCAAGACATGCTCATGTAAGCGACATGTAGCTCTATAAGCATTCTAACTAGGTATTCATTCCCTTTACGTTTTTGCTCCACAACAGCATAAACAACACGCCAAAATGTCCTAAACCTTAAACGCCTGCTAAGAAATGTATATTAATACAATGTATTTAAATTCCCAATTAGTGCTTCTTTATATTAATACTGCCTAAACAAAAAAATCCAAAGACCTTATATTTTATGTCCTGCTGAGAAATTACATCGCTGTGAGAAAGAAATTACTCCCAGAGTGGTTGTTGAATGCATTTCATATCGTTAGCAGCTTTTGTTTAAAAGCTCTTATTTGATTTTGAAAAGCGCTGGAACATAAACATTTCATAAGGTCATGTAGGGCTGAGGAGACAATCTTCATTCAGAGGCAAGCAACCAAAACATAAATCACGAAATTTAATAAAGTAGATATGATCCCATGTCATTTCACAGCATCAGATCCGTAGTGTTCCTGAAACAAAACAAACAAACCAAGACACATCGAACTTTGGTGAGGGGAATGTAGACGATCCTTGGCCGGTTTCTCAATGTTCCTAATGCACGGGACGACGATGACAGTGAGGCAGCGATAAAAGGGAACCATGCTGAGAGCAAGCGCAATGTATAGAAAAAGAAAACTGTTGGCAAATGGCAACTGTACGTCTTTTTTTCTGTCCACAACAGATCAGAGGATAATTCCAGGTCATTCTGTGGTCCGTCTCGCTGTGCTTCAGTTGAACACTAAATTACATGTTCTTCAAGGCCGGAGGAAAAGAGGAGGTGGCTTGGTGGGGTTTTTATAAATAAAAAAAAACAAAATGCACATTTTACAAATCCGAATGCAACAAAATATCGTACGGTCTTTGTGTAGCACAACCTCTTGCTCCCTGGGACATTTGGGTCCCCGATGGCCAAAACACATGAGGAAACTCCGCAATGAGCTCACCCTGATCTCAGCGGGTCATGACTCCAAGAGCAGGTGATGCATATATACACGCTCAGTTCGTCTCTGCTTTGGCTTCCTGTTTGTCCTGTAAGATTGGAATGAGAGACTCCCATGCTGCAAGGCACTGTAGATCAGACACAGAGTACAAACAGCTGTTACCATCTGGCCATTCTTCAGTCATTTTTTCTTTTTCTTTTCACAATAGGACACTTGTGGTAAGCAGACCTTTTTTTTTCTTTTCTTTTTTTTTTTTTATTCTGTGCTATGCAATGTCAGACTCGGCACTTTCATTTCAGGAGCAAAAAGCTTCTGAAATTGGCCTGTTTTGAGGCAAATAATGGGGAAACCATCACCATTTGACAGACCATCATTTCGAAATACACAAGTGTCGAATAATATATATATATATATATAAATATAAATCTTATTTCTAATAAACAACTATAGCACGAATATCCATTTTTCTCGAGACTCAAACTCAGTGTTCATATTATCAGTGAACTCTAAAGAGCAACTTTGCTGATATGACCATTTTAACAAGGTCACGCTCCGCATGTCCAGCTCAGCGCCCTGTACCGTCCTCCTTAGCTGGTGTGTTTTAAATTTTGCAGAGCCGTGTCAGTGTTTGGCCCGGTTGAGGGGCTAAAAGGTGAAAGCACCACAGTAAGCACAGCCAAGCTATTTCAGGACCACAATCCGTGCAGCTGACGGTTGATCTCGAGCTATTGTGTATACAGATGTGATGAATGTTTCCTGACACCGAAGACAGCGCAGTGATGCAGGCGTATTCTCACTCCTCGTGCTGAAAAGTACATGAACCTAGACGTGTTTTTATATATAGTTTGGTCAAAAATGTAAATCGACTAATACTTTGCCTGTATTACTAAATACTCCATACTATTGCAAAGGTATTGAATACCTTAAACCCAAAATTACATGCTCTTACTTACTTTAAAATAAGTTTCATGTCAAAAAGTTACCTTGCTAGATTCAGTTTGGTTTGAAGCCATGACTAAGATTATAAACTCCAGTTTTGCATATTGCACGTCTGAAATTCAAAGTGGGGAAAAACTAAAGTTGCCTGGAATGACATTCAGCCTAATTCATCAATCAATCTACCATTGGCCAAACCAACGAAACATTCAGACCAGATTTACAAAAGTGCAAACTATTTTTATTTATTTATTTATTGACTCAGAGGTGGAAAAGGCAAAATAATGAATACTTTATAACTGATTGAGTGATTTTTTTTACATCCAGTTTGATAAATGAGGTAAAAAATTTTGGCTGTGCATTAGAAGTGATTTGGTTGTTTTTATAATGATACATTTTTTTAAATCAATTCTGGAGTATATAACATCATTCAAATAAGTTCTAACATACAATTTTGGCTTTTATAGTTTGTGAATCTGAAAGCCACATCTACCAACTATGTGCTAAAAGGATAAAACTGATTCTAGCTTTAATCAGAGGTGGCAAGTACAAACACTTCGTTACTGTACTTTCTGTATTTCTACTCACTATGATTTTTATCTTGTTGTTGTTTGCAGTTTTTTTTTACTTACAATATATATATTTTTAAAGACATGTTACTTTTCAGCTGACAATCACATAAAAAGTGCATAAATTTATCATGTAAACATAAGTGAATATGCTATAACTCACACCATAGCACGACTGAGCTACGTGGGAATAACAGGAACAAAACCATTCCACAAATGCAATCAGTCCATGTTTACAGGAATGACTGACAGGTCCTTATGAAAGCGCTGACTGGTTAGCATGCCAAAGTTAGTGACGGCTACTTGGCAACGGATCCCGCCCACTTGGTCTCACATTTTTCCTCTTCTGTTTGTATTGTAGTGGGGTAAAAATCTTTCTAGAGTAAATCTAGGTGACATTACAATAATTATTGAGTGTCATTTGACTCACCGTTGAAGATGGAAGTGCAAAACAGTAGCAAAAAAATATAAACAAGTCTCATTGAACTTACCAGCACATTCAATTCATGAGACACAAATATACACACATCTTGGGATTTCCTGATCCCCCTCCTCTTCCTTTCTCTACGTTTTCCTTAGCCGCTCATTTGTCCAGAATGTCCTATATGCTCACTGTATGTGTTTACATGGACTCCAATATTCCACTCAAAATCGAAATAGCAGCCCAATCGGAAAAAATTATCACATCATGTAAACATCTCAACTAGTAAAGCCTGACTACGCAACAGTAATGACGTGGGAAAGAGGGAATTTTAGTTTACGATTCCGATCTGTAAAGGTTTTGAGAACAAGTTTTCATTCACTGGGCCTCTGGCTGAGGAGGAGGCACTGATTGGCTCCCCATTTTTATATGGAGTAAAGCATCTAACCAATCACAGATAAGCCTGAGTTTTTGTAACCAATCAAAACTGGAAAGTTGGGAAGCCTAACCTAATCTCAAATCACTAGCAGATTAAACACTATGCGGCAACGCACAACCACTTAGTTATTTTCGGATTAAATGCTTTGTGCATGGAAACGCACGTTATCAGGTCAGTGTCCATGTAAACAATTAATTTGTGACCAATTGTAATGATTTCAAATCAACTTAACGAAATATTCCCCATAAACATAGTGTCTCTGTCCTTTACCTTTTCATAGTACTGGATGTTTTTGTCTGCCACGCCGGTCAACAGCTGTCTGAAATCTTGCCGCTTGTTGTTCTGCCAGCGCTCCCAGTCAGCCTTCAGGTCAGCATTGAAGCATTCCACCCGATCCTGGCACTTCTCTACATCTGTAGGCACCTGCACGAGGAAACACAAATAACCTTCTTCTGTGCTCGAAATGTAACACTATTTTGTGCAAAGATCTGATGTAGCATCATGCAGCACATATTCTGCAAACTTCACATCAATACTTTAAGAATGAATTACTACCAGTCATTGAAATATTTGCGCAAAGTGAACGTGGTCTGGTATACACAAGTAACAGCTAATACGGTCAGGTCCATAAGTATTTGGATTTAGAATTTTTGTATTTTTATCATTGTATTTGTACATAACCACAATGGATTTGAAATAGCAGCAAGTAAAAACGTTATTGAAGTGTAGGCTTAAAGCTTTAATTCAGGGGATGTGTCAAAAATATTGCATGAAAGGTTAAGAACTACAGCCATTTTTACCAAATCCATCCATTTTCACAGGCTCTAAAGTAATTACACAGACAAATAATAATAAATAAGAGAATTATTATTCTACCCATCGTCGTCTATACCACTTTATCCTGTATTGAGGGTCACGGGGGCCTGGAGCCAATCCCAGGAGACTTAGGGCCCAGGGCGGGGTACACCCTGGACAGGTTGCCAATCCATCACAGGGCACACACACACACACACACACACACACTCTCTCTCACACTTATTCACACACTACAGGCAAACTCCATGGCACACAGAGACAGGAATTGAGCCTGGCCGGAAAACAAACCTGGCCTGGAATTGAACCCGGACCCTGGAGGTGCAAGGCAACTGTTCTAACTACACCACCATGCCGCCTAATGACAATCAAGACAATAAAAAGTATTTGTATTTTATGCAATGAAATTGCTATACAACAATGAAGACTTAGTATGTCATCCTTTATTCTTCAAAACCTACTGGAGTCAAAAAGACGTCTGCAGTATTCTAGAGTCACTCACTCAATCCATTCCTGCTTGATTGTTTCCTGAAGATCATGTAAAGAAGATGGTTTTTCATCATTGTCCTACAGATTTCTATTGGGTTTTACGTCTGCAAATCACACAAGCCTGATAGGATATATTAATTAGTGAAATCACCCATTTTATAAACCTAATTTATTCTGTTTTAACTGTTACTCCTGTTTAGCTGCTATTTTTTTTACTCCTAACAGTTTCATACATTATGATTTTCCAAAAATGATACTTACTGTCATCCTCTTTTCCTCACGAAACGCTACCGCCTCCAGTTTAGACTCGTACTCGGCCTGGACTTGGTCCCTCTTTTTCAAAACATTCTGTAAAGTAAGAGTAACATCATGATGGAAACATGGTGCATAAACTTTGCAAACAGCCTGCCAACTATCCATAAATTCAGTTATAAAACCAAGATAGTCAGAGCCACAGCGGGCTGAAATTAGTTCACAGTTCAGCGTTTGGCATCACTGCAACTGCACACAGTCAGACAGCTCCAATATGGAAGCTATTAAAACAGCTTTGCACAAACGCCAGTCTAAAGTATGTGTGCGCTGGGGAGCTTTAGGGAGAAGAATAATGGCCCTGAAGATTGGAAAAGTTAACAAGATGCAGTCAGCACCAGAGAAGCGCTGAGGACCTGGTCTATTCCCATCAGACCCCTGTCCCCTTTTTTGAAAACTGAAGATGTTTATCCTGTTGAATTCGCAATTTAATCACTGCTTCAAGGCAATGATTCACCACTTAAAAAGCACAAAATATCTTTCCATGAGATCAGTCCTATATAGTAAAATATTTATCACTTGAATATTTCCTGTGCAACTTGCATTGTTATGACCAATCTTTATAAGAATGATATTAAGCACACTTTCTCCATCTCGTTAGCTTTCTCCAGGCAGAGGCACTAAATAAAACCGCACACATGCATTTGGTTAATTCATAGATAATGCCTCTTACTGTACATCAAGTGCTTACTATACACAATTACATTTTATTTGAGAACACAACTTAATTGTTAGCTTGTGAAAAGAACTCTTTCTTGCTCAATACTTCCTTTTTCTTTCTCTGGCTCTTGTGCAAAAGAAAAGCAGAGGTGCTGAGATGCAGATATTTTGATATGTATGTACACATGCATCCAACTGGGAGACACTTCAGAAGCTTTGAGAGCAGAGATCAAGGAAGCGGAGGCATGTGAAAATATATCCGCACCCTTGAGAGAAATCTGACAGGTGTAGACAGTATTCAGCAATTCCATGACAAAGCATGTGACAGAAGATCCAGCTCTGCAGCTGTACTGCTATGTAGTAGAGATGGAGGGGGGAATGATTCAGGCATGTATTGCATTCTTTTCTGTAAAGTTTGATGCATCACCACATTGACCCAAAATGAATTAAATTAAAAAAAATTTATTTGACGTGTTGAAATGTTACCGTTCTTCTATAATATTACAGGTGGTGCATTGTAAACTATTCACATATTGGCAGGCAGCACAGCATCCTGAGTGGAAAGAGCTAATTATTTGCTTAGTTTTTTCAGAATTGTAACCAAAAAAAAAAAAATAATAAATTTATAAAATCGTGACAAACAAATGGGCTCCTAAAGCTTGATTTACAGTTTGATGGGCAAAAAAATTGAAGAAAACAATTTAAAACACGGTTTCATCGTCATTTACGAC
>JAOTQY010000008.1:1709870-1723877 GCA_026413445.1 Dolichallabes microphthalmus
CCATTAAACACACGCCTCCTCCCCTTGACTTTCCCGAGTCCCGTGTCCTGTCCATGCGGTGAACCGAGAAGAACTCGCGACCAAGTTTGGAGAAGTGTTGGACTGTACCATCAAAACAGACCCCATGACTGGCAGATCCAGAGGTTTTGGGTTCGTTCTCTTTAAAGATGCTGAGAGTGTCGACAGAGTGAGTGCAATTTTAAAATACAATATTAAGTGTGAGGGGGGGTATTATTGACTATAATTATTACAGAAAATGAATCAATGTAAATCTGTTAAAAAAAACGTTATTTTAAATACATTTATTTTCTTTGAATAAAAAAATTGCGTGCTTAATTGTAGCGTGTGATTTTATTGTTTTTGTTTGGGTTTTTTTTTGGGGGGGGGGGGGGCCTCTTGTAAATTTTATTGTTAACACTATGTTGTTTTCAGGTTCTGGAGCTGAAGGAGCACAAACTAGATGGTAAACTGATCGATCCAAAGCGGGCCAAAGCCATGAAAGGGAAAGAGCCACCGAAAAAAGTCTTTGTTGGAGGTCTTCGTCCAGAAACAACAGAAGAACAAATTCGGGAATATTTTGGCTCCTTTGGTGATGTAAGTCATATGACTTGTATTATCTATTCAATGTCACAAAATGAATTGGTAATTGTTGCTTAAGCCTGATGCTCGGAACAGATCTTTACCACATACCACATATAACCATAGTTGGTATCAAACAGCGAACATTTGTCTTTTCTCGATATAGATCGAAAACATTGAACTCCCCGTGGACAGCAACACAAACGAGAGGCGAGGGTTCTGCTTTGTAACATATGTGGATGAAGAACCTGTTAAGAAGCTTTTGGAAAATAGATACCACAACGTAGGAGCAGGAAAGGTATACCGGCTTTTCGTTTGAATCAAAACAGGTGTTCATGGCTGGCACGTATTTAAATATATATATTTTTTAATTCTGGTGTTTTAGTGTGAAATTAAAGTCGCCCAGCCTAAAGAGGTCTACAGACAGCAGCAGAACAGGAGTGACAGGGGAGCAAGGGGAGGATTCAGAGGCCGTGGACGAGGAGGTATTTTGTTTGGTTTACAAGCACTGTTTAAAAAAAGAAATCACTTGTGTTACTGTTTTGCTTATAAGTTTTAAATTGCAAATTCTGAGCATTGTTGTCTCGTTCCAATTCTTTGTGCAGGACCAAGTCAGGGTTACAACCAAGGCTATAGTGGCTACTATGGGCAGAACTATGGGGGTTACGGCAACGGATACAACCAGGGCTATAATGATTACTCTGGGTATGACTATTCGGGCTATAATTATCAAAATTATGGATACGGACAAGGTTATGATGATTACAATGGTAAGTTAAAGTACCTTGTGTATATATATAATGCAAATAATGCTAACCACTGTTTAAATTCTAATTCCCCCTTTTTAATTATTAATTCCAATAGGTCAACAGAGCAATTATGGCAAAGTCTCCCGAGAAGGTGGAAATCATCAGAACAACTACCAGCCATATTGATGAAATGACCTGACCTGCCAGAATAAATGGTAAGATTAGAATCCAAGCCTTTTGTTTGGCATTATGTGTGAACTTTAAAGATCAATAGACAACACAGACTATCCTGAAACAGAGTGGTATGCATATTAATGCATCACATTTTGAATGTCATTTTAAGGATATGTCTATAGATCTTTAATTGCTAATGCTTGCACAGCAGTTTCTTTTTTTTAATAAAATCTCTTCAGAAAAACGTAAGTGTTTTTCTGTAGATTTTCCCGCTTTTCTCCCTGCTTTTTAACAGGTGTTCATAAGGAAATAACATAAACTTGATAGCATTGCTAACAGGTAAAGTACTGCTAAAGGGTACAGAGTAAGGGCACCTCTCCTGATTTTTTTCCATTCTTTCCCTAATTCTGATTATTATACCTTGTTTGTACCTGCCAGTGGGGACTTCATTGCAGGCCGTGTGTCACCTGACCACGAAATTCTCTGGGCGTCGCACATAGCGGGCAGAGAGCACGGCATGCACGAGAAAAAGCTGTCCTTGTGGTATGGTCTCTTCAAATTTCCTGTACCAGCGTTAAAGAGCAAACGTTAAGCAGGAGATCTCTCGTTTTCCCTTAATTTATCAAGGTTTTGTTTAACAGTTTTAAAATGGATTTTTTACAGGTATTTAACAGTGAACCCTAAACTGTTTGTTAACCTTGCTGTTTATTCTCTTTTTTTGTTTTAGTGTTCTTGTATTTCAGTTCTGGAGCTTCAGTGATTTATTTTCTTTATTATAATTTTTTTCTTTTGTTTGTCTAAAATGGTTCCCACCCCATAAATTGCATAAAACTCATAATGCTTGCTTTTTCTTTAGACTCCATAGAGAACTTCAAATGGTATACGTCAGTCCTTTTCCTTAAGACATAGATGATAAAGATCATATGTAAACCATTTTTTTTATGAAGACATTAAAAAAAGCTCCATGCAAGAAATGCGTGTTTGGAAATGACCTTAAAATTAATGACACTTTTTAAAGGGTATGCTCATTTTCAGTGAGCTTGTTCACCACCAGCTCAGTGGAGCTAAACGTTTCGCTGGCCACATGCGCTTTTAGTAACATTTAAGTTATACATATGATCTTTAGTCTTGAATGGTGATCTTAATAGCTTAAAGTCAACAGCTCACGAAGTTAAACTGAAACATGGAGGTGGTCTTTTTCAGTGAAACTCTAGCCTCGGCGGAGTAGGTAATGTCTCATCTCGTCTGTTTTAGGTGGGCAGACTTGAGCGTTCGTACCCTGGAGGCAGCTCGTGGATACCCTGTTCTTCTTAAACAAAGAGCGTCTTGATTTTAAAGTACTTTTGTTTCATTGTCCTCTGATGAAGACATTCACAGTCAGACCTTGTAAATATTAAGTTTCTTATCCTGTGCTTTGTTCAAGTAGACCCTTAAAGTTTTTGTGATGTGTGCTTAGATCCTAATTTGCAAAGTGTCCTTTTTGTCTTATTTTTTCAGTTTTGGATAAATGGAAATTAAAAAATTAAAATTGGGGTACAAAAAACATGGCTGTGTTTAATGAATTTTTTAATGTTTGAAGATGACTTCACTTTAAAAAAAAACTGTTGTATATTTAATCTGAAAATGTGGTAATTAAATGATCAAATTTGTTTGATAAATTTTGAGCTCTACACCTTTCTGGGTAAAGGATAAACACTCAATTTACATTGTGAAGATGTCCTCTTCCACCACAGTGACAAAGTTTAGTTTATCTCATACAGTTGAGTTCTCCTTTTTCTAAGTGATCTAAGTCTAGACATTTAGCGATGTAGTTTACGTTTAAGATATTTAGGAGCCCTTTTTTATGGTGAAATGTGAAAACAAAGCTTGTTGCATAAACGAGGCACTGATTTGACGCTCTAGTTGCGCTTCACGGACTCTTGCTCCCTCTGCCTCCATTTTGTCAGCTGTGCGCCAACAAAAGTACAGACTAAAGGTTAGGAGCGAACATCTTAAGGAAACATCTTCCTTGTAGTTGGAATCCAAGTGAGTCGCTTTCGAATTTACGAATTTCCTTAGAAACCGAAAGCGGTGCCTTTTGCGCCCCTTTTTGTGGTTTTCAAAGCTGGATCTCGGCCATCAGTGAAGGAAACTCGCTAGCGTTGATTCAGAGAGAGAGACGGACGGGGGGAAAATGGAGGAACAGTTCATCGGAGAGGATCCGACTATGAAGATGGAGGAAGACGAAGAAGCGAGTATGGAAGAACAGATCCAGGCGGTCAGTGATGGAGGTCCGGGAGAAAGCGAGGGATCGAAGATTGATGCGAGTAAAAACGAGGAAGATGAAGGGTAAATGATTTCACCAGACTACGAAGAAACGCTGATGGTTAGATATATATATATAAACTTAGCCAAAACAAGCAAAGTATCCAAGTGCATGTTCGTATGGAAACTTCAAAATCGAAAGATTTTCATTTAATTCAGGGTTTTATTTTTCTTACATGCTTGTTCCCCCCGCCCAAGTATGTGCTATATAATATTACTCTTAATTATTTCCCACTGCACTCTTGGTAAGCTTTCATTTGGACTGATCTGATGACGTTTCTAGCTAGCCTAGCTAACCGGTAAGGCAAAGCCGGCTAGTTAACTTACTCAGTTAATTTTATAGCAAATATCTAACCAGTATAAACTAGTTAGTTCGTGGTTTGTTTGTTTTCAGAAAATAAAAAGCAGACACCATCATTATTAACCATAACAAGCATAACTGGAAATAAATGTTGACTGAAACCTGTCAGGGCCTTAAGCTATGTAGCTAACGTTGTAATGATGGTTCTGTTTTCATACACTGTTGTAGCAACGAAATATTACGATGTAACACTCGGACTTTTTGTATCGTATTATTATTTTTATTATTGCAGATTACTACCCTTATTTTAACGATAGAATGTTTCAATAAAACTAAACACCTGCTAAAAAGCAGCTAGCACGCTAATGTGTCACAAATAAGGGCAACTAAATGTTCCTACTAAACTCATCTAATTCTAACCAGCACAACCTGAGAAAGTGATGGTTCTTTTGTCTGGTTCATTTCGCTTTTATTTCTCGTGTAGTGTCTGTGGTGCTATGCAAACTAGCTACACAAGCCAAGTCACTTGTGCATTACAGTATTTGAGTAAAATATAATGGAGAATAATCTCAGGATGTCACACATGGCCTTAAAATAATAATAATAATAATAATATGCACCTTTGTGTCCTACAGGAAAATGTTTGTTGGAGGTCTGAGCTGGGACACAACGAAAAAGGACTTAAAAGATTACTTCGCCAAGTTTGGGGAGGTTGTAGACTGCACTTTAAAGCTGGATCCTATGACTGGTCGATCCAGAGGCTTCGGCTTCATACTGTTTAAAGATGCTGAAAGTGTGGAAAAGGTAGTCTTTAGTATGCTCTGTTTTTATTTTATTTTATTTTTTAAAAATCTTTTTACATCCTCAAAAGCCTTAACCTTTCAAACTTATCAAATACGTGGAATAAAACTCGACTTACATGAAAAATAATAAGCATTGTAAAACCGAGGGATGCAGTACCACAACAATTTTTTTTAAAAACAACTTGTTCCAAAATCTCTACAGCAGTTTCCACATAACATAATTTTTGATGTCATTGGGACGGTTTATAGTTACGTTATACGAACATAGTAATGTGAAAAATCTACCAAATAAGTTTGTTTCAGTTATCACTTACATTACACCAGGCTCTTTTGTTTTCTGTGGCTTGGAATGAATAAAATAGCAAAAACACAGTTCACCATAAAATTGGAAAGCGAAAAGTCTGTTGTTCTAAATACTTTCCTTCAACGGAAGACTTACTCACCATTATTCACTCACCATTACAAATGTGTCACATATACATTTCCCTTCAGAACCCTTTAAAATATCAAAATAATGTGTTATTCTTTGTTTAAATAACAACACATTTATTAGCAGCTTTGGATGATGTCGAGCCACAGCAAACAAGTCCCTCTGAAAGAGTTGTTACTTTAGAAATAATATCATGTTAGAATGCTCACATTATAATAAGCACGTTAGATTAGAGGTTTTAGTAAATCAACCTATCTAACACTGTTTGAGTGCAAACATAACTCTGCAGTCTTGTGGCATTTCAAGTATTTCAGGAGTTTAACACTTTCTATTATATTAGTTAGCCTATTATTTAAATGTTGTTCCAATATACAGCACAACCAGTTTTTTTTATTATAAAAGATAGTACCCATTTAATAATAATTTTATGTCATCTATTCGCTGCAGGTTATTCAACAAAAAGAACACAAACTTAATGGAAAAGTGATCGACCCAAAGAAAGCAAAAGCCATGAAGTCTAAGGAACCCGTGAAGAAGATCTTCGTCGGCGGCATTTCACCAGACACTCCTGAGGATAAGATTAGAGAGTACTTTCATGCATTTGGAGAGGTGTGTTAAAATGATTTTTCGAATTCCTTAAGATTTTGAGCAAGTCTTTTGGTCTCTTCAATATGGGTTACATATGAAATGTATTGTACATGAATTAAAATGTATTTATCTTGATGGTTTAATTATATTTACCTTTAACCTCATGCCAAGTATTGTTGTTTCTGCTGTCAGGTGGAGTCTATTGAATTGCCAATGGAGAACAAAACAAATAAAAGGCGAGGATTCTGTTTTATTACCTTCAGAGAGGAGGAACCAGTGAAGAAAATCATGGAAAAGAAGTACCATAACATTGGCCTAAGCAAGGTATGGCATAATGACATTGATTGTTGTATTAATTAAGATTGCATTAATTGGTATTATTAAAAAAGCTAAAAAACATGACCAGTAATCAGGTCGAGAAATATTATATAATGGCATTAATGCAAATGTTAATGCTTGTATGTACTTTCTTTTACTTACACACACACACACACACAGTGTGAAGTCAAAGTGGCAATGTCAAAGGAGCAGTACCAGCAGCAGCAGTGGGGTGGCAGAGGTGGCTTCACCTCTCGAGGTCGTGGGAGAGGAGGTGAGTACTGTTTGTGTGAAAAAAATTTACGTCCTGGTGTACTGAACTGATGGAGCTTTAATGGCTTTAATGACATTGGCACTGGCATTTGAAAACTATTATAACTATGGCGAATAATGTTGAAAATTACAAACGTCTGCCGTGTAGCACTGACTAGTCTTGACTTCGGGTACAAAGATTCAATAAATCAAAATAAGTTTATAAGTTTCATGTCATATATCACACACATTCACTCATCGTCTATACCGCTTAATCCTGTATACAGGGTCACGGGGGGCCTGGAGCCTATTCCAGGAGACTTTGGGCTGGACAGGGTGCAAATCCATCGCAGGACACACACATACACTCATTCACACATTACGAGCAATTTGGGAACGCCAATTAGCCTAATCTGCAAGTCTTTTGGATGGTGGGAAGAAACCGGAGTTCCCGGAGGAAACCCACCAAGCATGGGGAGCACATGCAAACTCCATGCACATAGAGACGGGAATCAAACCTGGCCAGGAATCGACCCAGACCCTGGAGGTGCAAGGTGACAGTGCTGATCACTAAGTTTCAGCCTTGTTTCATGTCATATATTCCTACTAATAAATCATACATGACAAGTTATTAAGTGCATTGTGTAGATTCTTTATTAATGCATGATTTGCCCTATTTTAAGATTTAGGTTAAGTTAATTATAAAATAAATGTAGAAGGCTCCCAAAACTGTCTGTGCTCTGGGCAAACAACTGTATTGCATAGTGAATGATTAAAACACATTTGCTTATGTTAATCCCCACCATCCATGTTACTGGGTTACAGGAAGTAAATACATTTCATAAAATAAAAAAAAAACACTTTTATGATAAAAAGGTTTGCTTGTAAACCTGGTTGTAGATAGAGACACCTCTAGGGCGTTGCGTGCATCAGGCGACGTGAGTTGAAGGCCATGAAGGTAATATTTGTACAACATGCAGTGTACCCAAAAATTTTAGGTACAAGTTATCTTCATTTTGAACTGAATTGCTCTCTGGTAGCAGCATTTCTTATAATAACAGTATATATTTTGGTTATTGGTTGACCTATCTGTGCATATTGTGTGCAATATGTTAACATTTTTGGCTCTCCTTTTCAGGGCCTAATCAAAATTGGAATCAGGGATATGGAAACTACTGGAATCAAGGATATGGAAATTATGGAAACTATGGCTACAACAATCAAGGCTATGGTGGATACGGGGGATATGATTACTCGGGTTACAACTACTACGGATATGGTGACTACAGCAGTATGTAATGCTGTTTGTGAAAAAAAAAACGCTGCAAAAACTCTAAGAAAATAATGTATGAAAGATTTTTTTTATACTGATATTATGACAACTGTACACTAAATTACCTGAGCTTTAAGCATAGCTGTTTAGATCATTCGTGTTTTTGTTTTTGTCTGTCTTTGCTTTAACATAAGATATAATGTAGATATTTATTGTATAAGATGTGGTGCTATGTGGAATGGGAAAGGGATGTCTTACCTTTACAACTCATTTGTCACAAGTGCCTTGAGAGCCTTCAACAAGAGTTTAAAATGTACATCTGTAGGTCAGTGAAGAAATGACCACCAGCCAATGGCCACTTTTAGAAGAAAATAAACTATTTTTAAAAATTCATCCAGTTTACTCCAAAAATTTTTTGTCTCCTCCAATATTTGCAGAAAACATTATATTTGAAATACAGTGTAACGTAAGTATCTACTATAATGCAATTAACATATTAATTACAAAATATTTTCTGAGTAATTGGCTAATTAAAACTGGATTAATAAAGTACAATTCCGATGGTGTTGTTGGTATGTGGATCTACATCATTTATATCCAAAGTAGAATGTTTTGGCTCTAAGCTATTATCATCCTGCCATGTTCGTATACATTTAATAGCCACTGTTTTCTTCCTCCTGTGTTCTCTGCTCAACTTGCAGACCAGCAGAGTGGTTACGGCAAATCTCCAAGGCGAGGTGGCCATCAAAACAGTTACAAGCCATACTAGCATACTACAAGCATAAACTCCAAAACATACATACAGGTATGCAGTTGTATTACTTAACCCAAGCCATCCTTAGCCTTTAACTTAACCTACATTAACCACCATATTTAATGTATTTTGCTTAATTTTTTGCTTTTCTTTAAAGTTTTTCACAGCACCCTGGAGTGCTTTACTGTAGTGGTTAAACATAGAGACATCAGTCTTTTGGCAGTAATGTAACAGCTGGCTTTTGGCTGTTTCTTGGCTTTTTTTTTTTGTAACAGTAAAAAAAAGTTAACAGGTACAGTACTGCTAAATGGGTACAAGAAAGAAAATAAGGATTTGCAACGAAAACGCACAAAAGAAGAATGTTGTTTCCTAACTCTGACCTTGTTTGTACCTGCCAGCGGGGACTTCCTTGCAGGCCATGAGCTGACTTCCCGATTCTCTCAGGCCCGCTCAATGCGGACAGGGTACGAGAGGCGTACGCTCTCGAATGCTCCCATTTGGTATGGTCTTCCAACATCCTGTATATGAATTGTCAAAAAAATAAAAACAAACAAAAATAACAAGAAAACATATAATGGATACACCAAGCATTTATCCTTGCCTTTTTTACATTCTGTTTAAAATTCATGGCATTTGTTTATGTAACACAAAATATCTCTGTAATTTCGTAATGTCATTTTTTACAGGTAATGGTAAAATACGACACACTGAAAAAAAAAAAATTAACTGTTTACTTTTCAAAGGATACAGCCTTCTCTGGATTTTCCAGTATTAATATATATATATATGAACTTTTAATCTTACATGTAATGCTTGCTTTTTTATTTATAGCTCGTGTAGCAGTAATATCCAGTAGTCCATGAGCTAAAACCTGGTTTGTACTTGGACACCACTACGTTGGAGAATTGCTTAATTTTCATATTTGTATTGTGTGTTTTAATGACAGCGGTGGAAGAAGTTCATTAATTTCATCTAACAAATTCTCTTTTTTAATCTTTGCAAACCTGAAAAATTTGCATGACAATGTTATTATTGTGAATTTAAAAGTAAAAGCTTCATATTTGTGTGTCTGGGCTTAAATTTATTAAGTAAGCTTAATGTATTTTGGGATTTTTATATTATGTAATTTTACACAAGTATTTCTAAATTATTGCATTTTAGTATTAAAGAAATAGAGTTTTGTTTTCTCGAGAAACATGACTACATCTTTTTGTGTATAAAATTCATTCATTATTTTATTTTCTATTTTTCAGGTGGAGATATTTTGGAAGGTAACATCTGAAGCAAACATCTTTGAGTCGAGGCAGATGTTTATTAAGGAGTGTTAATGACAAACAAAAAAACACTTTAATTCCAGCTACTGGCCATGTACAGTATGCTTTGTGTTAATGTCACCTGATGAAGGTGGATACGCCAGTCGTCATTTAACTTACCCTCAGATGCAGTATAACACACTTTTTTTTTTCCAGTGACAGTTTCTTGTTTTGTGTTGATATGCAAGTTTATGTTAGCAGAGTTTGATAGTCCATTATTTGCAAACATTGTGCTCCTAGGTCGTTAGATCATTTCTACATTTCAATAGTATTTATTAGTTAACATTAATAAGTAGAAGTGCCAGTACGTTGATATATAATTATAATTTCTTTTAGGCTTAGGAGTGTTTTGCTGCGAAATCATTTAGTGATTCTATGAATGAAATAAAATTGTAAAAGTTCTGAATTCAATGCATGCCACAGAGTCTCTCTTTATTATGAGCAGTCTTTTCTGTAGTGTTCAGTATTTATGTGCAAATTAACATTTTTTTTTGAGTGAATTAGGATAGTTGTAAATTTCATTTTGTCCAGGATGTTTAGTATAAGACAGAAAAAGAAAACCTTCATAATTAATGAAATACTATAAAATAAAAACCAATACCATTTAACGAACATCCAAAACACAGGTTGGACCATAAATAGGATATGTGTACTCCAAAATACCTAACGCAATCATAAACGTACTTCCTTCTCTACCTTTACCCTTCACAGAAATGTATTTCATGACTCATTTGTCAAATAAACTACAACCACTATGCAGTTTCAAAGGTCTACAGAGGATAGAAATGAACTAGTATTGGTCAGTCTTGTAAATACTAAAAATGAAATGTTTGTTACTAATCAACCCTTGCAACCTCAGTGGTTCGGTGTACCATTTATCTGTTAGCATCAATTTTAACACAGTAAACTTTGTGCATTATATTTACATGGTTAAATGTAAGCTTTCAAGGTACAGTTAAAAGACCAAAAAGAAACAGCATAAATATAGATGATCGAATTTGCACTTAATTACATTTAATACGAGAGCAGGAAAAAAAGTCACTACGTTATGTAGGAATGACTCCAGTTGCCAAAAGAATGATGAACAAAACAATGATGAACACGATCACTCCAATTATAATCATCATTTTGATGTTTTTCCACCAATACTTTCTGGATACTCGTGCAGACGTCTTTTGAAACGAGTCGGCCTGGTCGAGAAGGCATGCGTTAAAAAAAAAGTGAAGGATAATGTAAAAATGGAGGTAACTTAGTAAAGTAATTGAAATTTTTAAAGAATCAATAAAGATGCATTATAGTCAGGAACAGTAAATAAAGCAGAATTAATAACTTACAGTGGCTTGCAGATCATCTGTTTTCTCGATTAGGTCATCTAGCTTCTCTCCCCTTTCCAAAACTTTGTTTATGTTGTCTTTGAGGATAATTTTGACATCATTGACTTGCTCCTGCACTTGATTCATCTTACTAGAGCCTTGGGCATTTTGCTCAGCCTATAGATGGTATCCAAAGAATTTAATATAAAAAAAGAATGTGATAAAAAGTTTCACTTAATCTTTACTTGCTGCGAAAATACAGCATCGTAATGAGAAAAATATGACAGACAGTACATACTTATTATTTATATCTGTAAACATCAGTTAGTACTAAGGCATAAGGTGTGTTTTAGGAGTTGTTAATCATTGGCCGACTGTTTAACATTAGTTCAAATAGCAGTAATTAAAATGTTATGCAACCAGCATAAGAACTCTCAGCAAAATGTCTGTTTTTGCAAGCTGTGACATTCCTTCGCTGACATTTCGGCTTCATACTTCCTGTCTGAGCGGATCCTGGACTTCCTCTATATGTCAATTGAGTGATGTAATAGACTTTGGTATTTTTAAAGCATTTATATTCCCAATTCTGTAAAGTCTTTTTAGCTTTGTACTTCATACATTGTTTTTTTGTACATATCTGCTGTTATTGTATATTGTTCTTTCTATCTTTAAGAACTTGTGGAGCTAACAGGTTGGTTTTAACCTTAAGCAAATAAGTGCACAATCACAAGGCAAACAGAAAGAGGAAACAGTTTCACTCACCATAGTCGTACTTCTCTCAGATGCCGAATTAAGTGTTCTATGCTCGAATGGTCCCAACACCACCAACTTTGTTTTACAACAATCTCTCTACCATTGCTTAACAGAAACAGGATATAGTTTGTATCCCAGGCTGCTACCAGCTACGATACAAGTCTGAGCAAACAGGAAGGTTTCAGACCTCATTTGCACACAAGGCCACCCCTCCCAGACTGCGTGTACATTAACAACTGCTGGATAACAGCGGCCTGCCTATTGGCTATGAGTCAGTCAATCATTTAGACCAGGCCTAGCATATGCTCGTCAAACAGCTGGTGAGGTATATGTACTCATGACTGACCAAAGGCCAGGATCTTCATCAGAGGACTGTTAAATAAAAAGGGCAATAAAGATGAGGAAAGTAATAAAAGAACAAGGTTTCTGTTTCTTGTCACAGACTATTATATAATCCTAGCAAAGGATCCTTTCAGCACTTAATACAATTTCTTATTAGTGTTCAGGCTTGATCCTCTTTAGCATAGTCACAAAATTGTACCTTTAAATTATTAAATATTTATATGACAAAATCTACGTTCACTCTGGAAATTGGGATTCTACAGCCAGTCTGATAAGGCAACAAATCGGAGTCAATGCTGATCTTTTTTTACTGGGGTTAAAATTGTTAGTCTTTAATAAATGTAACCAGTATAAAGTGAAAATGTTCAGTTTTAACTTAGTGTACATAAGAAGACTATCTTAGAATATAGTCTCTATGATGGAGTGACACAGTGGTAGTGGGTAACATTGCTGTCTCACTGCAATTGAGTTGGACTCGCTATGCCTAATTTCTTTTCGGGATTAATAGCTATGTAAATATGTCATTGTGGTGTCTCGCCTCCCATTCTGGGTGTCTTCCCACACGACACCCACAGACTCAAGGTCAACAACAATCCCATACTCACTTATCGTCTACCCTACTTTTTCCTGTACACACTGTCACTGGGGGGTTGAAGCCTATCCCAGGCACAAGGTAGGGTACACCCAGGATGGACACACACACTCACATGCTCATTTGCACTCTACAGGCAATTTGGAAACGGAAATTAGCATAATCTGCATGTTTTTGGACTGTGGAAAGAAACACACCAAGCACGGGGAGAACATGTAAACTACATGCACACAGACCCGAGGTGGGAATCAAACCTGGACCCTGGAGGTGCAAGGCGATATGGCAGCCCCACTACAATCGTGATCAGGATAAATCAGGTGCTGTTTAATGAATAGAAATTAACTGCTAAAGTAAAGTATTTTTTTTTAAATACTTGTTTAAAATTACTGCAGTTCCTAGGTAGGCCTAAGTCTTCACTATTCAGGTGAGATTCTTCATTAAAGCTACTTGAAACCATTTATATTAATTCTTTAAGTTAATGCGTTCATAGCAGGAAAAATGGGCAAGCATCTAAGCAACTTTGACACGGGTCATATTGTGATGTCTAGACCAATGAGTCAGATCATCTTCAAAAACATGGTTAAAAAAGAGACATAATTACTATCTAATGATCACCACACTTTCAGTGGTTTCCACCAGAAAAACCACAATAGTGTCCTTAATGGTGACCTTGTAGAACCCCCATCTGAATAGTAAATCGACCTGACTGAGAAACAGATAGCACTGTTGACTTGCACCTCCAGGGTCTGGGTTCGATTCCCACCTCATGGAATGCAAGGAATTCTCCTCGTGCTTGGTGGGTTTCCTCCCAAATTGCCTGTTAAGTATATACAAGTACAATATGTGTCCTGAATTGGCACCCCATCCGTGTCAAACCCAAGAAAATATGTGACATATGATATACAGTAGCTTGCAAAAGTATTCGGCCCCCTTTAACTTTTCCACATTTTGTCACATTACAGCCGCAAACATGAATCAATTTTATTGGAATTCCACGTGAAAGACCAACACAAAGTGGTGTACACGTGAGAAGTGGAATGAAAATCATACATGACTCCAAACATTTTTTACAAATAAATAACTGAAAAGTGAGGTGTGCGTAATTATTCAGCCCCCTTTGGTCTGAGTGCAGTCAGTTGCCCATAGACATTGCCTGATGAGTGCTAATG
>JAOTQY010000008.1:1732575-1744509 GCA_026413445.1 Dolichallabes microphthalmus
CCTGGGATAGGCTCCAGGCCCCCCGCGACCCTGAACACAGGATAAAGCGGTATAGAAGATGACTGACTGACTGACTACTGCGCTTGGTTTTTAAGATAGAAAACTAGTGTTATAAGGAATGCAGTAAATTTAATTAACCATTAAATATTTGTAAAGGTTTCAAATTGTAATAAAATCTAAACAAAATTTGAATATTGAAATTTTTTTAATTGAATATTTATAAAATTGTGATACTTCGGAATTTTAATCGAATCGACATCATGATAATTTCATATTGGGGTAGTGACTGGTGAGTGCCATCCCCAGTCAAAATAGGTTATAGTAGTTCATAACCTTCATTCATTTTCTATACCGCTTTTCTTGTACAGGGTTGCAGGAAGCCTGGAGCTTGCCCCAGGAGATGATTCAGGCATGAAATGGGGACACATGTGCGGCCACACACACTCACACACATACACTACAGGCAATATGCGAATGCCAATTCCGTGGAGGAGACTGCGCAAGCATGGGGAGAACATGCAAACTCCACACACATACCTAAGGCCCTGACCCTGGATGTGCGAGGCCACAGCGCTAACAATTACACCTAATAGTAATGATTTTGTTTTTAGTGACTAAGAGAATGATTATGAAAAACTCTAACAATACAGACTTTAATGCACAGTTTTGGTTCATATATTGCATTGACGACCAAAGCTATTTAGATTTTGAGCTTTGGTCCTGTATCCAATTTTTATATCTGTTTATATAGAGGCTCACAACGTCTCAGTGAACTCTGTGCACCAGGGTTCACTGAGGGTTCAATTAATGCATATAGAGCGATTTTTTTTTTTTTTGAGACATGCTACATAGAGCCATGACTTTATTCATACATACACATGTAGACCTAAATACACCATCCTGTGATTGTGCTTGAGGAGAGCTCGCCTGAAGCAGTGCTGCTGGCCCAAAGAAGTATGACCTCATCATAGTGGCCCCTGGCATGATAAGTGGAGATATTTTGGATGTGTCCCAGCTGCCTTCCTGCTATATCACACACAGATGAAGCAGATCTAGCATGACTTCTGGAAATAGCCTTAACTTTGATGTGGGTTGTCTTGGAAACAAATGTGGCTATGCGAGGTATAACATGAAACGTCATGTTTCATCTTGTGTTTTTGGGGAACTGTTTTGTAGTGGTCGTGTTTATTCAGTTATTTTCTCGTCCCACTTCCCTGTCTGGCTCGAACGGATTGCTAAACTCAGCAGCTGACTTTCTTGAGGAAGCCGGGGGTAAGTTACACAGGGAGGCTGCAGTATTTGTGCTGTATCTGCATATTAAACACGGCTATTGTGCAGAAATGACCTTGTCTAGGCATATACTCGATGTTGATCTCTGTGTCCACAATGAAAAACGACAAAGACGTCTAATAGATGCTTTTCTATCACTTCATCCATTTTGTAATAATATTGTTTTCTGACATTGTTCTAGACCCTTACATAAGCACGCAGTTATGGTTTACATAATGAAAGGCGATGGATTAAAGCATACGCCTGCTAAACTTAAGCAGGGGTTGTCCGTGGCGCTTTTAATGCAGTTGTATATGGTGTAATAAAGTCATATATATATATATTTTTTTTTTTTTTTTTTTATGAATCTGGCAAAGATTAAACATTAGTCAGCCATTATAAACTTCATTTGCTGAGAGATTCACCATGTATTCTTACATCTTCTGTTCTTTCCTTCCTTCCTGTTTTGTTCTCTTTCTCCCTGTGTTTCCCTGTAGACGTTCTGTCTGCCTACAGTCTAACCCCTTTTTGACGACTTATTAATGGAATACTTTCGTGATTAGGCTTTCAATCGAACCAGGTATTTGGTACAATGTCACTTGATGGACCCATGCAAGCAATAGCAGGAAGAATGTTGAGTGAAGCAGTAGAAGAAGAATCAGCATGATTCATATCCTGAACACCACTTATTTTGTGTGATGAGTCCTCTTCTGGTGGTGTAGTGGTTACACCGACCCCCTTAAACTGTGGTTGATGGTGCCTAAACATCATCTTTACCAGATGCAGTGAGAAAGATTCAAGCATGTTTAAGAGTGGCTGTGTTAAAGTTCTTGTTTGGCGGTGTAACCTTCATATAGTTCCTTTGCATGCATTGTAACGCTTCGTAAAGCAGAACTGCCGCTGAAAATTGTTGATCGTCATGAGAATCAAGAAAGAGGAAAAAAGACACTAAAGGTTACCAAAGTAGATACTTGATAAGGAAAATAAAGTGTTGAACATGTTTGAACTACACAGTTGTTGCTCAAAATTAGAATAATTTTGAATGGTGTGTGATTTTTACACCATAATTTACTGCCTATGCTTCTTAACTCCTTAAAGGCATGGTTATGGGCGGTTGCATAATCCGTTCATGCAATATGTTAATCTTGTAAAAGGTTAGAGATGTCACACCTGTACCATATGGTGACTGTAAGCTCCCAACAGTGCAGCCTGTACAAGGTGATGTATCTGCAATTAAGCTGCTATCAAGGTTTGGAGATCCTAATCAATGATAACGCTATTCCAAACTATTTCAAGTAACAGCGTTTGTAAATGAACTTCTGAAAGACCAAAAAAGGAGTTGTTATAGAATTTACTTAAAGGGATTTTAAGATTTGTGCCTATGATATATATATATATATTTTTTTTTTACTTCCAAGACCTGATAAAATTCCTGCTCTCTTGGAATGAAGGCGATCAATTATAGTCATGCCAAAATTAAAATGTTATATGTTCAAAATACACTCGGGAATGTTCGATATTGTAGATATCTTTTAACCGGTTCTTGCAGCTGGAATTTTGAGCATGCTTCTTTTCCATCAAGTGGGACTGGATGCGCTTATCACTAAATCTTTTCTTTTGTTTCAACAATATCTTGTTCTAGATGTATAGTGACTGCAGAAACTTTTGCAAACTTTTGCAAGGATGTCCTTCACTTCGCCAAGTCACGTTTGGGTCATTTCTATGGAAATTGTAAGTTGATCCTGCTGTTAAACAGAGATAGAGAGAGTGAGAGACAGAAGGATCGGGGGGGCGGGTTTGAAATGGGGGTCTATTGTGAGCTCCCGCAATCATACAAACCCCCTTCCTCAGTGGTTAGTGGCTGCTGTGGCAACAAGGCACTGGATGGAAGAATTGAGGGCTGTCCCCGAGCAACAAGGCGGCCAATTGTTGCAGCAAAGGAGTCAAAATCTGGGTTTTGCTCCCTCAGCACAGATACCATTTGTGATTGTGTCTGCTCAGGTATTGGTGCTGAAATGTAATCTGCTGCCTTTGCACAGGTTTGGTGGGAGAGCATGCTCCTTAGGTTATAGCTTTTTTCCAATGTATTAAAAACTTCTTTGCATAACCTAAATTCAGCACTTTTATAGTAAATAAAAAATGTACTTTCATGAATATTAAGATGCAAGCTGCATAGAATGTTGTTAGAATTCCTCTCACAGCAGGTTGGAGTTGACCAACAGTGATGGTTATATACGTATAAGTAACGTCATGGATACATGATGAAGGGAAGGGGTGGGGCTGGAGGCAGGGCTTAGTGCAGGAGCGTGCAGCAGCTTTGTGTGGAAAGGGTTAGTGATGGAGCGAGTGAATGCCACTTGGCCACTGATCCGTAACTGAGTGAGGGACAAAGGCCTCCTGCGGAGTGAAGTGACGCTTCATAGTGCTCTTGCACAGCCTGCTGCGCTGTCCTTCGGTTTCAGCTGAGGAGAGTGAGTAACGATCATATTGTTTGGCATCTGATAAGGATTGCAGCATTTTGGAGGTTTTTTTTTTTTTTTTTGGTTATTTGCTTGTTCTCTAAGCTGTCAGGTGTGTTTTATTTTTTGCAGAGGTTTATCATAGAATGATGAGCGTCATTCATTTTCTATTATGTTCCAGTAGTTTTGTGCAGAGCTTTGGTAAAGACTGTGCAGGATTCGTCTTGGAGTGCTTATGCAGTACATGCTCACTTTCTCACTCTCACTCTATGCTTGTTCTGCTCAGCACTTTTTTTTCCTCACTTTCTAGCAGACTCTCTCTTTTGGAAAATGTTCCTATCAAGCAACCTGCTGTTCACTGTAGTTCATAATTAAAG
Source organism: Dolichallabes microphthalmus (assembly GCA_026413445.1). Lineage (NCBI taxonomy): Eukaryota > Metazoa > Chordata > Actinopteri > Siluriformes > Clariidae > Dolichallabes > Dolichallabes microphthalmus. The sequence goes on from JAOTQY010000008.1 coordinate 1,736,681, forward strand.
GGACTCTGTGGACATCTCTGAGGAATCTGTTTAGACATCAGAGACAGGAAAAAAACGTCCTTACTCCTCCTCCATCAAGGTCAATTAGGCTCCAGGACTAACATTTGTGTGTCATGGATCGGTCAGCCATTCATACTCGGAGCGATTAACCATGCTGCTCCTCTTCCATTCCTACATGGCTAATGAATACTTTCATGGGGTCTTTTGTGACCTGATGGATTGCAATCCTGTATGCAATGCCTTAAGTAATGGATCTTTTTGTCCGGTTCTTTGTTTCTTGCCGAGCATCTTATAATGGGACGTTGTCTAAACCTATGATGAGAAGTTTTTGGACCAAGATTGTTCTACTGACCAAAATACTATTCAATTGGGATTAGATTTATAACATTTCTGAGCTTACGTTGCCATTATAGGAACAAAACTTATGCCTAACTATACTTCTTCCTTAACCCCACTCCAAAATATCTCTGTACATAATATATGTTATCGTAGATGCTAAGTGTGTTTTGTTGTTATATGTTTTAAACTTGGTTTTGGGAGACGTTTAAAGAGTACTTCCTGGTATGTTTTTATGGTGGTGATAGTGGTTCTGTCTACGTGCCGCCCAGCACACCGGGTGACAGATATACAGTATATCCGTCGTTTCTGTGGCAGTTATTTACAGGGCAACTCGACGCCGGATTGTATCTAAGCATTTGGTGAAGGATTTGCTCAAGGGTCCAACAGTGGCACGTCCAAGGAGCTCCTAGTTGGCAGTCCAACTTCTTAACCATTGAGCTACTGTATGAGCCCACGGTATGTTTTTATACTGGAGAAAAAGGCAACACAGGACATGTGTTGGACTTTGTGGTTACCTTTGGTTATTTCTGTTGGTTATTTAATAGAAGGTCGAATATGGCTTAATCTTTCCAGTGCATGAGTCATTGAAAATACTGACATAAAGGATTTAAGCTTGAACAAAATCCAACAGATCGTCCAACAATAATAACAATACCCCAGCTCTCCATGTAAGACTAGTCTATTTCAAACTGGGCTTACCATGGTATGTTTGCTAAATCCTTAAATTCAACAGTTAATTTTTTTGTTTGACTATCTGTTTGCTGGGGCTCTCAGGGACATATTTCTGTTGGCCCTGACAAGCTGAAACTTCATTAGCTGCCCATGTTAGTTTAGGGTTAAGCACAGCATTGTGTGATCCCAGTTCTTCTTTCATACTCATCCAGAGCTTTAATTTCTGAACTGGAGCCATGCTTTTTTTATTTTTCCCCCTGGTAAATTATTCCAGGATGAGGGTTAAAAAAAAAGACCGGTATCTGACACAAGCACATCAGTGAAGGAATCAAAGGAGCCGGAAGAGGACGGATAATTTTAGCAGAAGAGGATGAAGTTCGGGCAGCTTTAGAGCTCATTTACATACATATTTGGCCCACATGTCTGAGGCTGAGCTCTGTCCACAAAGCTTCTCTTCTAAGTCCAGGATGTGAGACTTGACAGCACTGGGCGGTCTCTAGTTGGATGAATGGCACACTTGACACCTTCTATTAGTAGATAGGAAAGGAAGCGCTTGATTTCAGTTAGCGCAGCTTTTGACCATGGTGTCGTTAAAGTCGAATGTGTATTCTAGATGAATAGCTGTTGAGTTGTATATTGGTAGAATATTTCATTACAAATACTCCTGCTGTGCTTTCAGTTTCTTCCCAGAAGAACGTTTTGTGGTAAATGTTGAAGCTTGTACAATCTGTGACTCATGCTACCTTTTGTCTCTCTTAATTCATAATTCCCTTGTGGAAGCTTGCCCACATGAGAACTCCACTCAAGCCTTCATTTTTCACACAGCAATGAAGCCAAATTGCATGATTCAAACTGCTTACACCCAGAATCGTGTCAGTGTGATGGCTCTGGGTGTGGACAGCAAAAGATTGGCACAGTCTAGCGACTACAGTCACAGGGACAAGCCCTGAGGACCTCCAACTGGGAGACGTAAACAGGAGAAAACACCTCCGCTTCCTGAATTAGCAGAACAGAATTGTACATTCTTTCATATTTAGTAACCATTTTTTACTGGAACATTGGGTGTAAGGTTGGAAATACACCCTGGATTGCAGGGCACTATGTACACAAACATAGTGGTGGGGCAGTGCTGGATCAGCATGTTAAGGCTCTGAGTTACTGATCGGAAGGTTGGCGGTTTGAGCCCCAGCTCAGCCAATGTGAAACTCGTTCACATTGTAGCCAGTTCACCTATGGCGTATTTTTGGAGCATTGAGGGGGAAAACTGCAGATCTTTTGAGAAACCCATAAAAACATGCAAAACTCTACATAATGGGACCATGGAGCACCAGCCATCATGCCTCCCAAACAAAGACTTTTTCCCCCCACATGAGGCAGGTGTGTAGAGCACCTGCTTTGGGTTTAAAAAAAATCACTCTGCTTTGTGTAAGGGCATTTTAATGAGGGTGAATGAAAGATTTATCCCCTGTGTAGCCTGCACGTGAATGTGTATTGCAGTAATAAAACACTCCACTGACCAGTGTGCAGCATGCAGGGTTAATGGCTAGAACCTGGCACTCTTAGCATTAATGACTACAACATACCACGAAGACTTTCCCAGTGTGGTTCTGCTGCACGTTCTTCATTTGTAGCCAGAGTTGGGTTAGGCCACTCTTATCTCTGCCCCACACACGTCAAAGAAAGGCAGTTCCAGTGATGGCTTGGCTTTATTTCCCAGCTATAAAAAAAGAAGAATTGGGCAGAATTGATGCACACTGTACCGGCGTTTTTCCCAGGGGCCAGTTCTTGCATTTGGTTATGTTACTAAAATCTTTTACCATAGAACTCTCAAATTCTTCGATCAGTATGTGTTAATTGATTTTTACAACGGCACAACTCTAACAGTTCTTCTCTTTTTAATGGTAACAGGTTATTCACAGGAAAGTCTAAGGAGGTTGCGCGTTATAATCTAAAACTAATAATAAATTAACTTACGATGGCTGTTCAAGTCTTACCGGGACAGACTTTTGATGAAATTTCTTGTGAATGAAGGTGGAAAAGGAATCGATATTTACACAAGGCCTCAGATACTGTACAGTACGCTGATGAGACACACTTTCCACCTAGCGTCTGTCAAACGTTCGAATGGTGCAAACATTTTTTAAAAGGCCGTACGATTGTGAACGACAATTCCAGGCAAGGTCTTTTTTATTTTATTTATGCAACATTTATTTCAGCGTCAGCACTTTAGTAGTACCCGTTGGTCAGTTTTCTTCCAGGGGAGACACGTTATGCTTTATGATTTCTCAGGTAACATGATAATCTGCTGACAAACTGACCAATTTCTTGGTTTTTCCGAAACATTAAAAATAGCTATAAATGGCTTATAATATAACGTTTCAAAATTAAAAATCATTAGTAAATAGCTGTGGTATAAGAGGAATAGCTTCTGGCTTAAGCATGGGGCCATACACACCACCCCATGGTGAATCACAGTCTATCATGTGTTATTATTTTAGCATTGTACAACACAGCATTTAGACCTTTCATGTACGTTTACTCGTATACCAAGCATATAGGTACACCTGGTGTTTTATAAGTATGTTTAGTTATTTGACTGAGACTTTAGTTGTGCTGAGTTTTGAACTAATGACCTTGTGATCTGTAGCGCAAAACCTTAACCACAGAACCAAAAGTGAACCAAAAGGTAAAAGTGTCTTTTTCTGCAAAAGTTCAGACCTCATCCATTATTGGAAAGAACCCACCAGTGACCTCATGATATTTGGATGGGGGATCATTCCTGTCTGCACATCACTGACCCAGACGTTATAGTGATGTGGTGCTCGTATGATCGTATGAACCAGACGTATCACTCAAACACAGCAGTCTCAGTCGTGGCTTGAGAAACAGTTCTCCATCAGTGATGGAGCCAACATCAGGCCAGTGGTCATGATATCTGTGTCGTTAGTTTATCATGGTCTATGGTCGGTGAGGAATTGAAACAAGGCAATAATCCAATGTTTTTTTTTCTTTCTTATAGCTGGTCTAGTAGGGTCAATGCGTACTCTGTGCTTAGTGCATGTGTCCGTTATGGCCCTGTTCCAATGACTTCTAAATGGCCCGCTGTTGGCTCTGAATAGGCTCCTGTTTTCCAGTGGACCAGCCTCTTGGTGTTTCATGTGAACATGCACATTAGTATAATTGCACACTAAAGGAGAACAACACTAATTAATTTTCCCTTGAATCAGGAGACATAACCAGCTCCTAATTAGTGCTAGTGGTGTGAAAAACTGAAACCAGAAGTCACACACCAGCTTTGTGTTCTCCAGCGTTATCACAACAGCTTGCACAATGCATTAGTGCTGGGTTCTTTTTATGTTTGTATTTTCTTTACATCTATATACATTATGCACATGTGTACACCTCCGTGTCAGTCTGTAATTGTATAAACTATTCATGTTTCGCTCTTTTGTGTTGCAGGTCTGAGGGATTGCCTATCGAAGCACACCAAAGAGAGCCTCTCCCTGTGGGGGTGTGTATGTGTTTCTCTCAGGATCTGCTTTGTCTGAGAAACCCGTCTACATACAGCACGTTCGACGGAGAAATATCATCATTATCCACCGTGCCAGGCCTGCTGAGCCCGGCGTGCTCTTTTCTGACTTTTCCCTTGGCGCCCTTCACACCTTCTGCAAACACTGGCACAGCAGCACTTTAGGACAGCAAATCATGAGCGAATTCTGGTTGTGCTTCAACTGCTGTATCGCCGAGCAGCCGCAGCCGGTAAGCCACTCGTGCTTTGTCTCCTGAGACACATTCATACCACAGGAAACAGGAAGTGCTCGCTGGTTATTGAGCAGCACCTGTGCAGATCTAACACAAGGTTTCTATTCACGCAATTATACATAAGAGTTAGCCGTGTGTGTGTTGTTTACTGCTGAAGGAAATATTGTAGGCGGGCGTCATTGTGACCTTTTTTTTTTCTTTTCTTTCTTTTCTTTTTTTTTTTTTAAGCTGCAACAAGGTAGAATTGGTCCTGACTGAGGTTTTGAACTCGTTCTGTATTGCTATCCCCATGTCTTCCAAGAACTTGACACTTCAGGTCGTACTTTATCTCCTTTTGCCTTCAAGACTGATAAAATTAATATAAAAAGCCTTGCATTCTTCTGCATTTAGCGCACATCTAAAAATAACCAAACAAGGTAGGTCAGACCAACTGTACTATCAGAACTACTAGTTTTGCGTACGAGTTGTGTTTGAATTTTCAGTTATGTTTATTTCTATACATTTTGAGAAAGATGATCGTTTCATTATGATTTGGATCTGAGCATTGGTTTAGATGTTGAGAATGTGTGTGACGTGTCTATTGACTGACACGTGAACCTTGACTTGGGTTCTATAACTATCTTTAATGTGGTTTTATGTTACTGTTTAATATCTACTTAATTGTCCATACTATATATAGATTTTTTTCTGAATCATACAGTGAGTAACACATGTTTGGATGATGTCCAGCGTTTTTGGGCTGTTCCTGGTCTGAAGCGTTCCAGGTCTAGGCGGCGTGCATCTCCATGTTACTCCTCCTGTCTGGAGCTCCATATTTAGTGGCTGCTGGGAGGAGATGAGTTATGTCGCTCAAGGCCTTTTATGGCAAAAACATTTGAGGAATCTCAAGTGTTCACTGGCTCTCCCCTTAATCAACACCGATGCGCAAAAAACTTGGCAGCCTTGCACTGAAATTCACAATTCAAATGACTTTCCACCTTCTATTGGTCTGTTTTATAGCAAGAATGATTAGCCCATGAATCAATTTGTTTGGAGAGTTAAAGCAGTAGGATCAGCCAATAGAAACCCGTGGCATTGAGATGCATTTTAGAAGATTCTTTTAATTCCTACTTATGGTTTAGTAGCCTAGCAAAATGTGCCCAAATATTGTTTTTCGACGTATGAGGAAATACATTCTTTCGTGGAAAGGTTAATGTTTTTGGTTTAATAGACCATAGACAAATGCAGGGACTCATAATGATTTGCCGGTTTTTAGCAGTTATTTTGTTTCTCTTTCTGATTAATCTGATTATATTCCTTGATCATTTCTAGCATGTACACTGATCAGCCACACCACAAATACCACCGCCAGGTGACTTGATTAACATTGATTATCAATTATATACTAGTAAACTGGTGAGAGGATCATCAAGGACACCCAAATCTCATCCATACCTGTTGCAGAAATTGCTGAAAAAAGTAAAAGCTGTCCATGTTATAAAGACACCAGAACTTCCCAGTGCATCACATATACAGTAGGGGGATTAAGCAAGCAGAAAGAGTTCAAGGATGTTGATCCGGCCTCCAAATTCCCCAGATCTCAATCCAACCAAGCATCCATTAAATGCACCGGACAAACAACTCGGACCTATGGAGGCTCCACCTATTTTACAACCTGCTGCACCCTAAGGAATCATCGCTAACGTCCTGGTGCCAGACGCCACAGCACACACCAGAGGTCATGCCCTGAGGAGCCAGAACAAGGGGAGCCAATACAATATTGGACTTTATGTTATGGCTCCTCTTTTAGAAATCGCCCTGGCAAGTCTGTCTCTGATTAGTTAACAAATACAACATACGTATGTCATAATTTCAGCATGATTCACGGTCATGTATTATCTACTTTAGCCTCTGAGGTAAATGGAAGAGGAGGGCGCAGTGAATCATCCATTTATAGATCTTCTGGAAGAATACCATCAAGATATAGAGTTTCACATCATATATAGGGAGAATCATCTGACTTTAATACAGTTTCTATACAGTTTTTAATACAGTTTCTAATAGACTGTGTTTTTAACTAGCTAGCAAATGCTTCCAGGAAAAAAAGAAGAAGAAGAAAAAAACGCTTTACAGTCTCAAACAACATTCTTGTTTTGGATCTGCTTTACTTAGGTAATCATTATTGGCAGTGAAATTTAGGTGTGGTATTCCCCCTCTGACTTTGCTTAGTAGTTTTCCAATGGCCTATTGTCACAGTTGAATACAAGAGCAGTAATATAGAGGACAATGTGATCCAGGAAGTTGGGCTATTAAAAATACAGAGCGTAAATTATTAATACAAATCAGTACCTCACATGCCAGCCTCGAGTTTTCCCCCTCATCTTAATTCTTAATGTTATTTCGGAATACGGTGTTCGTTCAATTAGGTCACAGTTAGCCTTAAGATAACTGCGTATGTGCGTGTGTGTCCTGGTTTTAGACCTGTCATGTGATGTTGAATAAGCTCTGACATTGAGACCTAAATGAATTAACATGGTGCAGAGATTGCATACAAGATGCAAAGATTCTGTTTACTTGAAATTTAAATGTAGCTCCTAATATTTCTGACCTTTTGAGATATTTTTCTTAGAGGGGTGGAAAGGGGGGTGGATGGATGCATGAAACAGAGATGATGCTATGTTGTTGTTTTTTTACATTGTTGATAGACAGGTAGATGGAAAGTCCATTATAAATCATAATTCCACAGACATGCTGGACCATGGATATGTCTGCTTAAAAGGAAACAATCTATATCTGCATCACAGTCGCATTTACTTACTAGGCAGTTAACCTTATACCACAATGCTGTACATCACTCCTTTAAATAATGAGTAATTATTCATTACATATTTGTTTTTACAACAGCAGCTCTGACAGTATTACAGACTGCAATTTAAATCACAAGTTTATTTTATTGTATTAACTTAAGGTTTCTGTAGTTAAAGCTCATTCCCCAGGACTAGTATGATGGATGCTGCACAATAACCTAATACAAATCTCAGACTAAATAATCTACGATTATTAAACGGATTAAAAAA
>JAOTQY010000008.1:1822290-1839671 GCA_026413445.1 Dolichallabes microphthalmus
ATTCATTTTCTGTACCTCTTTATCCTTATATACAGGGTCGCGGGGGGCCTGGAGCCTATCCCAGGAAACTTAGGGCATTCATGTTTTTTTCATATCACTATCAGCATCCTTGTAATTGATTTGTGCATTGTAGAACTAATTAATTACTTATATCATATAAGTAAAATAATAAATTAATCTATGTTCTATCATAAATATACGTCTGACATTTATAATAAACCAAACGGCTTGAAAATCTGTTGAAAATTAAGCAGATTAAGGTGATTTTATATATGTATATTTCTCTGCCAATGTTAACTAATGCAGAGTAGACGCGGCTTCCCCCGACACAAGATGGCGGCGATCTAGTCAGTATATATATGCTAGTATACTAGCACACAGGGCATTTATCTTTAGCTACTAGCATACTAGAACACAGGGCATTTATCCTTAGCTGCTAACATACTTTTCAAAAGTAACTTCCAAAAGTTGAAGAAAAAAAAGTGATATCAAGCTTTGTTTTTGTTTAATTAATCAAGTAAATCAATTCAAATCAATGAAAATTTTATTTTGAATGAGTCAATATAGAGACGTTGATGGATTTTCAGCCTAATTGTGCGGCCAGACGGGGGAAAAAAATCTTGCAGAAAATTCTTGGCCTAATTTATTAGCTTTGCTGATGCTTTTTGTCTTATGTACTTCCTGCTCTCTGTTCTCTCTCTCTCTTTAAGTTCACACTGACATTTGCAGCCCCTGATTCTCAAACACTACCAATCCTCTTGTTTAAAGTTCCGGCTCATGACACACTCGGCTATTTCTTCATGATTACAAGTTGCGGTAGTCATTAACCTTAAAATAAGCATTAGGTCAGATGGGTCACTCTTCCACCCTTTTTTTCCACCCTTATTTCGGTGCATACCTCTGTCGTGGACCTGGAGGCAAAGCACTACGCCTGTCCCTCTTTAACAGCAGTGACATCTAACAGCCCCTCAGCCATCATTCTGAAAGGAAATAATGACTTTAAGAGCATTTACAATGGTCTGGTTCATCACATGCATGTCAGACCGTGAGGGAAGGCTCCCTGTGAAGATTTGGATCTTGATATATGGCTTCTTGTGGTCGTGCAGTGGTCGACCCACATAAATCATGAGGAAAGTAAAATGCACCACTTGGTCCTGCCAGACCTGTTTAAGAGCAGCTGAAGTAAAGAGAATGTTGCACCATGGAGAATTACTATATTTGTGTTGGCCATGAAGCGGAGAGTCTGGAAATTAACATAATCAGCAACGGTTTTTCGAAAATGAGCACAGGACAAAGTGACGAGGAATGTGTTTTAAAAGCATACTTTTATAACAAATGGCAGCGTGAAGCAAAATGTAAAGCTATTAACATGATGTTTGACCCTTGCTAAGGGCTATTTGAGGTCTGGGTGGTGTTTAGAGCTGTTAATTTTTACTCCTAGAAGGCAAAGTTGATACTCTAGAGTGCGTTTAAATTTCACTTGATTAGCATTTTTTACACGCTCTTGCCAAAGCGAGAGGGAAGGAAAAAAATCACACACCAAAGCAGGGAGGTTAAGAAAGAAAACAGTGAGGCATTTCAAATCATCCTGATTACTTATGAAAGCGTGTAATAATCTAGTTTGTTGTGTTACAGAGCACGTTCTCATCTGTCATCACTTCATATTGCGTCTGAGTCTGTATTATTGATTTTCAGACAGACCTTTGGACTTGTTAAATGTATCTCTTTGATGCTTTTGCCTTGCTGTTCCTTTTCATTACATGCGCTGGACAGCCATTTACAAAGATGGGGAGGTGTTGACCTGATGGAAGAGGTGGCATTACCTCAGAGAGGAAGGGGTCAAGTCTTTCGATTTATTTCTTTAAAAAAATTTAGAGTCAGTGAGCTTGTTCCTGACACCCTGGCACTAGAGATGGGTTTCCATCCAGAGAATTTGGCTTTTGATAGGAATTAAAATCTGGCCTTTTTACAAAAAAATCTGGCCTGTTTTTAGGCATTCTGATTCTTAGAAGCTAGAGATTTATTATAGTTTATGTATTATATTTTGTTGTTGTTTTTGGAGTGCGTAGTGAAGTGGCTGAATATTTGTAGACTTTATATGGATTATTCATTGTATTCATCAAGAGACATTATTAAACTTTGGTGTTGATCAAAAGATGATCATGATTGCAGAAAGGTTGAGATTTTCCACTCACTCATTGTCTATACCACTTTATTCTTTATACAGGGTCATGGGGGCTGGGCACGAGGTGGGGTACACCCGGGACAGTGTAGCAATCCATCACAGGGCGCACGCACATACACACACCCACCCGCTCATTCACACACTATGAGTAATTTGGCAGTTGCCAATTAGTCTAACCTGCATGTCTCCGAACTGTGGGAGAAAACCGGAGTACCCAGATGAAACCCATCCAGCGCGGGGAGACCATGCAAACTCCATGCACACAAACCTGAGGTGGGAATTGAACCCGTACCCTGAAAGTGTGAGGTGACGGTGAGAGGAGAGAGAGCGTGCCATCATTTGATTGGCTATCTGTTCTGCAACATGGAAGCCTGTAAATGTGCTTTTTAAATATATTTTTTATTGTAGTTTCTTTAAAGGACACTTTAGCTGATCTTTAAAGCAACAGGTCTTATTTTAGAGATTAGTAAGCAAGTCAGTGTTAAAATCCCTTTAACTGGTGTGGTGGTTGGGCCAGAGAGGGCTATAGTGGCTTGTCAGCACTGCCTACATTGTTTAGCACCTCAGTCATGGCCAACCACAAGCAAGCAAACTTGTGCTGACCAGCCTGCCAGCTCCTTTGGCCTGGACACAGCTGAGAGTACTCTGAATAGGTTTAAATAGGAAAGAAGGAAACGGGGATTTGACAGAGCATAATGTGAAAATAACAAAAGGAGATAGCAAAATATACAGAGCGAGTTTCAAACAGCGGGCTAGGAAACTTTAATTAAACATGGTGGTGACATCATGGTTGAGTGCTCCTTTGTGGTGATGGGCACTGTTAGCAGATTTTCCATTGCGTCAGGTCTGAAGCTGCCTCGAGCCTCTGCCGTACAGCCATTTTAAGCACCCTCTCGTGTAGCTGGTGGCCTGGCTGATGGTCCGCATGCATTCCTGTACTGATTCAATTGACTGTAATTTGCATTGGAGCACCCGAGGTGAAAGTGAAGTTAAATCTGGCTGTGGTGGAATTCTTCAAATGGGTCATAAAAGTAAAGCGGTGCCTTTGGCGAACACACCGTCCATGTACAACACAAATTTGCAGTATCACTGTTCGAGTGGTTCCTTAAAAATGCTCGAGGCAGCATGCCAAATCTTTCACCACTCGTTCAGGTTGTTTTTGCCAACTCTGTTTACTCCCAATGAAAGATCATATTCTGGGTTTTGGCAAATATTTAACCTTTTCACTGTTAAACATTTAAGCTTATTCAATCTGATATTTATCCGCAACATCTGTAAAGAATATGCGTATACCACAAGCAGTAAAATCAAATTATTTCATATTATTTCTACTTTATTATTATTATTATTATTATTAGTATTATTATTATTATATGAATAATATAATACAATTACAATTGTTTTGTACTGTAATTTGTTGTTCTCACAGGCTGGTGGAACATGCTCTTGGAATTAGAAAAAATATAAAACAAATGAAATGTATTCAGTAACTAGTTCTTCTCCACCTTTTAATGTTTACGAACATAAACACCGTTATTTAAGCGACTGAATTATTAAAGCTAATTCAATTAAATACTATTGTCTGTCTCAAACATGATCCATCTCATATGGATAAAGAGACATTAAATTGTTCTAGAAATGATATGTTTTGTCCTTTGATGTCCGTTGTAATTGTTTTTCAGTTGCATAGTTTCCATTCCTCTTAGAAGGAAATGTCTCGTAATTATTGTTTGTGCTAAATCTTTTCATCTCTGGCTTATTGTGTCCCAGTGGGTTCTATCTGATTTTACCATATTAGTGCACATCAGCCACTAGAAAGCACTGCATCACTCATTGGAAACAGACTGCCAGTACCTGCAGCAGGAGAAGATCAATGCTATGCCACCTTTTAAGGGTACATATCGTGCCATCCACCAGCTGTAATGTGGCATGTCAGAGCTTGTTCCTGTCCTATTCCAGACAGTTTGCAAGGAGAGCGAACAGCATGTGCACTCGTTTGTATGGCTGTGAACTGTCCAGAGCATAAGGAATTTAATTTATGCATATATAGCAACAGGTATGCATTGTGTAAATCACTATAAGCATTGTACAATAGCTGTTATAAAGAGAAATTGGACTTGTTTAGGTGGAAATGGCCTGTCCCCACTCACCCTTTAGAAATATGCTTTTTATTTGTGCTTGTTCCAATCAGCAGATGGGCATCATCCAAGAGACCTGTTCCCCACGGGAGGGGAAAAAAAATCAAAGCAAATTATTCCTCATTTGGAACTTGACTTTGAGTTGCCCTTTCCTTAGCCTGCTTAAACTGCACACGCTTTCAATTTACCTTACATCACTGGAAAGCAAATTATGTCTTGGAAAATGGGAATACAAAATATATGTCCCTCATCTCCATGTTTACTGCTCTGTTCTTCACTTCGAGGAATATATCTCCTGTAGTCCAGGTTTTACCCAGACATGAACAAGGCTGTAGATTTACCACATAAGCCACTACAGCATGCTGTATCACTTCTGTATTTCACATGTTATCAGTGCCGTCTTTATCAGCCAGGCACATCAGAGGTCTAAATGAGCGTGCTCAGAACAGATAGCTTGCAAATCATTTGCCACCACACCAATGAAAGATTGCTAACAACCTGTATGAACCTGCCTGTTGCACAATGTGTCACTCTTTTTTTTTTCTTTTTCTATCTCCATCACGCTTCTTCTCTTGTTCTACGTGCTATTTCGGACAGGTTGTACTACTAAACTGTCTGCTCCACGCCCCCCTCTCTTTTCTATCTCTTACCTTTTTTTTTTCTTTTTCGGATGCATTTTATCCTCTGGATTACCTCGAGGCGCTTTTTGTCAACAATCGTTTGTCAGGACTAGTGGTTTCTGTAGCTTGTGTAGACATTCCCATTAAAGGATTTACGTTTGCGGTGTTTGAACTTCTCTGTTGTCAGTAGAGTAACGTTTTGCATTGAAAGCAAATGAACTAAATGAAATCAAAGGTTATGAATTGTCTGGGTGTGTTTCAAGCCTTAATATAACCCAAGCATATGCTAACCTAAGCAGGCTGGTGGTAAGGCAGAAGACGTCCATATATGGTTGTCCTCTTTGTCAGCCTTGCGCTTGGCCTTGTGGGTAAGGCCAACACTAGGCCACAGAGGCATAACCTCAGCTAGGTTTGGGAAGGACAGGGGGGCTGGGGAGAAGGCAGTGATTGGCAGAGCCGGGTCCTAATGTCTGGGTGATAAGATGGAGGTCTGGTGCTCCCGTCTAAGTGTTTATTTGAGCTTCGTCTGGCTCCTCACATGATCTGAGGTCATACCCTTCACTCACTGAAGCTGACCAGACCTGCCCTCCCTTTTTTCCTGCCTACTTTCTCCCTCTTTTTTTCTCACTTCCAAAATTCATATTGTATTTTTTTTCTTCTTATCTCGACTTTTTATAAAGCATTAGTTTTACTGTATATTTATTAGATTTGCGGAAAAAGAAGAAACCAGCTATGTGATTGGTTGTAATTTTGGAAAGTGTGAAATTTGTTTGGAATTAGGAACATTTAGTAGAGTTTGTGATCTTTAAACTGTTATAATCCAGGCTGCATTTAGGGTCAACGTATAAATGTTTGAGTGGTGTGTTGTTGTGTGTGTGTTAGGCAAGGTATATTGTGGTTTTGATGGGGTGTAGTGTTGTAGTTTCAGCAATGTGCGATGTAGATTCGACAATGCATTGTAGTTTGGGTGTGATGTATTGTAGTGTGTTGTAATTCAGGCTGTGTATTAGTCCGGTGTGTTTTAGTTTAGGCACCATGTGTTGTAGTATAGGCAATGTGGCAAAGTTTGGGTTGTGCATTATGTTCAGTTTAGTTTGGACGTCTAGTGTTGTAGTTTGGCATCAGGTATTTTAATTTTAAATAATACTAATGTTAAAAATAAATGCGCACAATCTGTGAACATTCTCCAGAACGTATACTGTTAAAGTGGTGATCATTTTTAGAGATGCATTTATTCATTTATAGGCCAATCAGAGATTGTGTCTGGACATTGGAAAGATTTGGAAGCTAGAGAGTTTTATCAGTTTCTGTACGTCACTGATTTGTCCAAAGCAAAGAATAAACATAATCAGATTTTCCTGTTCTAGACTCATGAGAGAAAAAAGAGCATATTTTTCTTCTTCATCTTTCTCTTCCTCCAGTCACGTACTCGAACGTCACCTCTGCACTAATGTGTCATCTCTCACTCCTGTGTGAGGCTCTGACCTGTGCTCACTCTCGCTGGTTTAAATTGAAACCTGCTGGATTCCGAGGCTCTGCATGGTAAACCGCAGTTAGTCTCCGTCACATGTGAAGAGTAAAAGCAGATTCCGGTTGTTTCGTGTTTGCATTGCTAAACCTTCAATACCATCACTCCCCTCATCTTGCTTTCTTTTGTTGGTTTAGGATCGGTCGGACAACTCGGATTTGCAAATGAGTAGCGCAGTGTTATTTCACACCAGTGCACTAAGGGCGATTTGGCAAGTTCCTGTGAGTAATTGTTTTTCGTACGATATCTATTTTGCTGTCATATTGTTTGTAGTTGTCCCAGTACTCCAATGATAAATATGACATTAGTGTGTCTTGTAGTGAAAAAATAAATAAAAATCCAACTGCAGATCAGCCAAAAACAACAAAACCTTTCCTGATGCTCCGCATTCACCCTGCAGCTATCAAGCTGGAGCTGCTTAGAACAGTATGTTTGTTTCATGGGCTGAAAAAAAAACTGCAGTTACTTAATCCAGATGTGGCAAATCACGCTCTCTGGAATTCTGTGCGTAGTGAAAGATCAGACCTTCAAAAGCAGGGTCGTTGGCCTGTAACTGCTAAGTCTGCATTACTGGCATGTGAAGGACAGAGATGCAGATGTGCACATTAAGACACATATGTCGTAAATCTTTCAAGAGCATTGTGTGAGTGCATTATCAATTCTGTTGCAGGTTGCGATGTATGTGGTAGTTCAGGCCCAATGTTATTGTCTTGGCAGTGTGCTGTAGCCAGGGCTCTTTAGGATGTATGCAGTTTAGGATGCATTATGTAGTTTAGACAGAATGTGTTGTTTGAGTGGTGGCTTATGGTTGGGGGAAATATGTTGTAGTTTGGGCAGAGCATTATAGTTTGATTTGTGTCTTGTTGTCTGGAGTATGTGTTGCAGTCTAGGAAGCGTGTAGTTTGGGCCATGTGTTATCTTTTGGACTGTCTGTGCCAATTCGACTGAATTATTTAATTTTCAAAATGCAAGCATTGATTTTATTACTCATCTCACGCGTCGTTTATAACACCGTATCCTGTATTCAGGGTCGCGGGGGGCCTGGAGCCTATCCCAGGGCACGGTAAACCCTGGGCGGGGTGACAATCCATTGCAGGTCACACATACACACACTTACACATTCATTCACACACTACAGGCAATTTGGGAACACCAATTAGCCTATTCCGCATGTCTTTGGACTGTGGGAGGGAACCAGAATACCTGGAGGAAACCCATCAAGAACAGGGAAAACATGCGAGAATCGAGCCTGGCCAGGAATCGAAGCCGGACCCTGGAGGTGCAAGGCGACAGTGCTAACCACATGCCGCCACATTGATTCTAACCTTTGCTTTTATTCCTAGGGTACTTCCTGGAATTTGTTGAGCCTCCAAACAACATGACAATCATGCAAGGTCAGACAGCTACGCTACACTGCAAAGTGGCAGGTAACCCAAGGCCCACCATCAAATGGCTGAAGAACGACGCGCCAGTGGTGCAGGAACAGGGCCGCATCTCAATCCGCAAAACAGAGTCTGGTTCAAAGCTCCGTATCCAGGATCTGGACACTACTGACACTGGATACTATCAATGCGTAGCCTCCAACTCCCTGAAGGTGATCGCAGCCACCGGTGTTCTGTATGTACGCCTAGGTAAGAGCTCAAGTTATTTTTAATACTAAATATAGTGTTGTTTTTCATTGCCGTTGAAGGTGGGTATCTAATTTAATGGATCCATAAACTGTATTGGAGAACATTGCAATGAATGATGATACTGTCAACAGCATGACTGTGGTTAGTTTTCCATAAACAAAGCCCTCTCTGATTTTGCTTTGCATGTATAATGTCCTTTTACTTCATCACATTTCTGAGTAGCCCATTAACCATCATAATAACCATATTCTCCCCAACTGAACGTCAGCGTCATAGGGGCAGTGTTTTCCTTGCCGTCTGCTTAATTTAGGTTATTATATGAAAAGCCTGGTTCGTAGCATGAACTAAGGCGGCTCTGTTAAGAACCATATGCATGAACTGAGTGCTGAGTATCGGAGCAAACGAGTTTATAGCACGACACCGGTATACAGTGTCACACTACTGGGACTCCACTTAAACAACTCTCCAACGTTTTGGCTTTTAACAGGGAAACAAATCCATTGTGTTTGCATACCGTCCTCTCCACTAGAAGCGAATGCTTTTTTTTTTTTTTTTGTTCCTGGCAGCTTTAACAGTACTTTTGAGTGTTGCTCTGCCCCCACTCTTCATGCAAAATCATCTTAGTGTAAGAATTTTTTTTAGTATTTTTCTCTCCACTAGAATGCAAGATGAGGTCTCTTGAAAACATTAAGTGGTTTTCAGAGCAGGAACATGAGGGAAGGGAGGAAGCAGATGAAAGATCTGGTGCACACATGAGTGATGGTCAGGATCAGGGTTTTAACTGGCAAGTTTAGATAGGTGACCTTACATGCCACTTTGATATGTGTTTTGGTTTTTAGTGACAGTTGTGGAATTTGGTAAAAGAGCTTTTTTTTTAAACATTTTTTTTAGATATACACTGTCAGCCCAAAAAAACACTCTTAACATTTCGTTCAATTACCTTTACCTTTAGTTACAGCTTACAATTTAGTGGACAGTCCCAGAACCACTCTTTCACAATTTAAGTCCTAGAATGTGTTTGTGCCTCAGGGAAGAAAAATTCAATAGATGTGATAACCTGGACTTTCAGTACTTTCAGGTCATCAGCTGACTTCGTTTTATTGCCATATAACCTTGCTGAGCCTAGACCTCTTCAACTGACTCATCAGACCACATGACCTTTTTCCTTTCAAGCCTGTTAAGTTCAGCCTTTATTTTTCACGTATACATTACTGCACAGAGAAATTCTTTCTTCACATACTTAGGTTAAGGGTTTTGCTCAAGGGCACAACACCATGGCAACCTGCTGGAGCTGGGACTCGAACTGCTGAACTTCCGATCAGTTACTCTGTGCCTTAACCCTCTGAGCCTTAGCGACTTTCTTATTTTTTTGATACCAAAGAAAATTCAAGAACCCAACAAACTCACTCAGCCGTCTCTGTGTTACAATAAGCTTTCTTATAGCTACACAGCTATTTAGTCCTAATCCTTTTTCCTGAGTTTTCATCTCATTATATGGAAATATATTCATCTCGTTATATGGAAATAAATTATTTCACTATTAAACAAAGTTGTTGTTTTGTTTAGTTTTTTGGATTTTTTTTCCTGATTTTCTCCCTAATTTAGTCGTGTCCAATTCCTCCCCGTCACTAGGGGGCTCCCACATTAAGGCTACTACGACCACTCAGTCGGGAGGGCCAAAGACTATCTCGTGTTTCCTCCGAACCATGTGACGCCAGCCGAGCGCATCTTTTCGAACTGCTCGCTTGGGGGTGGCGTAACACACTCGGAGGACAGCGCTATCCACTCCTTCCGTTTGCTTGAGCACACAGACGCCCCTGATTGGCTGTAGAGCCGTGATTAATGTGGGAGCACTAAGTACATCTCATCCCTCCTCTCTGAGAGAGCTCGGCCAATCAGCTCTCTCTAGACCTCCGACTGCGAGAGGTTACAGCATCACCCGGGAATCGAACCAGCGAACAAAGTTGTGGTTTTAACTGTTGATTTTTTTATTTTTTTTTATTTTGTTACCATGCATCTTCAAGTGTTTTAAGTGACCACGATTCACAATTTTTATCTGACCACATTGTCTGACCAGCTGCTGATTATTACTTGAGTAATAATATACGATTCTGCTTTCGTCACTGATGCACAATCATTTGAAACATAAATGTTCTTTAAATTGGACTTGTTACTGACAACTTGTAGTCAACTGTCTGATCATAAAAGTTCTACATCAGTCACTACATCATGCGCTTTCAGACTGACGATCTCGACTCGAATGCAGTTTGTGCAATTTTTGTTTCTTTGGCCAAAATTGGCCCAGAAACCATACAAACCTGGCTTTACTCACTTTACAGCTTAAATTAATCCTCTCTTCTTTGTTTTTTTTTTTTCAGGCCAGTCTCCAACCAGGGGTCCAGATGATGCGTAAGTCTTCTGTTTGTTTGTTTGTGTGTGGTGTGTGTGTGTGTGCATTTGTTTGTCTCCTTTAATTCATGTCTGGTTTGTTTACCTGACATTTGACATCACTCTTTCTGAACAATTCCCTGCAGACTTCATCATATTCTCTTCCATATGAGTAGAGACAGTCCTGCTGTGAATTAGTCATAAAACAAAGCTCACTCGTTACCGGAGTGATAAAGTAAGGCATTTGCTTCGCTGGGGTCAGTGCATGATAAAAAAAAACTGATTCATCACTTCCAGGCAGCGACAGCTAGTCATGTGGGGGTGAATCCTGTCCGACAACTCGTCTGGAATCTTCGGACGAGCAGTGCTTTCAACATTTCTTATAACTTTAAGTGCATTCAGTATAAGTAGAATAGATGAAGACGAACTCTATGCAGACCTTTAACTGAGCAGATGCGATGACATCACTATTGTTTTTTTATGTTAGTTTTTTTGTTCTTATTTGTGCTAAGATAAACGACCCAGAGGAACTGAGTGTACCCAACTCTTCATACTTCTTTTCCCCTACCATCATGGTGATGGAACTGGAACAGATCACTTTTTATGAACTGGTGTAAACTTATTGTTTACTCTAATTTGGGCTGGATTTTTCAAATGAATAAAAATAAAACTAATGACACAAGTGGAAAGTTTAAAAAGCTTTATGAAGAACGTATTGTATGTTATCCTGTAATAAGCCTTCTAAAGTCCATACCCAGAACAACAGTTAACTGTGGGTCTTGAAGTCGTGTCCAGACACACTCAGGGTCCATTTGTCATAGCCAGAGAGTGTATCGGTTTTCATTTGTTTACAACGATTATCACAGTGTACCTACAGTTATTTTATTTGTTTTGAATTCTAATAGCTGAATTCATTAGGCTGATTGACCAGACACTTGGATTGAGTGGGTTTAATGCAGTAATGCAGAAACACATTAAAGGAAACCAGCAATCAAACAGTCAGCGTAGTGTGTTCGGTTGGAATGTTCAGTGTACCTACTCACCCAAAAATTAAATAATTTTTAAAAGCCTCTTCTTTACAGTGGAAACTGCGCCTAAGGTGTTTAATGCCAGTTGAAATAACTTGGATGGTAATGTGGGAGTTTCTAAAACGCATAACAGATATGATAACAGTATCTTCATATAATACGAATAAATTGCTTTTAGTTAGTTATTTAAAAATTCCTTTCCCCCATCTTAAAAAAAAAAAAAAAACCCCAAAATGTCCATCTCTTATATTAATGTTGGCGATGGTGGTCAGTTTGCTAGAGTTTTCATGCGCCCAAAACCCTGACGTCACTGGTTCTTTTTGGTGCTGTAAGCGAATTGTTGCTCGATTATGCCCCTGCACCAGTCTGTGCCGGTGGAAAAGGTCTGACTGTTCCCGATTTCTCGCCTCATCTTCCTCCTCTATTATTCCATACTCTGTCTCTCCTTGTCCTCTGCCAGCTTTGCCGCAGCACTGCAGTTCGTGTTTGATTTGGCCCTAAAACAGAGTGAGACTAAAACGTGTTAGCCCTGGAGCGCTCTCCATGGATGCTGTGTGTGTACAAGGACTGTGGCTGGAGTCAGCGCTGCATAAGCAACAAAGAGCCTTTCTCATTCAGAGCGAAATATGGCGAGATTTCCTTGAGAACCAGGGAGCTGGTGGTCACCATGGCCCGAGGAAAGAAAGCACAGGGTGAGGGCCAAACTGATCCTTCTCCAACTTTTAAATAAAGGGTATAATGTCTGAAGGGACATTCGGTGAAAACTTTGCTGGCATTCACAGATGTATTAAAAAAAATAAATTAAAAAAAACGGAGAACAAAGTTTGGTTTAAGGGGCGTTTTTTAATAACTAATTTGACTCAAACGTGCATAGAAATTAAAAGTGCTGCATTTCTTTTTGTAAATAATCTTGGAAAGTGCATGTAGTATACTTTTTCTTGATGTGCAGACCTTAAAAGATTCTTCCATTTTACAGGTAAAAGATGCAAAATGTGTTTGATCTTATCTTACTATCCCAATAGCAAGGTGAGAGAGAGGGAGATAGAAAGTAAGTGTACTACCTCTGTAAAAGGTTTGCTGCTGGTATGCCATGTTTGTGAGGGGCTCAGCTGGGTATTTGGGCGTGACATGGGCACACAGTTGAGCCTTTCCTTGTTCTGACTTGCTGATGAGTGTCAGGACTCAATGAGGTTCCTCGGGATATAGATAAATGTTACGAAGAAGAAGAGAAAGAAATGCTCTGATAAAGATCTCCTGTAATAGGAAATGGCTTAACAGCACAAACCACATTAGGGGAAAAGTCTCTATGTGCCTGTGCGTGTGTGTGAGAGAGAAAGAGAGAGGGAGAGAGTGCAAGAGAGAGAGAGAGAGATGGAGATAAGTGTTATTTCCATGATGCTAGAGAACGTCCAGTGCTTACTCTCAAGTCACACAGACTGATTAGGACCATGTTGTAAATTCCACTGTGCAGGAATGCTTTTGTCTGTCTTGTTGCTCCAACTCCAACTATTGCCTTTCCTTGGAATCATTGCTGCCCCACAGAGAACCTGTGTCTTAACAGCCTTCTATGTCTGTTTGCTGATTACCAGGATTACGTTACTTATAAAGCAATAGCGTACACCTCCACCAGTCCAATTTTCAGTACAAATCTAAGTGAAAGTGTCTCTATATTTGGAGATATATGAACATTATTTCATATCGTATATAAGATTGTGAAAGACTTTTCATTATTATTCTAAAGAGTAAATAAATATTATGGCAATGCACAGAAAAAGATATTGCAGAAAAGAATATTGTATCATAATTTATGTCGATAGCCATATCATGTCACATACCCGTTCTAGGTAGATAATGTTGTAGTCTAAAATGTGAAGCTTTTGGACGGAACTTATTTTGGGGGTAATTATTGCCATCTTGTGGTGTAACAGATGTTATACAGTGATTTGGGACGATGCCCTGATTGTGCAGGAGGCCCATGTCCTTAATCCTCCATTAAGTCCAGTGTTTTGTCTCTTTGTGTTCTTTAGAGAGACTTCCAGTCATCACCGGGTATGTTTAGGAGGGATTTAAAGGCTCTCTTCCAATTAAGCGTTTCCTCCAATCAGAGCTCCAGCTCTGAGACGTTTTAAACAGTATTCCCAGCTCACCCCGGGCTCCGTTTACAGAATGATCTCTTTCCTTGGCACAGGCCTTGTTTGTTTGCTTGTATCCTTGCAATTGCTCTCAGAGTTTCTGGATAGAGATTCTGTTTAAACTGCCCAGTTGTGTGCCCAGTCTAGCAAGGATCTCGCTCTGTGTATAGTGATGTTTGAATAAGCTTAACGACACATGGTTGTACTCAGATATTGCAGATCAGGCATCAGTTGGCATCAGTGTTACCATCTGGTCTCTGTCAGTCAGAGCCTGACTAGGCCGTTTGCCCACTGGGATCAATCACAGCCTGGTTCTTTCTTTTTTTGTAATCGATTTACGTGCATATTTTTTGATCTGTGTTTGTTGCTGTCATTCATTTTTCAGAGAAAATACAAAAACATGGAAACAGATTTTTAATTAACCCTTAATGAAGTGAAGAACCTTGTTTGGTAACTTCACAAAAACACATCTTTGTAGAAAATAAGCATATATATATTTTATATGTGTATATATGTATTGATATATATGATTATAACTGTATAGTATTATTCATATTATATTAATCTAATCTACATCAAACTATTTTTCTTTTCCTGAAGTGCATGTATATTTGTTTGGCTGACTCGGTCTATACTTTTTTGAGAAAAAAAAAGTACTGCTCTAAATGGGTGACAAAAAAATTGCAGCAGTCATAAAATTAAAAAATATATTGGATTTTTATTACTGCCCTATAAAGGGTTAACATTTATTTTCTAGACATACACTTAAATCGAATCTATTTTTTTCTTTTTCTTTTTTTACTATAAATAGAAATAAATTTGGCGTGAAGAATTACGGTATTAGATTGCAGCACGCGGAATGTCTTTCAGATCTTTCGGCCTCTTGCTCTTTAAAAAAACAATCATGCAGCGATTTTATTAATACAGCAAGCATCAACATTCCTTCTGATAAAACGCATCAGAGCTGTTCTTTTTTCCAACAACCTATTTGATTAATTTGGTTAAACAATTCTCAGACACAACAAGGATCTTTGAGCAGACGACGTGCTTTTGTTGCCGAGATGGCTAGGATTCTGTCAGCTTTCTGAATGAGGACATTGTGCCTGATTTGCAGTAGTGGGAGGGACCTGATGAGTGTCGGACCTCAGCAGGTAGGAGGGTTGCAGTGTGCTTGTGTTCCTCGCACAACACCTCCTCTGTTTTTCTACCTTCCTTCAAGACCCAGACCTCAAGAGTAAAGTCTGGTTCTTCACATCGGGTTCCTGCCAAAGACGTGACATGGTTCAGGGCTCTGTGTCAAATCTTTCTTCGTGTCCTCTGGCATAATCCTGAATAGTCAGTTTTGCTACTTAAAAGGAGCCTCCCGGGACTTGTTAGCTATGTTCTGTGTTCTCATTGGATCTTTATGTTATGAAAAATGCCTGCAATCAGCATTTGATATGATCATAAACATGATCTAAATGTGTTCTGCTGTTTTGTGAAGTCACAAAGCGTCTTTGTCCTATGAAGCAGAACGACCCGGAATCGCTTTGCGTAAATATAGGCTCTGGAAGAATTATACAGTAATTGGTAGAGATTTAATTTAATTTAGGATCAAATGGGTAACTCACTAGATGAGCTTTGAGACATGAGATTACGTGTAACGACCACATGAAAGCCCAGTTTTTTGCAAAAAGTGGCTTTCGAATTTTGTGCTAAATAAACAACTGCAGTTAAACCCATGATTTTCCTGAAAACAGACATGCAAACAGAACGGCTTGCATAAGACAGTGTTAAAAATCAGTAGCTGTTCATGTTGAAACTTAAAAAACAAAACAAACAAAAAAAAACGTTAAAACATAAAGGTCAAAATTTAAACATAAAATAATAATTGTGAAATACTTCATTAATTATGACGTGCATTTCGAAGATGGATAAAGAAAAGAAAAAAAAACATGAAGTCAAAGTTGCACGAAGAAAAAAAACTACGTAACTAATCCTAGGGCTTTAAACACCGCTAGTGAATTCATGAACTTTGGTGTTCCGACACGACTCCAGTTCTTTGGCCCGTTTTCTGTTTACGCAGGTTTGTCCTTACCCGGTATCATATTTTTTTAACCGAAAGAAGTAGGAAGTAAATCTAAATCTTGTTAAGCTGAAGCCGTCAGACATTTTTTGGAAAGGCGAAATTCCTTCCAGTCACTTTAGACTGCAGTAAAATTGTAACCATATGTGATATTGATGTGAGCAGGACCAGGACTTTTTGGACATTAACAGCTCCTTTGGCATTACAGCATGCTGAGACTTGAGCAAAACGCAATGTGAATTGTGCAAGGCAAGTTTGTGGGGGAAAAAAGTTTTTAAAAAACATTATAATAAAAATCACACAAGCACAATATGAATTTACACATTTGGCTTTGAAATAGGATAAGAGAGGATGTGGCAGTTTAAAAAATGTTTTTTTGCTTTCTTTGATGCGCACTTCTCTCGTCGTTTATGCAAAGTCTAATAAGTCCAGTGTGTGTCGCGGTTCAGTTGTTTCTAAGCTTGAGAAAAGAGGATAGAACCAGTTTCAAGATTAAAAATTGCAAGTTAGTTGTAGGGCAGCACTGTCGCCTTGCACCTCCAGGGTCCGGGTTCGATTCACACCATGCCTTGGGTCTGTGTGCATGGTGTTTGCATGGTGGGATTCCTCTGGTTTCGTCTCACAATCCAAAAACATTAAGGCTAATTGTGCTGTTCCCAATAAGTAAGTGTGAGTATTTGTGTGCCCTTCAATGGATTGCACATCCCCCCCGGCGAACATGTATACAGGATACAGCGGTACAGACAATGAGTAAGAGTAAGTGAAGTTCATTGTGTCTACAATATTTGTTCCAATACTTTATCTTTAACTCTCTTTCATATTAATTACGTGTGGTTTGGGAATTCATGACGGGGGAAACCTGACGGAGCTGATGTGTTTATTCTGCATTATACTAAAATGAAATTCATGGTGTGACGGTGTTAAGCGAGTCCTTGTCAAGACTGGAGTGTTATAACAGACAGTTTGTATATGTTTCTGTAAATTCTACCCAATTTCAGCTGCTATTCATGTCCATCAGTGCAGATCGATTTCATCCATGTATAATGACAAAAACAGCTAACCCAAAAGTCAGTTCAGTGACCAACTGACGTGAGTTGGACTGAATAGCTCCAATCTAAACCCACAAACATGCATACATCAGTCGAAAAAAAGCCACTGAGCGCAACAGGGGAATACGGTCATTACATGTAAAGACACTGAAGACATTACTACTGTCCTACATCTCTCAGGAGTTTGGTACACACAATGATTGGAGTCTTCTTATATGTTCTGGGTGATGTTTAAGAAATGACCATGAGCGTATCAGAATCACTATCATCAGTTAAATGCATTCCAAGCATCCCGTAGTAATCTAATTTATTCAAACAGCTCTTCTACAACTTCCAACTTCACGTTCCAAACTCCGTCGTGCCAGAGAGTCGATTAAACACGGAATAAAACACAATGGGGGAGCGATGAGGAAAATAAGCCATGACTGAGCATGTGTGTGCCGTTGCCACCTTAGAGTTGTCCCATAGATGGATGTCCCTGACTGGTTTATTCTGGTTATTTCACAGCAATTGGCCTTTTTTTTGTACAAACTGGATTCCAAAAAGTTGGGGCACTAAACAAATTGTGAATAAAAACTGAATGCAATGATGTGGAGATGGCAAATGTCAATATTTTA
>JAOTQY010000008.1:1867856-1878218 GCA_026413445.1 Dolichallabes microphthalmus
TTAACTGATAGTAATAATCGGTCAAAATTCATTCTTTCGGTTAACGGTTAATCGGTTAATATGAGCATCCCTAGTTATAATACAACTTATTTAAACACATACATTAGTATAACCCTTGGAGCTGAAACTAGAGCTGCTGTTATTTTAAAGTATATATTGAAAAAATATATAGACACATGATCAAAGAAAATAAAGCATTCAATAGGACTGTAATGTGATTTTCAATAGGACTGTGTGTAGAGTATTACATACTGAGTAAACTGTGGATTATTTTTATGTTTTTATTTTCAACTAGATATCGTTAAGTTGTCAGGGAGGCTCCTACTGTAGGTCTTAAATGAGATTGTGTTCAATGATGGTTCATGTTCATTTGAAGTATTAAAGCTTTAGCCACAAACAAACAGAAAAACAGAACATACTTAAACTGCAATTTATAATCTCAAGACGAACCCTGCATTGAATGAAATCTAATCCCTTAAAGGTCCCATATTTAACTCTTTCTTTAACACATTAACACAGGTCTCAGAGCTTCCTGTAATGTTTCAGAACATTTGAAGTGTTGCATTATTTAATTCCTCCTCCCAATGTGCCATTTTAGTAGAGCTGAGCTTCTTTAACATGCATAATTGGCTTGTTTAATCCCTGGTCAATACATAATTTGAAAAAAAAAAAAAAAGCTTAAAACTAGTGAATGTTGTGTAATAAGTCACTTTTAATAATGAAATTATATTTAAAAAAAAAAAAAAAACTAAAAAAACTAAAGTTTCCATCATGCTATTGCATGCTGACTGTGGTATAACACTAAGTGAAGTTTGATAGTATTGTATACTAATACTGGATTAAATGTGTGCAGTATGAATTATGAGAGAACAACCGAGGAAAAAAAAAGTATTAAATTTCAAAAACATTAATTAATGCTCTGCTTCCTTCCGTATCTGTTTAGGTAATCTACCCATGCCGACTATTGCAGCTATTGATGGAGCAGCTCTGGGAGGAGGACTTGAGATGGCTCTGGCCTGTGACATAAGAATAGCAGGTAATACACATATTGTACGCTGACTGTTTATTAAATATAAAAGTGTTGATGATTGCGGGTTTATTTCTACACACGAGACGTCAATGTTAAATCCAGACCACATTACACCAAGGAATATTATGTACAGACAGGAAAAAACCTGGGGCTATTATGTTATAGAGGGCATTTATTTTTGCTAATGGGAGTGGTCATGTGCAAGATGACCCTGTTCCCATTCACAGGGCAGAAGAACTCAATGAATGGTTTGATGGGATGAAAAAAGATGTACATCATATGATGTAGCTTATGGGAGGTTTTAAAACGACTTGCTCTTTATCAATATCACTGAAATACAAACTAAGGGAATATCTTGTGGAAGGGTCCTCTTTGTACCAGCGCAGGTCCAGAGATTTGTAGCGTCTGTGCACTAATGGTGTTCCTGGTGGCTCTTGATGGCCCAACTCCATACCAAGACATTTTACGTGGGATTTCTTTTTAATGTGTGCGTGCGTGCGTGCGTGTGCGTGCGTGTGCGTGCGTGCGTGTGCGTGCGTGTGCGTGCGAGTGTGTGTGTGTGTGTTTGGGTAAGAGCCCTAAAGCGCAGATAGTAAAGATGCCATTTTGGTTTACCCACTCTCTGTGTGAGATAAAGAGAGAGAGAGGGAGTTTTAACACCCACATATTGCACTGACAGTGAGCAGATGTCTTGCTTTCTCATCTCACACACCCAAGTTTGGGCTTGGAAATCTGCTCGTGAAGTCTTAGCACATATCCCACTTAACAGAAATGACACACCATATGCTTTCACACTCATCATTGATGCTCCTTAAAGCACATGTTGATTTCTTTAGTGTTATAAATATATTTATATTAGGGTTCATTCCTGTTACCACCAGAGGGATGCTATTTTAGAAACACCTTGGATAGAATTGAATTTCACCTAATATAGTATGACTTTGTAATTCTCTTTTGGAGAGGCCAATTATGGGATGTAGGTGGTGCTGAAAATACAAGAATGAATATTTATGAATAATAAATAATTTTACCCTTTCACTTTCTATGTAGCTACGTCTGCTAAAATGGGACTGGTTGAAACAAAACTAGCCATCATTCCAGGGGCAGGTAAGTCTTAGTTCATGTGTTTCAATAATTTTTTTTGTCTTAACAAATGGATGCAGGCAATCCCAACAGTTTCATATTAATGTAATCCTCTATAGCATTTATACTTTTATGAGCCGTTATGCATCAAATGTAAACTTTTATCCTTTTTTTTATTGGACTTTGTCTATATGGAACGTGTCATATGAATATGCTCTAAATCTAATCTGCAGATTGTTCTTAGCTGACAGGTGTTGGACGTGATGTTGTTTTCAGCTGTTGTAGCCCACTCAAGGTTCAACATGAACTTTCTAAAAGATGATTTTCTACATGCAATGGTTATAAAAAGTGGTTACACTATGTGGACACCTGATGAATAACACATATATATACTTGTTTTACTCAACATTTTCATATTTAGTCTCATTTGCTGTTAAAATAGCCTTCAGTAATTGGGAAGGCTTTCTACTACATTTTGCAGTGTTGTTCATTTCACTTCAAGAACATTAGTGAGGCCATGTGCTGGAATACATTACAAGTCAAAAGTTTGAACACACCTTCTCTTTCAGTGTTTTTCCCCCCCTCCTTCTTTGATTGAATGAGTCCAACTTTGATATTTTTGGTTTTAACTGCCATGTCTTTGTTAGGCGTAGAGAGTGTAAACTATCAATCATTTGTTTTCCAACCCGACAATGACACCAAATACACCTCTAGGTTATGTAAGGGCTATTTGTCTAAGAACGAGAGTGATGGAGTGCTGCATTAAATGACCTGGCCTCAATAATCACCTGATCTAAACTCAGTTGAGCTGGTTTGGGATGAGTTGGACTGGACTATTAGGGAATAACAGACAACAAGCACTCAACATCTCGGGGAACCCCTTCAAGATTAGAAGGTGAATACATCATGAGGCTGACAGAGAGAAGACCCAAATGTGCAAAGCTGTCATCAAAGCAAAAGTTGGCTACTTTGAAGAATCTCAAATATAAAACAAATTCTTGGTTATTTAACATGTTTTTTTGTTGAGTACATAAGTTTATAAGTTTATGTTCTGTCATTATTTCGTGAAGTCTTCAGTATTAATACACAATGTTGAAAACAATAAAAAATGATAATCTTTACGGAAAAATTAAAGAACAGAAGGTATGTCCAAACTTTTGACTGGTACTGTATATTGTGCAGGAAGATCTGTCATGCAGTCACTGCTCCAATTAAAGTGTTCAGTGGGGTTGAGGTCAGCGCTTTGTGCCGACCTCTTTCTTTAACAAAACCTCTTTCTGTCACCATTCTGTGTAAGCTCTATACACTTGTACATTGTTACGTGCAACAGCAACAGAAATCTCAGTTAATAATAAGTTTCTTAAATAGTCAAAGCAGACAATGACAACAATGCTGTGGTCAAAGTCATCGAGATCACATTGTTCCGCATTGAATTACTTTTCTTGTCCTGTACTGTATTTGCAGGTTTTTTATTGCACTGTGTGGAAGTCACACCGATTAGATGATGTACCCCAGCAGTAGTTTTTTTAATGTCAAAATAATAATTTGACGATATTTTGGTAACTTTACAGACATTGAAACAATGTTGGTATTAGGTTATTTGTGAAAATAATTAGAACAACTTTGATAAAATGGCATTTAAACGAATTGATTTCATGAAGATGGGATAAGGTTACGTGAATCAAACACAATGTTGAAAAACAATATTCATACCAAACTGATGTCCTGAGCGAGGCCTGGTCTCCAGTCATTGCATTGGGAGCGCTGTGTGCTTTCTACTGGACCACTATAGTGCAAACATGCTGTTGATGCTAGTCACTTGTTCCACAAGATTACACGAGTCTCGAAGCACCATGAGCGCTAATTAGTTGAAAATTATGTGCGTTAGTTTTGAGACTTCGGAGGCGTTTGAGGAGGTGAACTATTTGCTAAGCTTATTGAGAAATAATAATTATGCCGGATGACAGCTACGTGTTGTTTAGTTACTGTAAATGTTAAACTTGTGTATTTGAAATTCGTTTGTATCCTTGCTTGATTTTTAATTGAGATGTTATAAGGAATGGTCTACATTTAATAAATCATGAAGTTTAAAATTGGGGGGAAAATGTAATCTCGAATCTGGATATTTATGAAATCGTTATACTTATAGAGATGCAATTTTAATTGAATCGACGCCTAATTATCGGAATAATATCGTAACAGGAGGTGACTGGTGATTCCCATTCCTATGTGAATCACACTAGACTGCAGAGTCCTGTCCCATTGATGATCTTTGCTCCAGTGTCTGTCTTTGTATATTAATGAAGAATTGACACAATCTGCCTGCCGCTGTTTGCTGAACATTCAGCAGTTTACAGCAGCAAACCAAACAACAGTTCCATGAGGTCATGTTTATGAATTGTAGGTTTGGAGGGAATGGGTCAGTCCTTGTCTACTGCTAAGCTCTGGCATCAAGACCTGAAAAATGAGTACCAAGAAAACTGGAATGTTTCACATCCACATGTTGAGCAGTCATAACTATGAGGTGTGATTTACTCCTTTTTTTTCATTGGGGTCGCTGGGAACACATTTTTGTAACACGATCACATGGAGATGACATTCAGCACTATGAGACTTTTAATAGGTTTGGGTTGAACATGGGGCCTCTGCCTTGTGTTTTATTAGAGTTAAAAGGCCAGTGATCCTCAGAGGCTACGGTTTTGTGAACTATGCTGTTAATGTCAGGAAAGGTGTCATGTTTTAATTAGACTTATGGCAGTGCTTGGTCCATTGACTTCGTCGCAAATGTATATCCAGTTGCCCTTTGTTTTTCCTTTCCTATTTTGCCTGGAGGATCAGGCTTGTGACATTTCAGCTCCTCCTCCTTGCAACTTGCACCCTGCTGAACATCTTCGCAAGGAATTTATATTAAGCGCACCATCATGTTGTGTGTTATAGCATTTTATAAGAACAGGTTGATGTAGCATGTTAGCTGTTCATCTGGGAAAAAAATCTTGGCTTGGAATCACTGTAGAAATGAATCATAGAGACTTTGGAGTTTTTTTTTTATAATAGGGATTTTTCTTTTCATTCATTTATTTATTTTCCTTCACCTTTGCATAGTGGGCGTTATGTTTGTAGCCCAGACATTTCCCCTTGGCCAGCTCCATCTAGGGAATTCCCAGATGTTGTGAGATATAAGTTCTCCAGCTTGTCTTAGGTTGATACAGCTCTAGCACGGTCAGGGGCATCCTAGTCCTCAACATCTAAAATCAACATTTACTGATTGCTTTCCTGAATTGATCAGATCATCATGCTGTCAAGTCCCAGCAACCGCAACCATGCATGTGAGCTTTGTCTTTCGAATGCTACCCACAGTTCGTGATCAGAGGTGAGCATATTAGCATAGACTCACCAGCCATGGAGCTATTCTCTACCCTGTTTTTCTCACAGCTTGGTCATTTTGCCAGTTTCCACCCACCAAGTAACTTTCTCCTGCCATACAATAGTTCCCAACCAGAAAGGGTGAAGGCTAGCATTTCCAAGACTTGTGAAGCCAGTTTTATCTTTTCAAACTGCTGCTCATGCAGGGCAGCACAGGGCAGTTGAACACACACAGACAACTGTGCTCTTCCGCATACATAAGTCCACAGATGTCATTAATTGGTTTATATCTCTGGTATTGACATGGGAATGAGTAATAATATCCCTGCCACCCAGAGAACCAGCTCGACTTGGAGTCTTGGCCACTGCTTTTTTTTTTTTTTTTTTAATTCAAGCTTGCAATCTCCCAATGATAGGGTGATCATGTTTCAAGTCTTCCTCAGATTTTTTTTTTATTAGTCTGTGTCTGTTGCCATGAGACAGCTAATTCTGTCAGGGCTAAACTTATAATCTTATAAACTCTCTCAGTGAATAAACATCAGAACATAGATCTGGTTGCTATTGGTTGCACTAGACACTCTGAAATATTCCTGTCCATTTTTAGTTCATGAGCCCAAGCAAAGCCAGAGAGGCTGCCCGTTGCACCACAGGTTCATTCCTGGATGTAACTGGGTCACCGGGGACTTGACATAGTGCCAGCTGTTTGCCTCTTATTCAACATGCTCTGGAAATAGAGCGAGGCCGAGATATTACCAGAAAACATTTTTCCTTTGGCGGATGAGCAGCCTAGTGCCCTGGAATGAATTTGCTCGCTGACCTGTTATTAAGCGCAATCCATCTGAAAGAGAAAACTGCCAAGTCTCTCTCTCCAGCCACTTTCATTTTCCTCCATTTTTCTGTCCTTCTCTTGTTTCTTTTATTACTGTATTCCTCTTGACCTGAATCACAGGAGTTAATAACCCAAGAAGAGTGCCTTGTCTTACACCAGCCCTAGGTCTTTTTTGAGACCTTGGCAGGAAAGGCCTCGGAAAGTTCCATTTAGACACAGTTGAGTGATCTTTACAGTTAAGTTAAGATATTTCAGTCATTGTTTATACTAGCAAGGACAAAGAATTACATTGCTCAGTTCCTGCTAATGCAATCTTGTGTGCTCAGAGTCACTGATCCCGAATGACGTTTTTGGGAAAAATGTGCCCCAATGCCTCGTCTTGTGTTTTCATTCTGTGAAAAGAACTTTTTTTTTTTTTTTGAAGGTTATTTTTCAGAGAAGTTTGATAGCATTTTTCCACTGGACATCAGACAAACAATGGCTGAAATCTCTTATTAACTCAATTTTACAGTACAGATGAACAGAACAGTACAAATCCACGATGAGTAATCATTCTGAATATGATGATTCTTTTCGCCCCAATACCATGAGTAGCAAACGCGGAAGAGCTAAGAATGCTTTGGGTCAGTGATTAGTTGTATATGATTTATCCTTATAGCATTTCTGGATTGAATCACTTCTCTATCAGATGGTGTTTTACTGCAAACTTCAGTAGTGTAGTGACTGTCTGCCAAAGATTCTTTGACTTTACAAATGTCCTTTTTATCCCTTTATGACTAGTGTTTTCCCGCCTCTGACTAGCATTAATGAAGCTTTAAAATTAGCTTCATTAGTTTTTCCTAGAACGACCTCCCAAGAACTCAAGAACTATTCATATTGTTTTGTATTCTGTGTTGCGCTGCTTTATCTGTGCGCATGTTACCTCCACAGTCTACTGTAACCAATCACATCGTCTCTTATGTCAGCCAGTTGATCAATTAAAGTTAAGCATGGACAATTTTTGAAGCGTAGAAATGACAAACCTCATCCTGCCGATGCCGCCATTCTATAAATTCATCCTACCCATCAGTCTCCCCTACCCACCTTTTCCATCCATGCACATACTAAAAATACATTGCTGCTTTAACTCCTCGCCCATAAATTCTATTAAATACTACTCCAGGCTACGTGTGGGTTCATGTTTAGTATTGAGTTTTATATTAATAATTTTGTGTTTTATTGTATTTTTTTTTTTGCCTGGTTAATTTACCAGTCGACTAGCGAATTAATGGATAACGTTAAATCCACTTGTCAAGACATGCTACCAGTGTTAAACAAATAGAATGTAAAAAAAACATGTCACAAAGTGCTACTAGTATTTGCAGTGCTACCACCATGCAAAATAACAGGTATGAGATATTGAGAAACAAGCATGGATTGATATAATTATAAACTTTTGCTGCTGGTAAGAAATTCTGGCCGAGTAGTAAAAAAATTATAGAACACTAAATAGCAAAAGACCTCGAAAACAAAGTGGGAAAAAATAAACAATATAAAACTGTCCTGTGAATATTCTTTTATTTTCTTACAAGGCTAGGCAAATACTGATGTGATTTATCGTTTTATTATTCAGATTTTTTTTCCCTCAATGAAATGGTTGCTGATGTTGAAAAATCTACTCATTGTTTTATAATCTTAGGACTTCAGCTATGTTTTGATGTATTGATTGCATAAATTGCATAAATCATAGTTTACCCAATTCTTTTCTTTTTACCACAAGATCCCTACTGTCAACCATTAGAGACCTAGTGCAAAAAAAAGCTGCTCTGGCTTAATGCACGCATTTTTAGGATGAATTACTGTGCAAATAAAACAGTTTTTAACAACAGGATTGTTGTTGGTCTTTCGGGCTTCTCCCGGCAAGGGGTCGCCACAGCGGATCATTCAGTCCGCACGTACAAGCTTGGCACCGGTTTTTACACCGGATGCCCTTCCTGACTCAACCCTACCATTTTATCCGGGCTTGGGACCGGCAACTCATCCAGTGGCTTGGGTTTGGGCACTGGCTGGGAATCGAACCCGGGCCTTCCGCATGGCAGGTGAAACACTTAGCACCAGTTTTTAACAACAGGATATTCAGTTTAAATAAACTTATTTAATTCCAGTGCTGTTTCAGATGCAAAAATAATGGCTACCACCAGTAAAGTTTAAACTCTTGGATGAGGTGGTGGAATTCACCGTGGAGAGATGCAAAAAAGGTTTTAAAGGTTTGAGCTGACTCATGATCATGTGCTGTTTTGTCTGCTGACTCAAGATACATTTAAGAATGGACTTTGCATTCTCAAAGCTATTCCTTATTTTTTGTATCTGGAGAAACTTTTTTTTGTATCATTAAAATAAAGAAACTATTATTTTGGGGAACTGTTTTTTTGTCACTTGAATATGCATTGCAAGTTTTCAGGCTGCTTTTTTTTTTTTTTTTTGTCAGAACACTAATAAAATAATACCAGTGGCAGCTCTGACAGAGGCTTGAATGCAGCAGAGACACGAGGTTTATTTAGCAAGGAATGATTAAGTTTCCCCTAAATATGTTCCACCTGCTGTTTCAAAGATACACTCTGTGCAGCGACGCAAACAAACAATCGCAGACTGAGGAAGGTCCCAGAACTAAATAAGTGGTGGTTAGTTCTTTTTGGAAAATTGCGCACACTGTGGTGAACAAACTGAAACAACTTTGTCTTTCTTGCGCAAAAAGACGTAAATTGTGTTGAAACATCCTTTTTTTGTTTAAACTATACAGGCAGGTTTTTAACAAACAGTCCAGTACCATGCCAAGCAATAGATGAGATCACCAGTAGAAGGAATTTATTATAACCTTCCTACTGTAAGTGCACTTATGACTGAGCAGCTTGTTGTAATCTTTCCATGGTCTGAGGTGGTGTAACACGTCTAGTAAGGACATATCTGTTAGCTTAAGTGCATACATGACTTTATGGTGTCATTGCTGCTTTTGCCAGTAGCCTCTTTTCCAACAACTTGGCATTCTTTCTAAGTATGGTTGGCATGATGAGACTAGGTTCAGACCATGGGCTTGGCCATCATCTGCTAGCATGCCTTGGGCACATGGGTTTGTACAGCTCTAGAATTATTGGCAAAGTATGAGTAATTACCATCTTTAAAAAGAATAATACA
Source organism: Dolichallabes microphthalmus (assembly GCA_026413445.1). Lineage (NCBI taxonomy): Eukaryota > Metazoa > Chordata > Actinopteri > Siluriformes > Clariidae > Dolichallabes > Dolichallabes microphthalmus. The sequence continues at coordinate 1,877,333 of JAOTQY010000008.1, forward strand.
TGCAGTAAGAAATATTGTGTATTGATTGTTGTGAAATAACATTGAGTCTCCTGTTCCGTTTATGGGACGAGGCACTTATTTTTTTCCTTTGGATTGTTTCCCCTGATTTTCTCCCTAATTTACTCGTTGTGAATTCCTGTTCGTCTTTAGAACACTCCCCATCAAGGCCACAACTGCCAACCAAGACTATCACGGACGGAGACTATCACGTGTTTCCTCTGAGTCACATGATGGCGGCCGACTGTATCTGTTTCAACTGCTCGCACTGTTGGGAGCGACGTAAACCACTCGGAGGATAGCTCTATTCTGCTTGCATAAGCTCACATTGTTCCGAGAGTGCCTCACACTCCTCCTTTCTGAGAGAGCTCAGCCAATCAGCTCTCTCACCACCCCAATCTGCATCACTGGGATTCAAACTTGCAGGCTTGCATGATTGGGCATCCACTTCTATGTTCAAATCAGAGTTCAAATCCACTTCAAATCCAAGGTCAATGGAAAGCATTGATTTTATTTGTAAATTAGCTTGTTGAAAGCTTTCTGTGGCCAACTCTTAACCTCCTGGCAGAGGTAATCAGGGATTGGGCTAAAATGTCTTGAGCCCCAATGCATCACTGAGCTTTCTTAATGTATAGCAATGATAACTTTTCATTGTAAATACTTTTCTTTTTGTCATTAATATGCGATTTTGGTGTCACTTGACCACATCATGATTGCTCGATTAACTTCTGGATGACAAACTGCAAAGTTGCATTTGTTTTTAGCATGTTGTTATGACGGTAAATCTGAACTATGCAATTATAAAACTGCAAAATAATCTAAACCATGCAATTATTATAAAACTTTTTTACGACCATACAGTATATGGACACATGTACCTGAGATAGAT
>JAOTQY010000008.1:2007856-2032235 GCA_026413445.1 Dolichallabes microphthalmus
ATTCAAAACGGGACGCACAATTTCATTCTCAAATACGGGACGATTCCGTATTTTAAAGGACGGGTGGCAACCCTAGTTGGCACCCATCACTCTAGAAATCTGCACTCATCAGACCACATGACCTTCTTCCATTGCATGAAAATCCAATTTTTAACCTTTCTTGCAAATTAAAGCCCTTGTTATTAGTCAAGTGGTTTTCTTATGGCCACACACAGTTATTAGGCCCAATCCTGTGAGTTCTCATCACATTGTGTGCACATGGAAATGTTTTTACTTTCACTATTAAACAATTCTGGTTGATTTTTTTTTACCATGTAGCTTAACCAAGTGTTTAAGTGATCTCCATTAATTTTTTTTTTCCAACCACATTTCCAATTCCAAAGTTGATGGTTCAGCACTATCCTTCCAGGATTTGATAATACCCTTTGTTGAAGGCTTCCTAACCCAGTTCCCGTAATTTCAAATATTCTTAGTTGTTTTATCTGCTTGATGCAGCCCAATGATTTGATCCTTTTAAAAATGGTGTCATTTTTGCTTTATACCAGCTACAGTCATTCCATGACTAGCATCTATTTTCTTTCTCTTAAAGTTGGTAAGATGGGACAAAAACACAGATTGTTACAAATAGTATGGACTCCACAAGATATACAAATACTGTCTGAATAGGGTTTATAGTCATCTTGAAGATTAGTTTGAGATTGAGCACAGTCTTACATGTTTAAGTGCTCAGGTGTAAGTAAAATCTTACAACACCCAACAAAATCTTACAACACCCAATGAACACACTTATACTTCCACACGTTTTATTTATGAACTTTATTGTCTTTTCGCAATTGCAGAAATTACAGGTTACAGCATATACAAGAGCTGGCACTTGAGATGGTCGGTGAGAGGAAAGTTTTTAACAAAAAAGTTTAAACACATCCGAATGCAAAAAATAAATAAAAACACAAATTTACAGAGTATATTCTTTCAAGCTGAATGCGGAAGTGGGAAGAAAAACTCCACAAAGTGTGTGTCTCCTGAGATACTGCATGTTGCTTGTTTATTCTGATTTGTAACCAGTTGGAAGTTACAGTATGTGGGCACAAAAATTTAAAGGGATGTGAAATCTACTGTAGCCAAAAGCTACCAAAAACACAAAAGGAGGAGGAAGCGGACACAAGCGTAAGAGCTATAATCATCAGCAGCTAATGTGTTATTAGTGAATGGAAAGTGGATGTGTTGTGCTGCTTCACAGATGCAGTTTCACGGAGAGGAAAATCACACCATATGCAGCATTAAATTGTTTATAGGGCAAAATTAGTTCATAGATTTCACGGGTTTCTCTGAAGTAAGTGCAAGGAGTATAATAAATGAAAAACTCAACAGGCTTCCCTTTATTTAAAAAAAAAATCCATTCTGAAACATTTGTATATAACATATATTTGTAATTAGCTTTTTGCAATTTGTGTTAATTTGTTGGATGTTGTTGTATTCCCATTAGTCCTGTGAGAAGTTGCTGCTCTGAGCTTAGATAATAAGAGTTAATTACCTAATTGTTTCCTAATCAATATTATTTTTGTACCAACTTTATGAAAGCTAAAACCTTCTTGCGGCTTTGCCGAGAATCCAGGAAAACCCGGATATTCATTGTTCGTTGCATAATATATGTCTCTTTCTCTACGGTACAATAAGTACTTCCATTGGCAATTCATTATTGATAAAGTGAACTATTTTGTTTCTTGGTTTTCTGCAAAAATTGGAAATTTACACTCACAAATATAAGCAAAACCCATACTTCCAAGCTGATAAAACATTCTTGATCTTTTATGTCTTTATTAAACATACTGAGTGATGGTAGAAGAAGCAAGTTAAATACACAAGGTTTGTGACGTCACCAAAAGGCAACTGGAATTAGGTGTTAAAAAAACAAACCTGAAGTCCAGTCAATTAAATGAGAATGGAGGAGAGGTTAGAGTTAACTCAACTTAACAAAATTTGCATCATTTCATTTGCATCATCAGCTGATGCCTCACAAAAAAAGACCCACCATTAAGGGTCATTTTTCCACCATCACCTGGGGTTAATGGATGTGTTCACTGAAGACATAAAAGATCATGGCTGGTTTATCAGTTTAGAAATATTTTGTTTGTTTATATTTGTAAATCAGATTAAATTTCATGACCAGCTTATGTAGAAAAGTCCACTTACTTTTTCTTGCTACTGTATATACTGTATAATTGTCACGAAAACTAGAAAAACTATATATTTGTTCTGAAATTCACATTTACATACAGAAGAAAATATAAACATGCACATAAAACGGGTTCCACTGAGATTTATTCCCAATAAACATACATCTATGCATATATATATATATATATATATATCATGATGAAACTAGTGAAAAATATCTTTCACATCAGTTACTTTAAAACAGACAGCCGCAGCTAAACGGGAAAGAAAAATAAAATGCACATTTTTTCGTAACCAAAGACATGTAAAAATAGAACTTTTCGTTTCATTACATTTTACTTTTTATAATAATAATAATAATAATAATATCAAGTGCTGTTCATCTTACATGTATAATCAGGATTCACTCGAATAGACACAATGAAATGGATCCTGTGTTATGAATGTACACTTCGGGTTTACATTCAATTATGAGTTGAATCAGATACGAGAAATAAGCACATGAGTGTATAGTCAATATCATACTATACGTTAAATCAGTCATGTCTGCGATAGTATTGATCAGACGAGCGTGTCTAAAAGTTCGAACTGTACTACTGCTATTTCACTACTGTTAAAAAAAAGATTTCTCTTAGATGACAATCACTAAGTGATAGTAACAGTACAATCTGATTTCCTTGGCAAAAATTCAAGGTTTGGTCAGTTTCATGGAATCAAGCATGGCTTTGTGGTCTTTGGATACACTTATTGAAGAGTTTTGCATTGTGGGTGTTTGAGAACATGGCAACATTTTCCTATCATGTTGCTCCTCTTGAGCAGTCTGCTTGGTGAGCTCGTGTACGGGTACGGCTCCTCTCTGGGCTTCCTCTGTGTTTGGTGCGATACGGACAGGGCTGTCACTGAACGATAACTGATGTGCTTTAGTGACACCTGTGTGAGAACTTGAGGAGACCCTACAGCACCCTGTCCAGGTTGGAGTGTGGGTGAATACACTGTCGTCCTGGGTTTCCTGATAGGTTGGGTGACGTTGGGCTTTACAGGATGTTGGTGGAGAGGAGACCAAGATGCTAACAGTTGTGTGTGCTGCAGTTTTGGGCTTAGCAGGTGTGCTGCTCCCAGATGCTCTGTCTCCAGTGGCGACGTGCTGAACACCATCGGCTCTGCTTGGATGGGTCACTCTGAAAGAAGGGCTTCCACCTGCTGGGATAAATAAGGAATAAAGTATATACAGTTAACACCAAAATTATTGCCTCAATTTATTAATAACACAAATCATGTATAAGCATGAATCACTTTTTAAAATTCAAAGAATATATTTCTGTGCGTTTGTGTCTGTTACACATGTTCTGTCCCCATGCTGCCGCAATACTTGTAGAGTCTCATAGCGTCTCAGGGGAACGTCAGCAGCCCAGTGCTTCACACATTCTTTGAACTGCTTGTTGTAACTCTTCACTTGTTCATATACTCTGAAATTATCCTGTCCACACTTATTAATTTTTTTGTCTATAGATTTTATATACACACAGTACTGTGCAAAAGTCTTGTTTTTTTCCATCTGAGAGAATGCTTTAAAATGCACTTAATTCATCTCAGTCTACTTTAATACTCTCACCTACTCGATTTTGCGCAGTGGCCGGAAGAACGGTTTATCATGATTCACCGCGTGTTTTGGCGCCGCAATTACTTTTCCATCAATAAAATTAACATGTTAAAAAATGTAACGTTTTATTTTTTGGCAGTCCTCTTGGAAGCTTGCGGACCTTACAGAACTTCGCTGAACGTCGGCGGGCAATCGCGGCGGCTCACGGTGCCTCACACCGCATCTCACCGCGAGTCAAACAGCATAGGTGAGATAGGGGTAAAAGCTATTCCTTGTATTGTGAATAATGACAATGTTTATTTTTGATAAAATGCTGTATGCATTTAAAAGATAAAAGTAGATTTTTCTAAAAAGAAAAACAATTAATTGTTTCTTTTTCCATTAATTTCTTTTACACTGCTGTTTAATTAAGCAAAAGTACATTTTATCGATTACTCGATTAATTGATAAAATTTTTGGTAGAATACTCGATTACTAAAATATTCGATAGCTACAGCCCTACTCCTTTCTATTTTATGCAAATCCAAGGAGCGTGCATTAGGTTTTTTGTTTCCATCTAAAAACTGGTCTTGTACTATATTTCTTTCTTTACAGCCATGCATATATTCTCCTGTAATGTTATTTATTTATTAATTTTTAAGTTATATATGGAAATGCTGATTGGTTTTGTACACAATTATGCAGACATGATAAACATATATAACACAATTGGTACAGTATATAATAATATGGTGTCTAAGACTTTTGCACAGTACTACAGTATATACTACAGGTATATATCAAGTGACTTTGCTGCTGTTTGTTTTTGTATTTTTTTGGGGTAAGACAAGGAAATAGGAAAGACTTTCCCTACTCTTCCTACGTCAATCTATTTTTATTATGTGGTAGGAAATGCAGATTTATCACACATTTAGAGTGTTGTTTGTTATGTTGTCCTTGAGCAGCCTCCCAACACTTTTTTTTTATTGCGTTTAGAAATTCAAATAAGAAAAATAAAAATACAGCTTAGCTGCAAAAAAAAAAATTGCATTCTTGTTGTCCCTCTTCTTTATTTATCATTATTTTTATTTATACATGCCTGGTGCAGTGCGCTCTGGTGACTTCTTTCCCACAGCCTGAGTGAAAGGGCATGGTAAAACTTTTGCAGGCGTGTATGTGTTTAAAGGAGCTTTCTTTCCCTGAACAGCTGAGACACAAATAATAAACAGAGAATTTATAATAGTGGTGAGATAAGACAGGGGAAGAAAAATAAGGAGAAAAAAAAAACTTATTTCAAAAATACAAAATATAGAGTTGTACAGGATTCTTTCTTTACCTGGTGAGCAAATAGACATTTCCAGCAGGGAATCATGGGAAGCAGCAATCGAAGCAAGAAAGTCATCAACTTGTTTAAGAGACAGTGAATTGTGAAGGGTCTCCAGCGGGCAGATGGAGGGAACCATGGAGTATAACTCAAAACCTTAAATGAAATAGAACGGACACATTAAGCATTCATAACACTGGCAGTTGAAGCTAAAGTGAGCATAAGCATTCGACACACACGCACATAAACATGAAGTGCAAGATATGAAGGTCCAGTTCCTGAGAGAACAACAAAGAGCAACAGCACCATCAAACAGGAGTTTGAGGCGGGCAGAATGGAAGCAGATGGCTCACACAGGGTACAACTCACTAGAAGCTCTACCTACAGTACCACAACATCATCAGCCAGGATGATGCTACACAGTGAGAATGGTGGTCTACTGTACTTACCTTACATGTACTGGTTTAATCTCAGACACTATATTAATACATAATTTGGGTCTGCGAATAAATAATTTTAGACACAAACTCTACATGTCCAAATTTGATGGATTATGCCAGATTAAGTCAGGATTTTGGTCTACATCTGTTCAAAAACAAATAATTAAAAAGGCAAGACAGGTTACAGAGCCAGTAAAGATTTATCTTAATTTTTACATCATTATTTTTTGTGACATCTATGCAGATCATTTCATTTTCTTTTAAATAAAATGTACAGCAACACCTACACCGAATAAGACATCACAATATCTGTAACTGACAACATTAAGCTCATCCTAGCACTGAATAAATTAGTCCACAACTGCAGGAACTGGAGCATCTTTATGGAAAGAGCTTAAAATCTCTTTAAATTTCAGACAATAGGAACAATATACTTTCATCCTGACCTTTATGCCATTCATAAATTCTCATTTTAATTATTATTAATTAGACTAGAGCATCAGAAATAACAAAATGCAGTAAGTGCAAGAAGTCAGATTGAATCTTTTGGGACAAAGAGTAACATGGGAGCCTGTAGGGTGTATGCAGTCACACGACTGGATGTTGCCATTCTGACAACCCAGCTTTGCGGTTGGATTTGGTTTTGCAGTTATTCCAGCACTGAAGGTACGACCCCCAGTCTTTTTGTAATTTCAATATTGTTCCAAATATATAAATGTAATGAGTAGTGCATTTACCTCCATAAATCAAAAACAGATCAGACAGCTTTGTACTGCACCAAAAGTTAATTGGATTAAAATATAAGAAAAGAACCCATTAAAGTCACATAGCAGATCTCAATTAAACAAATAAAAGAGCCGCAGTTCAGGAAACAGACCGCCAGAATAGGATCAATGCCAAGCTTTAACATCTACTTCATACACTCTATTAGGCATGACAGGGTTCTCACCGTGTTCGTTCGTTCACTAGAAAATATCACGGGTGGTAGAAACAAAAAGGAGCAAGTGACACTGGGTATGTGGGAGTGTGCAGGACTGGTCAGAGTTTCTGTGGGAGCAGATGGGATGGGTCAAGAGTGTCTGCACAAGTGGGTGGGACTGGGCAGGGGTTTCTGGCAGTTGGTTAGATTGCTCAAAAGTATCTGCAGGAAGGGGGATCGGTTACTATTGTAGGTAGAGGTACTATTGGAGGTAGACTGGATTGTTTAACTGAGTCTGTAAAAACAGATGGGATTGGTCAGAAGTGTCTCCAAGAGTGTGTGGGGTTGATTAAACTTTCTGCTGGTGGGAAAACAAAATCATGTAGAGCCATGTTATCTGATTGATCTTATTATTATTATTATTATTATTAATACTCTATGTAATACCATACTACATGGAGTATTATTATAAACAGTATAACAATGGGTGCTACATTTAATGGAAAATACTTCTAATCATTTATATAGCAAATAGTACAAATCTAATCAAGAATCATCTGCCTGGAATGTATATTAATGCAGTGGAACCTTGGATTACAAGCACAATTTGTTCCGGAAGTGGGCTCGTATTTCAAAACGAATTTTCCCATAAACACTAATGTAAAATCAAATTATTCGTTCCACAGCTCAAAAAAATAAATACATAAGAATAATTAATACAAAAAACATAGTAAAAATAATACATTTTAAAAAAGTAAAAATAAATCTAGACAAATTAGTGTTAAGTGTTACCGTTTATGCGCGCAGGCGCTGTGTGTGTGTGTGAAGCTAAAGTAAGAGAAGAGGAGGAATCAGCTCCCCCTCTTCTCGTCTTACACACACACACGTTACAATAAACAGTACACGTGCGCTGTACACACACGCATACAAAAACAAAATAAAATGTTTTATGTGCACACAAGTAGTCACAGTGTTATAGTAAACAGTACACGCTCGCACAGATGTTGATTATACCAGTAAGTGATCTGAACTAAGACCCAGCAGGGGAGACATTTACGCCCATCATTCCGCAGCACAGGAGAGAGAAAAACCATTGGCTCAATTGTGATCATGTGACGCTCTGCATCAAAACAAGAAGCGCATGCGTGATACATGATACTCTGTATTCGTAAACCAAGACTTGTTCGTTTTCCAGGTCAAAATTTTATAAAAATCTTTGCTCGTCTTGCGGAACGCCCACAAACCGCGTTACTCGCAATCCGAGGTTCCACTGTATAACATTTTAACAATAAAGTACAAGTAATGCTGACAGCATAATAGCAATCATACCTCATTGGATTTTAATAAATGTGAAACTGTTTGGGGCTTTCATGTTAAATCAGTTTCTTAACATTTTTTGAACTGTTGAGATCTCTGACTTTTGTGTATCTAGTGTAAATGTATGTAAAATTAATTGATTAATTACTCACCTGAGGGGTCCATGATGGAACGTACAGAACTGTGGAAAAGTCTCATCATTCCTCATTACTTGATTTTAAATAAAATTAAATAGTGTATATTAAAGAAATTGGAAGAAATGTACTGTGACAGGCTGCAAGGTGCCTAAAGATATTGTTTAAAAATTGGTTGTATATGTAACAACCTCAAAGTCATTTCCCTTCTCGTCTTTTCCAACCACTCAGCATCACCAGTATACTAATCACTGGCCTGATCATGTCATCTGGTTCATGTCTTAAATTGAATGTTTTTTTTGCTTGAATGATTCATAGGACACTGTGTGGCTTAACAAACAAAAAAACATTCCTCTGAATAAATGAGTCCTTCAGGAAGCCTAGAGAAACATTCCTCAACTCTGCACTAAAATAGAATAAAGTCTGACTCTTTTGTAGCAAAATATGAGTAAATGAGGGGTGCTCAAGACTTTTGCACAGTACTGTATATCAGAAATTTTATGATGAAATAAAACAGGATAAATGTTTTGCTAAAGCACACAAATGTTACACTACTTCTACAAAGAGAAACAAATGAGTCAGGAATTTATAAATGTCAAAAATTGTTTGCATAAAACCCAGAAATGGAAGCTGACTTCTACAAGACACCAATAATCTAAAACAAAGAAAACCAACAACAACAAACAAGATACAAATGGGTAAATTAAACATAATTAACACTTACCACAAAACACACTGGGAAACACTGACCCATTTAGAAAAGCAGTTTAAAAACAAACAAAACAACAAACAAAAACAAAAAAGAATAAAATCATCCAATTTCTGGAACTTTTATCATACCCAAAGTCATAAAGCACATGCAATAATTGATGAATTTAATAAACTGCATTGTCTTTACTAAGTGCTAATTTGATGGGTTTTTTTTTCTTCTAGAGTTTTGTGAATTATTTTGCAGAATAGTACAGAAATTATAAACCAAATACAGGGCTATTTACACACATTGTCACTTGTATATCTGCACATTCACACAATTACCTAAATAGCCAGACTACAGCTAAATGGATAACTGTATAAATGAGGTAAATACAGATATATTTTATACACATAAATCACAAGCTTTTAACAGAATCAAAAATCACTAATCACTATCGCTAGAATTGAAAAGTGTCACCCTTCAACAAAGCCTTACAACTGCTTTACGTCCATGATAATCTGAGATATTGACAGACAAAATGTCTATTAAGTGAAATCCAGTAATTTAGACCACATAGTACTGCATTTGTTGATTGCAATGAACAATTTAATAACAATAAACAGCTTTATCCATTTCAGTCTCTCACAATATACTGTATGTACACTACACTGGTCTGGGAAAACACTTCACCTGGTCAAATCGTTATACAGTATACTATATACTTCTCAAACTACAAGCTTTTCTGCTTTACCTTTGTATGCAAATCAAATGTGTGCTTATCTTCTAATGTAAAAAAAGAGAAAATGACATTTAAAAAGTTCTTTCAAGTCTACAGAATAATGCGTTGCTCACTCAACATTACCGCACATTTTTTATTTAATTTATTTAAATTTTTTAAAATTTGCATCACCTTCTTCTGACTCCATCCCATCACATAAGATAAAAGGTACTTGCAACATTTAAACATGTGTCTCATCACTGTCTCTTCACATCACTGATTTCTTTCCATGCTTACATTGGTGCTGAAAGAATTGCTGAGTCATTCTGCCAGTTCTATTGACTTAATTTCCTCGTATTAATTTATTAATGCATTTATACATAAGTGTATTTTATGTATTAGGTCATTTTAACATGCTGTACTGTCTCATCTGGACAAAGTATACTGTAGTTAAGTTCACATCATCTACCTGAAGTGACAAATCCATGATGTGACACAGATGCGATTTCTTTATTGCTGTCTGAACGCTCTGATGTCTGAACGCTCTACAAAATCTGACGTTTTGTAGATTGAATCAGAACCACTTTCAAAATGTGGTCCCAGATCGTATATGTGATATGTGGCCATGCGAACAATTCATGTGACATTTTGCCTCAGGCACAGGACGCTAACATCAGCACTGCCAATGAAAGAATTTCATAGCAGTGCAAGTATCTATTCAATGACGAAAACTTCAAAACGCTTTTTGTAAGTCGCTCTGGGTAAGAGTGTCTGCCAAATGCCTAAATGTAAATGTAGCAGTGGTACAGTAACAACAGTTGCTAAAACCGCTAAAGTGAGTCTAGCTTTCTTTCTTCATTTGTACCTCAACAAATACAGCTGACTAACAGGTTGCCATCCTCCAGAGCAAAAGCCATTTCAGAGAACCAATATGTACACATTAGAGTCAGATAAATGTTACTTAATTCTGAATGTGAACCGCCATGACAAAAAAAATCTGAATTGAACAATGTGGCTTATAATGTGAATGTAGCCTAAGTGTTGTTCTCGATTTTAATGATGTAATGCTGCAGAAACATCACAGATATGTTAAGTGTTGATATCTGGTTATAAATGGAATAGACTACACTTAACTAAGTGAGCTTAAACAGTTCGTTAAAAAGTTAAAGATCACTTAGTATATATGACAGAATCTCCTACCAGTCAAAGGTTTGGAAACAGCTTCTCCTTCTACTTAATTTTTTTAAAACTACATAAGTTTTATATTTTAGACTGTACAAAGCACAGTAGTTACCTTTTAGCTTTAATGACAGCTTGGTACACTCATGGCATCCCCATTATGGCACAAAATACTTTGTTAAATGTAAAAGAAATGACAGTACATCATACTGAAGGTCAGTCAGTACAAAAAATTCTCAAGAACTTTGAATGCATCCATTTGTTCAGTCTGCAAAACCATTAAGTGCTATGTTGAAACTAGATCTCATGGGGGCCATCCCAGGAAAGCAAGACCAAGAGCTACCTCTACCGCAAAGCATAGATGTACTAGAATGACCAGCCTCAGAGATCACAGATATACAGTAAAGCACCTCACATTAGAGGCTACATAAATGCTTCTCGCAGTTCAAGCTGCAGACATATTTTAACAAACACTGTTCAGAGAAGACTGCATGAGTGAGGCCTTCGTACTCGAATTGCGGGCAAAGAAAACATCACTTTAGAAAAACAACAAGCAGAAGACACTTGCTTGAGCGAAGAAACAAAAGGAATGGGAATTAGATCAGTGGAGAACTGTACTCTGGTGTGATTAGTCTTTGTTAGACTTAGAGGATAACCAGGTGGTTCCTAAATGTGTAGCTCCCACTATAAAGCATGGAGGAATACTGTAGGTATGATGGTCTGGGGGTGCTTTGCTGGTGACACTCAGTGACAAAATTAAGGACACACTTAACTAGCATTGTTATCACAGCATTTTGCAGTGACAAGACATCCCATCTGGTTTGCACTTAGTGGGACCATTATTTGTTTTCCAACAGAACAATGACCCCAAACACAACTCTAGATTATGTACAGTAAGAGCTATACAACCCGACCTAAAGCCAACTGAGAAGGTTTGCGATGAATTGGACCAGAAAGTAAAGGAAAAGCAGCCAACATGTACTCAACTCCTCTGGGAATGTCAAGATTGTTGGAAAAAATCATTCCAGGTGACTACTTTTTGGGTCTGAGAGAGAGAATGCCAAGATTGTGCAAAGTTGTCATCAAAGCAAAAGGTGTCTACTTTGAAGAACCAAAAATATCAAATATATTCTGGGTCATTTAACATGTTTTTGTTGACTACATTTGTTCTGCCATTAGTTAGAGGTCTTTAGTATTAATATACAATGGTGAAATCACTTTTGTGTATTTGTGTCCATATCTCCACTGCATTTTTTAGAAAATATTTTTATGATATCTAAATGAAGACATATATTAATGACACAAATCAGATCAAAGCCTAATTATTTGGCAATTTCCCAGAATTCAGCCACAGTGGCAATTAATGGGTTTCCCACCCCGTCTCACTTTGAGGGGGGAGAAAAGAAAAGAAAAAAAAAAAATAAGTGAAAGGGACTGAAAAAGCACATGGTCTTCTGAAGTGCTGCATAAGCATTTTAGTCACTTTCAACACTCTTAGCTACAATCCATGTGCATTGCTCTGGAGTTAGTGGAGGAACGAAAAATCTCTATATCCAGAGCAAAATAATGGGGATGATGGGAAGAAGGATGTACTGGGAATTAACAAAAGCAAACATACCATTGGTTGGGTGTCGCGCAAATGAGATAGAAAATCTTTTACCAGCAGAACCACGCGTGGCCTCTGAGAAAGAGAAACACAGGTACCTGAAATGTACAACAGCTAACAGAAGGGCTTTAAAAAGGGCACAAAAAAACTTTTGGTGGACATGCAGGAGAGGAGGAAAAAGGTAGGAAATTAGAGGAGTGCTTGCTTTAGTGGGTTAGACATGTCTGGATTCTGTCAGGCAGCTTGCTTGGAAAAAATTAAAAACACTTCCCAATTACTTATGTTATTTGCTTTTCAAAGTGCCAGAAGGATGTTATGAGTATATGTGAAGCTTTTTCCATAATACTAATAATAACCAAGTATCCTAAGGATGGTGTCATGAATACAAATTACCCCAATCCATATCTGACTGTAATCTTATCCACCTGCCCAACTTAACTCTTTACTGATATCTGTGCCCTTTATTTTACTTACAGCATTTGTTTTGTCTATACAGAAATGTGCCAATTCGGTTCAGACATTCAAGAAAGGAAAGGAAAGTAGTCTGGATTTTGAGGTACTTCTACACAAACACCATTTCCACTAGCTGAACACATTGGTTAAAAATCTAGAGTCCATTACAATATGTTCTTTTTATCCACTTTCAATGTTAAAGTCATCCTAATGACAAGGTCCGAGATTTAAAGAGAAATCTTGCTTGTTATAACGTGAAATACCACAAAAACCCATTAGTAAACCAGTACTTAGACAAAATATAGTGGCAGGCTTTACTGTCACGAATGCAAGGAGAATAAATAATAATTTAAATAGCTTCTGTACTTTTGTAACATGTACACACACCCAGTTTGGACCAGTTTTTCGCTCCCAGAAATGCCAACACAAACATTTTAATCTACTGATAACTACTCTGGGGGTAAATGTGCATTTGTACTGCTAATGCAGATTATTACCTAACTGGGTCATGACCCAATCATTAGTCATGATTTACTCAATCACAGGTCAACACAATACTTTAACATTGTTCTCAATTTACTTGTGCATGATTAGGGCGAGGGGAAAAAAAAAAAAAAAAAAGAGTCTTAATTTCGACTTTACCTTTTGGAAAGTAAAAAATTATGCTAACAATATTTCGCATCAAAACCCATTGCGTTTAAATGGCAACAAGCTAGTTACAGTAACTGGAAAATCATGAGCTTGAATCCTAAAATGATCAGTGAACAACAGTGAGACATTGAGTGTGACCTGCAGCCCTCAACTCTGTAGCAGTATATTTTAAACTGTATTCTTAATTTTAATGAACTTTAGTGATGAAGTAATACGAAAGTACTAGTTACGTTTAAAACACTTTTCTTTAGTACAAAGTCTAAATTGTTCTACACTCTATTTTACTTAATTGTTTCACTTAAAATCAATATTTTAAAATAAAAATAATAACAAACATTCATTCATTCATTTTCTATACCGCTTTATCCTGTTCAGGGTATAATAACAAACAAATAAATATAAAATTCCAACAAAAACATTTAAACACAACTAACACCAAAATAACAACAACAAAAAAAAAACAAAAAAAAACACCAAATAAGGCCTTGAACAAAACACGAAAAAAGCGAGCTTCCAGGAATCCTCACAAGAAGGGATAAAGGTTCACTTTATTTTTCTTTTTTTTTTTTTTAAATACAAAGATGTGTGCGCATGTTTGCACATACCATCTAAGAAGGCAGAAGAGGTCAGCTTTTTACGGTGTGTGCGAGCATAATCTTGTAGGTTAGGGGCGCTGGAGGAGCCTCCCAGCACCATGGTGCTAAACAGGCCAGCACAATGAGACCCTGATGGGAGTTAGAGAAGATAGATACAGCAGTCGTGTGTTCCAGGAGCCACACCTCGCAACGCATGCAGCATGCACCTCTATGAGATTATTGCCACAGGAAGACTTGTGCAGCCTCATTCAAAAACATCCCATAATGACAGTAATGTCGTTTGTAACAGGTTGTGTTGAACAGTGTTTCCTATATTTTGGATTCAGCATCACTACAAAAGCTGGATCGTCTACATAAAATAGTCCAGAAAATCCTACCAAGATCTTAAAAAAAATGAATAAATAAAAAATACCATACATAGTACATACAGTAAGACAGCTTTGAATTCTTTACCTAAGATCAAAGACACAAGATCAGGACAGACTGACGCAAATACAAGAGGGTTTAATCTATTTATTTATTTTGCCACTGTACTTTAAGGAAAAATATCTATTACTACTACTATGACTACCAATAAGAATAATAATGATAATTCTAAAAATACATCCTATCAAATGGACTATACTGAGCTGAAAATTAAACAAAAACATGACTGTGATTAGGTAAAGGTATTTATTTATGTTCGTAAATTCTGGCTTACAATAACACTTTTTCTTACAGCCGTAGGTTGTTAGACCTCAGACGTTTGTTTTTAAACTGTGCACTTGTACCAGAAGTGGCATTTTATGCAATTTTTCATTGCTCATAATGTGGTACATCCCTATTGATTATACAATATTATTAGTATTAAATGAATAATATTTTCCTTGTGTTCAGTTTGAGTCAAAATTATCTGAACTACTAATCTTTTTTTTTTCTTTCTTTCAATAATGGAAACTTGATGCTCTTGGCTTATTTTCTGAATGAGAAATAAACAAATGCACCTTTTTTTATGTATCCCCTACATACGCAATGAAACCATTAACCATTATTGTACATTTACTGCTCATAAGAAAACTGAAAGGGTTAAAATATATCCTCGTAATTTGACAAAAATTAAGGAACTAAAGGTTTATAATTATATAAAACAATAGCTACGAGAGACTGAGGATGTTCTCACAGAAGGCACGAAAAGATTAACTGCCCTCCACCAAAGCGTTAATTTTGCCGCTGCTGCTTAGGTAGCAAACACACACACAAACAAAGGACATTACCAGCATGTATGAGAAAAACTGAGTCAGTAGTCAGTCTGTTTTGGGTGGTTGTGTGGCAAAAATCTTGATGTTCAGATTCAGATTGTGCCAATTGGGACAATTAAGTTCAATTCCACATCACACCTTTAGTAATTAATCATTGGATGCCAGAGGATCAGCAGAGAGCAGCCTGCACAAAGGAGGCACTCTAAAGATGCTAGAAGAGGCACAAAGCCATGACACAGAGCGAAGGGTTGAAATGGAAAGGCACAATATTACTTCATGGCTTTAACTTATTAATTCTTGAGGCAACATGACATGAACAACAATATGACGATGATGCAATACACAACATTAAGCCAGAATAAATAAATAATGTATTACTTTCATTGCAATAAAATCTAAGATGCAGAAGTAACCAAGTACTCAGAGGTCTACATCTAACTTTTGATAATCTTTACACAGTAAAAAGAGACAGCTTACCTATTCCAGTGGTGAGCTTCTGATCTGTGTGTAGTCTGGCTGGCCTTATGTGACTGTTGTTCTCCGACAGAACCTGAAAGACCCCAAAAACAACCATTAATCAGACTAAAACTTTAAATCAAAAGTAGATAAAAGAAGATAACATATCCTGAAACCTTTGATAAGTAGGAAATAAGGCTTTTTCCAGATAGACAGGTGTTAATAAGCCACATTACAAAATGTTAGTACAAGTAAAAAGGACAACAGAAAGACAACATGGAAATGAAATGGAACATGCAACACCCCCATGGCCAGAGAGTCCATTCCGTGCGAGACATTCAAGACGTTTAGGAACAGGATAAAGCACAAGACATGAGGTGAGAACGGAGATGCAGAAGGGGAATGATGATAGACATGGCAACAGTTTGCAGAGATTCCACAAATCAACACGGCACAACTCGAACCGAATAGGCACTTGCACCTGTGGTTAGGAGGTATAAAAAAAAAAGGAAGGCAGGGGAGCTTTTATGTTTCTGTTGTTCAGTTTCGTGCAAAACCAAGGCTTGGAATGGCTGGATCCTCTCTGATCAGACAAGGGAGGGAAGCGGGTACAGGATCCAAGGTACTGGAAGAATGAGAGCTGGAGGTGGGATGGTGGAAAGAAGACACAATGAAGGGCTACAAAGCTGCACTTACACCTGCCATGGCTTACCTGAAACTCAGAAAAACCGCTGAAAAAAAAAAGGCTGAAATCTGATGTAAAGATGAACTTTAATATGTTTCTACATTCAGATTAAAATATAACGGTTTAGTCTTATTAGATCACTGTATTAATTTTAGCTTATATAACATATTTATACTAACACGATTACTTAAAATACTTAAAATAACAATAATAACAAAATGATAATAATGACTGATTATTATTATTATTATTGTGCAGTAGAGCTGTGAGTGGCAATTTGATTCAATTAGATTTTGGGGAATTTTTGATTTGATGCAGTAGAACCAAATCTGGTTTCTAATGTCTGGATGAGGATTAAAAACAACTAAAAGTAACTTGTGTCTTTGGTGGTGTAAATGTCTCGATAATCAAGACATATCTTAATAAATGAAAATAGTTTTTCCCGCCAATTTTCTGTTAAATCTTGTTCTTCAGTCCAGTAGATCGTAGTATTGCACAAACTACCCATAAACTCCAAAAAAGAGGAAACGATACTCTTGCAAAATGTGAGTATTTGAAAAAGATGGAAGCAGTTTTCATAAGCAGTTATTTTCTGCAAGAGCTGTGGTATAATTTAACGAAATTCATCAATTTTAGACCATTTAAGTTTTGTAAATAAATTGACTTGGTTCCAATTACATGAATTGACCAAAAAAAAAAGATTGATTAAATTGCATAATCGACTGAATTGCACAGCTCTATTTTATAGCTATTACTACCATTTATTTCTGTGGTACTAATTGCTTTAAAACCAAAAAAATGTCATGTTAAAAATACAAAACTATTTCAATATTATGACATTTTTTATAATGTTATGCAAAAGTGTACAGAAAACAATCATGATAAAATGATTTATAGCCCACAAACACATATTTCAGATGATTATAATCATTTACACAAACCCCAAACTACACACTATCATCAATATTACCCAAGACTGAAATATAAAGAATGAAGAGTTGTCACATAGTCATTCTACTGTAGATCTCTTACAAGATGTCGATGTAAAAACACAAAATGCAATGTACTGTAGAATGATGTGACATTAGCTCCACACTCCCTACTTCTTCAGTCATGTTCTTATTTTGCTGGATATTAATGTTAGAAAAATGAGTAGGATCTTGCTAGGTATCCCCTGGTGGAGAGGAGTAACCAAAAAGCAATAGATGTGCCAAAACAGGGATGGACTTGGGCTTTTGAAAAGGCAAGAGCTGGAAGACTGGAGGGGCAAAACAATCAAACAAAAGCTGAAAAACCATAAATCGTACTGCAACCCAAAGGAAGGGAGGAAAATTCTTGGACACTGAAATGGAGCAGGTTGCAAAGGACAACTAATGACAGTCAGCAGATGAATGAAAAGAGCTACAAAGATAAATATGCCTTTATGGGTGATGATCACAAAACTCAATATGTCTTTTTTCTTTCACAGTGCCTCTGCAACTTTTTAATGCAACTATTCTAGGGGGAAGCAGAGAAGAAGCAAAAAAAATAGAGAAATGGCTGAAACGCCACCAAAAAGTAAAGTGGGGCAGGTAACATGGGGTTGCTTTTAAAAGCGCTGTTAAGAAAGGATGCTTCAACATGTTACAGCAAAGCAAACAAACCATTTCACACAATAAGACACACCTTTTAAGAAAAAAATAAAATAAAAAATGCATGTGGCCATGACAACACAAGACTTGTTTTAGGCATTGGAACTGAGCAGCACAGTCACGAGAAATCACAGGCTTCAGAGTCAACCGTACAGAGAGATTATCTGTAGCTGTGACCTCCAGGCAACTATTCAAATGACTTAACAAGTCAGGTTATGGTGTTGAATCAAACATGAGAGCAGTGGTGAGAAAAGCAAGTTACAAAATAATAGTTAAAAAAAAAAAAAAAACATGCAATTTTGACCCCAAATCCTCTGCTGTTAGTCGACACCATAAGAGTTCATAAAACTGGACGAGTCTGAACAGTTGGTTATTCAGACACCACAAATAAAGACTCCTTTCTCGTGTTTCCTCTTTAGATGAATGAAAAAAGCAAAAACAAAACAAACAAACAAAAAAACCTATGTATTCTCTTTTGATTGATCTGCTGATTAGATGTCCTTGCTGACTGCCGTCAGGTTTCTCTGGTGCGCATGAACAAGGAGTTAGCGATTGTGAAGAATGAATTAAATTTGTAAAAACCTGTTGCCATGAGCCAAAAATACTGGATGTGGAGGCCAGTGATTTGGGGGAGACAGGGGAGGAAGTTATTTGGTCCCCTGATCTGCGTCTTCGACGCCCAGTACCAACACCACAGGTGTAATGTATCCAGGTACCAATAGACTCAGGGCTAGACACACTCAGGGGGCTTTCTTCCTGGTAGTGAGAAAGGGGGCAGAAACAGCACAGTCATGCAACGTTAACAACAGTCTAGCTACGACTCCCATCAACATTCACAACATACGCCCTTTGGCCTGTGAGGAAAAACAAAACGCAAACAGACAAACAAAACAGAAAACGCATTGCACTCATACTTTGCCAGTGGAGGTCTTGATAAACTCTGTCTGCACTGGGGACTAAAAAGACAACAAAAAAATAAACAAATGAAGAAATAAAAAAGTAACTGAGCAGAAAAAAATTACAGTTATTAACCGGAACATTTGCCAATTAGTGATCATAATTGGGTTGGATCCTAGTGCTCAGTTAATAAATTTTTTTTATCTATAAATATATATATATACATATAAGCTTAATCATAACCCAAAGTCATAGAAACAAAAAATGTACAAATCACTGCCTTAGAAAAATAACAATCATAGACACAGTTATATCATTAAATACTATAACTAAAGTGGCCTTTAAACTATGCAACTGAAATACGCTGTCTGGGCAGATGGGTCAAATTATTGGCCTGCGTCAAGCAATGAAAACATTAAAAATACTGGAATTGGATTAAAAGTAAGGACAGAGCCGGACGGGCAACTTCACAGAAGAAATGTGGTAAAAAAAATAAATAATAAATTGCTATAATTGAAGATCACTTAAACGCCATGGTGACGTTGCAATGGAAAAAGTGAATCTACAGTATGACAAAGTATGACGCACACAGTGCGACGAGAACTCACAGAATTGGGGATAAACATCTGTGTCAGGTCTAGGCTCAGCAACGTTGTGTGGCAATAAAATAAACGTCAGCTGATGATCTGAACGTACTGAATGAACAGGACGCACTTATTTTAAACTGTGATTTTCAAACAGAGTGATTGTGGGAGCGTTAGGAATTATTATTTAACACATCAATTTCCCATCATAATGTGTGCTGTGATGTAAACTAAAGGCAGTTGAACAAATTCTTAGTGGGTACAACTTTTTAACGGCCAGGCAGTGTACTGTATGCTACACAGTGTAGTGTCACACACAGAGCACTGATGATTACTGTACATCTGCAAACATTATACTATAAATGATCACGTATCCTAAACCCTTCAACGGTCCTATTTTGTGTTTCTTTTCACAGAAAATGGGT
This sequence comes from Dolichallabes microphthalmus, assembly GCA_026413445.1. Taxonomy (NCBI): domain Eukaryota; kingdom Metazoa; phylum Chordata; class Actinopteri; order Siluriformes; family Clariidae; genus Dolichallabes; species Dolichallabes microphthalmus. The sequence continues at coordinate 2,027,561 of JAOTQY010000008.1, forward strand.
TTGTAACTGTTTAGTGTATTACAGTGGCATGAGATGACTATTAGTTTCTTTCTTTTTTTTTTAAATGAATTTAACACAACTAAAAAATGCTTAAAAAAAGGAAAATGAAAAATAATTTAGAAACCATTAAAAAAAATTCAGGTAGTATGATATCACTTATTATATAACTGTTATAACTGTTTATGACATTTAATGCAAAAGGAACACGTTACATTAGAATAGAGTAGAATAAATGTACTGTATACACCTCAGTATAAAACACTGCAGATAATATACAGCATTTGATGTAAAAAAGGCACCATTTACAAATATATTCCTACATACTGACACTTTAAAATAAAATTGATAAAGTAAATAAAGTAATTTAATACAATTTGTAAGACTTAATTATATTTTCTAGACAGGGTAATTAAACGCTAAAAGAATTTATTTTAATGACATTCATTCCGCACCAAACATTATTTATCAGACAAATCATTTCAGGAGTACACCCAACAATATATTACAACAAACACAGAATTTAGGAAAGCATGTTTAACTCCATTAAAACTGAAGGTCACTTGAAATGTTTTCACAGAAAAAAATACAGAAAGTACAGAAAGACCAAAACAACCAAACAGCACTTACTTCTACAGAGCCGATCTTTTTGGAGCGTGGAAGAGGAGACTTCCTGTGAATGTAGATGGGGTCAGACACCATCGGTCGGAACATGACTAGGGCTCGGTCTGGCTCGTCCCGCTTCAAATTACTCGACTCCTCATCGCTGTCGTTCTGCAGCTTCTTCTTGGAGCCTTCGTTCTGAGACCAAAGTGTCACGAGGTTATGGGTGCAACATTTAGCCGCTTCATGTTATCTTTCTCCAAGGTTGAATACAGAATTAATTATATATACAGTACATATATGAAAATGCACTTTTTTTTTTTTTTTACTTGATTCATTGCATTTTTTGGTTGTGATTGAAATAAGGCATTTGATTTGATGATAAAATGAACTGCACAGTGAGAGCCCTAAAATGTCTGAAAATGATCCTTTTAGGTCCTTTTCAGCTACCTTACATATCGTTGTGCGGACTGGATATTCCGCTGTGGCGACCCCTTGCCGGGAGCAGCCGAAAGATCAACAACAACAACAACATATCATAAAAGCCAGAGCTGAAAGGTTGTAACAGCTCAATTGGATTACTGCAGTGTTTGCAGAGACAGCTAGACAGAAAACATCCAGTCTAACCTCTCTGGATGCTGGTCTGTAGCCAAATCCTGATGGCAGGTTTTTGTCCTCCTCACATCCTTTGGCTCCGGGACTGAAATGCAGCTCCACATGAAAACGCTCCTCTGAAGATGGATCCTGCAGTCATTATGTACAATGCAACATCACCAAAAATCAGGATGCACCACACTGGCCTTAAAGGGAGCAGGCAGTCTTTAACATTACCTTATTGGGATCCTCATACAGCATGATCACAATCTGGGTCATGTAGTTCAGCTCACTGACCACCTTCAGGTAATCCATTGCTCTTTTCCACTGCTCATCTTTGGTCTCCTGAAAAAAAATAAAAATAAAAATAATTCACCACAAGCAGCTCACATGAAAATGAAAGAGCAAAGCTAATAATAGAAAACATTGCTGGAATGACAATTTTAGTTCTGAAACATAATTTGCTGTAAAGTCAAAAAGATAACTTCCGGGTTATCCCAGGGTTGAATCCCAAATAGCATTAAATGGAAAGCTAGTGCAATATATAGTGCGGAGAATCTCTTGTTCCACCCCCCAAGTAGTGCCCTAGATCAGGGGTTAGAGATGGATTTGGGATTCAGCCTTGTGTTAGTAGCTAGTTAGTTCTGCACAGTTCAGAGATAACTTGGAACGACTTAGAAGGAGACAAAGTGTTGTTTAAGATTACATAGCATGACTGGGTTTGAATATGGGTTTTGCCAGGCAGCTGCTCTCCCCTCTCTCTGACGGTACAGAGGACCGTCCCGACCTACTATTACAGTGATTTGAAATTGCCATGCTGGCGACCGTGTTGTATGATATGGCTTACATCACAGAGAGAACCGTAGCGCAGGATGGAGAGGAGAGAGTGCACATGACTCTCACTGGTGAAGTAGAGCCTGGTGCGGACATGACGCTCTGGAGACATGACTCCTCTGGAATAACTGTGAACAAACCACAGGGACTCAGAGACACTCTAGCTAAAAAAAACTTTGTGTCCAATCATTCAATCAATTAATAAACCTGGTAATGCTATAATATACACTGCCTTGTCAAAAAAGAAAAAAAAAGTCTCACATTCATTAGGTTGCACAATTTTATCTCAGTCACATTTAGCTTTGACCAATTTGGTGGAAACTTTCACAATTTGAGTCCTGGAATATGCCTGTCCTATCAGGAAGGAACTCCATTAGTGTGATACCCTGGTCTTTCAGTACATTCAGCTGACTTAATTTTAATACCACATAACATTGCTGAGCCTAGACCTGACCACCTGAAGAAAATCACCGATCATTGGCTTGTATAAGTGCATGGCTCCAAAGTCCAATCTTTAAGCTCCCTAGCAAATTAAAGCCTGTGATATTGTGTGTATGGAAATCCTCTTACTTCAACTAGCAGACATGCACCTTCAACAAGTGTTTAAATAATCTCTATTCAAGATTTTTTCCCCCCGACCAGATTTCTTTCACAAAGTTGACGGTTGATAATGTGCTAAAGGGTTCTCAACCCAGTTCCAGCAATTTAAGATCTCCTTAGTTGTTATCGTTGCTTAATGTAGTATAATAATTTGACTCTTCAGAAATGGCGACTTGGTTATTGGCCACGTAGTGTACATGTTCAAATGACTGTTAGACTCATTTACATTTACTGTACATTACAGCATTTGGAAGACACCCTTATCCAGGGCGACTTCCATATTTATCTCATTATCTGAGCATTTGATGGTTAAGGACCTTGCTCAAGGGCCCAACTTGGAATCTTTTGAACCAGACTTCCACTAAGCTACCTCTGACCTGTTAGTGACTAATATATTCAACATTATCTACAAGTGAACAGTGTAATGTCTTTGTTATTACAGTTTTGAATCAGAGAAAGTACTCCAATAATACCTTTGTAAAACGTTTAAGAAGTAACAAAGAGTACACTCTGCCTGTAGCTTACACTGGGTGAAGTTTGTTGACTGTGTCATCATCCTGCGTTCTCTGGAGGTCTGAGCGGATTTTGCGAATCAGTGGTGTGCAATAGCCTTTGGCAATATCCAGCTTCTCAGCTTGAGAAATACCATATTCCTGGCAAAGACCGTTAAAGAAATATTTATAGTTCCGCTGCAGTACTACCTGAGGTTATATAGTGATGAGCCTAGTCTGCACAAACATTGTTAAATCCAAAAATGCATCTTTATCACTTTCATGTTGTTGTATGGATAGTGAGAAATAAACCTATGTAAAAAAAATTGACATACAATCATCATGTGATTCAGAACTTCAAGAATTAAAATTCATGTATGATCAAAATATAAAAACAGGATTTTAAAAAAGCCATCCAAACTGTGTTACTCCTTCAGTGAACAGAGATCATCTTGCACTGTCCAGAACAACCAAGCAGGACATGTTCACCTGTGGAATGACAATATCAGCCAGAGCTTTAGAGAGCCTGTAGATCTCCATGGTGTTGTCGAGCTTAAGTGAGCTGTTGTGCTGCACGTCGTATTTGATACAGTCGTAGATGTCCGGGATCTTACTGATGTTGTAGCGCCCGTTTTTCATCTTGAAATCCTTCTCCAGTTTGGACCAGCGGCGTAGCATCAGCTCCAGGGTCTCGCTGTGGTAGAGCTGGATGTCTGAGAAAGAGTGAGAGAGACAGCACTGTAGCACAAGCCGGATGAGAACGGAAAGCTTTTCTTCTCTCTTTATACAGTACCTGCTGATTTAGGGTCTTCCATTCTCTGTCTGATCTGCAGCGTTAGGTTTTGTATGAGGGAATAAACTTTATCGCACGTCTTTACCGGGTTCTTGATCATCTGCATTGACTTCACTAGTGATGTACTTGTCGTGGGAGCCAGCTATTGACAGAAGAACAACACCAAAATTAGGCTTGGGAATTAATCGCAGTAACTCTCTAAATTTGCATGTTACATTTTCAGATTTTATTAATTGCACTATTAAAATTAAGCGTTCACCCCCAGACACAACCAATAGGGCTTGGGAACATTTTAATCCAAGTTGTGAGAAATGTGTGAGAGACAGAAGCAAGCCAATCTCATCCCAACCTGCTATCTCTGCTAAACTTAATGTCTTTTCTTATCGTGTGTGGTGTTAGTCCATATTCAACCAGGCAGTTCAGAAATGACAATTGTACAATTTATAAATAGATGAGTACAGGAGTTCAAGCCTGCAAAATGTGCCAACACACTCATTCGAAAACAGATATAAGGAGTTAAACCTGGCTTAAAGGAATAGTTACAAAAAAAAATAAATTTCAAAGTCGGTCTTAAATCAAAACTGATATGAATAAAAGTCCATTATAGTATGTCTTGGTCATTAAAAAAATATTCCTGCTCTGCACACCATCTGTGAACTTTGTCACCCGGAATGTGAGTACAATGTAAGTACAGTGGAACCTCGGATTACGAGCATAATTCGTTCCGGAAGTGGGCTCGTATTCCAAAACACTCGTAAACCAA
>JAOTQY010000008.1:2032335-2043750 GCA_026413445.1 Dolichallabes microphthalmus
AAACAAATGAACCAGCACCTTACCTCCGAAAAGATTTGCGACAGAGCTGAGTTTCTTCGGAGTGTGTGTCTCTCTCGTGCGTGCGTGCATGTGTGTGTGTGTGTATCCCCCTTCAGAAACAGTGTCAAATTACGCTCGCGCTCAGACACACATACAGTACACTCACCGCAATGAGGAAGAAAATGGATTTTTAACCTCTGTATTGAGACTTTCTTTTGCTTTACTCGTGCACACACGTGTGTTATAAGAAACAGTACACACGCCGTACACACGCACTTCCAAACACAAAATAAATTGTGTTTTACACACACAAACACACACGGGGTCAAAGTGTTATAGTAAACAGTACAGGCGTGCACGGATATTGATTATACCAGTAAGAGACGAGCAGTAAGAGAGAGGAAAAACCGTTGGCTCAGTTGTGATGACGTGACGCTCGGGATCAAAACAAGAAGCGCATGCTTCGTGAAACATGATACTCGGTGCTCGTAAACCAAGAAAATGCTCTTTTTTCAATTCAAAATTTATTAAAAATCTTTACTCGTCTTGCGGAACACTCAAACCACATTACTCGTAATCCGAGGTTTCACTGTAATCAAAGCCAAATTCCACAACCCTCCCTCCGTGTAAAAATGCATTCCAAAGATCAGCTGAGACTCATATGAAGCTTCTGCAATCCCACTGAGCTAAATCATATTTTCTTCCTGGTTAGCTATACGGCGGCCAGGTCCGGCCAGCCATACATCTAGCTCTGGTGAAAGAAAAGATTAAAATTAAGATTAAATGACATTCATTTTCGAAAAACAATAGATTAATCACAAACAGAAATCATTTAATAGAAAAAGATATATTTTTTAAAAAGTTTCAGAAAAGTTTTCAGTTTTAAAAAGTTAAAATTCAGAGAACTGCATTTCAATCATTTCAGACAACTATATTAAAGAGAATAAAGAAAAGTCAAATGTCCTTTTTCAATGCTCTGCTGCAGTTACACCAGTGAAAAGCACTGAAAAACTGAAAAAAGACTTATTGATTTACAAAACAAAACCCAACAAAAAAAGCCATCGGCTAAATAAAACTCCAGGGCAAAGATGTCCTTGTAGCATACAAACCACTGTACTGTTTCCTCAAAAAACAAAAACAAAAAAAAACTTCAAGCTTTGAATGTCTTGCTTTGTGAAAAATGCTATCTGCTCTCTTCTCGGTCTGTTATTTGAAACTGTTCCAAACCTTTTCAAAGTCTTCCTGAGTGAAGTCTCTGTCCTTCTGCAGGATCTCATGGAGATGAGCTTTAACCCGCTGTTGACAGCTACTTAAAGAGTCGCTGTCGCTGTCTAGTAGCCCGTTCATGTTGGCACTTTTCACCATCTGCACCAGGATAGGGGTCAGCTCACCTTCCAGTGCCAAGAGACCCTGCAGACACAAAAACATTTTGAGCATGTGAATGACATACAAATGCCTGTAATATTATATGAAACGTAATAATGTATTGGGGAGAAGACAAGCAGATCATACAGTTAGCACTGGATAACAACAATACAGTACATAACCAAGCTGCCCATCTACAAGTGTAAGCCAAATGAATTATTTAGCATTTGTTTATTGCAAATAAGTGTCAAAAAATTTATCGGTTTTCTACCTAATCTTCATTTCATTACAGTGTTTAACAAAAGGTTGAGATCTCTCTAGAAAGTAATAATTGTTGTGATTTTGATTATTAGGTTTTCATTAGACTCACATATTATCATTATTATTATCTTAAATAAAAATGAAATGCAATGGTTTCATTCTGGTAATAAGGAGGTTGTTTGCCATCACTGTAGCTTTGGACTCACAGCTAAACTGTGATATTATTTATGTAGCAGATAAATACACTACATAAAAAAAGACAGTGTCATTTTCTAATTATATCCCAAAGCAGAATTTTTACAAATAGAATCTTTTTGATTAAACTTATCATAAATCTCCTTACATACAGTGGCTAACAAAAACAATAATTTCACAAAACCTCCTCTGTGACCAAAAAATGCAAAGAATGTAAAGCTAGCAGATGAGAAAGAAAGAAAGCAATTTAACATCACAGTAAACTGCACCTTGGCGAAAGCGGCTGCGGTCATCTGAACCCTGCCCTCGTCAGAAGCGTAGATCTTCAGGTCATGTCGATATGTACTGTGCAGACGCAACAGGCCACAGCCAGGGAAACCTGCATAGTCACCTGAAAGCAATGTAGCCCTGGTTTTATTCTGAACCAAGACAAACCTTTACAGTAGCACAGCTGGTTACAAGATTTACAGAAATATTATCTACTGTAGCTCTGGAAAATCTATGATTCTCTGTAGATAAAACCTGGGTAATAATATTAACTGTGGAACTAACATTTAACCCCCCAAAAAAACGTAAAGAAAACCGCTCACAAGACACTTGACGAAAACTCAAATCTCAATATCCTTACAGGAATAAAACTTTATTTCACAACAGACTACTTACAAAAACTTTGGATTAGCCCTTTTACCTTAATTACATTAATAGCATTAATAATTACGCTTTTTCTGAATGTACCTCATAGAAAGGTTAAATAGTACTTGTACGTCTTATAAAAGTAATAAAATGTGTGGTTTTCCTGTGGCTGCACCTTGTCCTCCAGGGTACATGCACCTGAATGCTCGACCCAGTTCCTCTGCCTGTACCCTGCCAGCTGGAGTCAACTCCCCACCCCATTTCAGCACCAACAGTAAGGACGGGTCATCCCTCCGCACATCTGAAACACACATCAAGTGGAGTTTGTGAGAAACATATTATAACATTAATTTGACACGCTCAAAATATTTTTCACTATACATAACAGTTATAGGCAGAAAAGTCTTACCTTCCTCTTCACTTGATGTTTTTGGGCAGCCATGTGGAAGATATGTTAATTGGACCTTTCGATTAATACCTGAAAAATGGCCATACCTAAAACAAGACAAGATGAACTCATGTTGGTGGGAAATAAAATAAAATAAAAAATTGTAAATGGGTGGTCCAGCATGGATTTGACATCTGGACTCATACTGGTAAACAAAAAGACTCAGTGCCAGGACAAGTTTAGTACTGTATCAGTGAAATAATCTGCAAGTTTTAATGTAATCTTTTCAGCTACAAATTTTAATGTAATCTTGGCTGTATTTCTGATCAGAGCTCTCCTTGTTCGATTTTTAATACGTTCAGTCAACATAAGCAGGTGTAGTATTAGTAGTGTATCAGTAAGGTTTGGTAGGAAGCCTATGAATTAACCCTACACTTCTTCCCATGGTAACACTGACCTTAGGATGGAATTACATACACAGAGAAAGAACCACAGTCATTTTGTTCAAGCAGTCAAGTCAAGTCTTGAAGTTCAAGACTTACCACCTGTAAGGGTTTTCAGGCTACAGGAAAGTACGTGTTTCAGGTTAAAGATCTGAAACCCAAGGTCAAGCACCAAATTTGGTTCCGGACTAAAAGGAGCAATTGATAGTTATGAAGAACTCCACTTACATCTCAAGCACTGTTTTTAGCTGCTCAAGTTTGGCTTTGCTTTCTTCAATCTCAGTATCATTATTTTGACCGAGTTCAACCAACAGCTGTCTGGCGGTGTCTAAAACTTCCTGTTGTGATGAAACAAAGTAATATTCGCAAACTGTGTCAGACAATATAGATATCCACACATCATGTTACCAGATAACAGAGCTTTTAATTCAAATTACTTATTGAAAGTTACCTGACCTGAAGTTGCTTTGGCTTTTTTAGTTTCAGCTTCCCACTTTTGTACCCGTCGTATTTTTCAAAGAGGTCAAAAAATCTGAAAGACACACAGCGATCCATGTCAAGCAGGTTGAACCATTTTACTCCACAGCAGCAGAAAAAAATGGGGAATTATTATTATTTTATTTATTTATTCTGACAGTGCTGAGAATAAGCAACAATCCTAACATCAGCTCCAACAATTGATTATTTTTATTTATTTGCTTTTAATTTGTGTATGTTTGCATTTGCGGTGGTAAAATGTTGTGGTTCCTCTATGATCCTGCAGATGGTGCACTAATCCTTTCACACACTGCCAGGCAGCACTGCATTTGGGGGGTATATTTAAGCAACAATATGCAATTATCCAACTGTTCTTTGGACAAGCTGATTGTGGGGGCCGGCACCTACTGTAATTGCATGTCTTACCACTTGATTAGTTCAAAATCCCATCACACACATGACCCTTAATAATCCTTATAATAACTTCGTGCTGCCAGAATATGATTACAATGACACTTTATATGATGTGTACTGACAGAAATCCCTTTTTTTTTTAAATCCATAAATGCTTTTTTCCCCCGTAATTCCTGTCTTTATTTAGAATTGTAACAAAAGCATACATGAATATATATAAAATCAGGGTATGTATACAATAATGATACAAACAGAATCATGAACAAATCGAACTGGCATCCAGTCATAATAATATCATGCCGTCTTGTGCCTGATGGTTCTCATCCCTAGTCAGCATACACCTAAGAACTACAGCAAGAGACGGGACCTCCAGTCTGTCAGTTCATTTTATAGTTCATTTTATAGTTGAAAACAGTGCGCAGTGAGATAAACACTGGGTACCTTTGATGTCGAACTTCCATTTTCATCTTCTGCTTGGGAGTTCTGTCTCCATGTCGGATCACAGCGATCACACACCTCAGCTCCATCCTGTTAAACGTGACATACAGCAGTTATCAAGACATAAAACATACCAGAACTTGATAAAACATTCAACACTGCTTTTAGTACACTTACCAAAAGTTACGTAATGAAATATTACGAGGTGGTTTATTACTTTCCAGCACATTCTGAAATGTTTCATTCCTCTAACAACATGGCGATTTGCCGAAGGGTTAGGGCATATTTTTTTTTATTAAAAAAACATTTTATGCAGCTTATTCATTAAATATTAATGTTGAGGAACATCCTTGAAACAAGGTAGTTCTTGTTATCGTTTACACTGGACCTATAAATTGCTTTTGCCTCACGCTTTCCTGACTTTAATAATGCAGGCCAAGATGCAGCTTGTTACTGAGAAACAGTAAAACACAAAGTTCCTGTCCTTAGACTTATGTTGATTTGTTTTATTTCTGAAGGAATCAAAGAGCTGACACTGAAGACTAATTCTAAAAATGCTAAACAAACATTTACACGGAACTTCATCACATAACCATAAAAGTATACTTTACAGTATATAAATATTCACCATATAACTAAAACACTGGTTTTCTTGTTATATTATTAGGTTTTGGTTATGGTGTGTTATACTGTAGATGTCTCTGTGAATTAGACGTTACTATAGAAACTATAATGTGGAGGAACAACCACATTGATAAACACAATGATGGAATTACTATCAGAGATGTCGATCTGATTTAAGAATACAACATTACCCTGGTATAATAGTTAGTAACAAGTTATCCATAGAAAAACAAAAACACAAAAAATAAAAACATACATTGTCCCAGAGGTGGTGGGAACTATGGGAATGTCTTCTGCTTCCAATGGGATAGACCACGGAATCTGGAACTGAGGAGCCAGCTCTCGCATGACAATGTTCCTAAAGAGAGAGAGAGAAAAAAAAGGACCGATATTACATTAGAAACCCTGGTATTCATGTTAAATATTAATCCTGTGCAGAAATAACTGAGGGTATATTTGAGGAACAATATGCAATTATCCAACTGTTCTTTGGACAAGCTGATTGTGGGGGCCGGCACCTAATTGCATGTCTTTACACCTGATTAGTTCAGAATCCCATCACACACATGACCCCTAATAACCCTTATAATAAGTTAGTGCTGTCAGGATATGATTAATCACACTTGGATATGATATAACGTGTACTGACTGAAATCCCCCCTTTTTTTTTTTTTTTTAACCATAAATGATTTTTTTTTTTCATTTATGAAAAAAATAAATGAAGGAGAAGCTGATTGGTATCTGGGTGCCTGCATGTCTTTACACCCGATCCTTAATAAGCCACATTAATTGCAGCCAGGATGTGATTAAAATGACACCTGGATATGATGTAAAATGTTTGTACTGAATTTACAGTGGAACCTTGGATTACGAACATAATTCGTATTTCAAAACACTCATAAACCAAAGGGAATTTCCCCATAAGGAATAATGAAAACTCTAATTATTCATTCCAGTCCATAAAAAATGAAATCATAAAAATTATTAATACAAACTATAAAGTAAAAAAAAAAAATTAACAAATTAAAAAAGTAAAAATAAATCCTGACAGCTAAGTGTTTCCGTTTATGCTCGCAGGCGTTGTGTGTGTGCTTCTGCATGTGTGTGAAGCTAAAGTAAGAGGAGATACGCCCCCCGCCCCCCCCCTCTTCTGATCTTACACGGTAACCCCTTCTCCTGTGTGTGTGTAAAGGCAAGAGGAGGAGTGGTGTGTTTGTGTGTGTGTGTGTGTGTGTGTGTGTGTGTGTGTGTGTAAAGGCGAGAGGAGGAGGGGTGTGTGTGTGTGTGTGTGTGTGTGTGTGTGTGTGTGTGTGTGTGTGTGAAGGTGCATGGTGTCCACTCACGCGCGTGCATGCGTGCACACACATGCCGACACAGGAAGAGAGAAAATGGATCTTTAACCTCTCTAATGAAACTTGCTTTTGCTTTACACGCGCGTGCACACGTGTTAAAATTAACAGTACAAGTGCGCTGTACACACGCATACAAACACTAAATAAAATATGTTTTACACGCACACAGTCACAGGGTTATGATAAACAGTACACGTGTGCATGGATGTTGATTATACCAGTGAGAGATGTGCACTGACCCAGCAGGGGAGACGATTATTAGTCAAAATGAATTAAATATCTTTGCTCGTCCTGCGGAACACTCGCAAACCGCGTTACTCGCAATCCAAGGTTCCACTGTCTTTATGTTTTTAAACCCTGATTCTTGTCTGCGATCACCACATGTCCGGATAATTTTCCTCACATACAGTACTACTGTTTAAGCTCTGCCTTAGCTCAAATATGCAAGTGATCCAAGAGGTGAAAAACAGCATGTTCGTGACTCACGCAGAGCTAGACACCATTCACAGCTGAGGGTCGATTGTGTCCTAGTGTTCAGAAAATAAAAAATATTTTCCCAGGTGTGCAAGGTCCAAATGTTAATGTGTTAGAAGGCAAAAGCTAATAACTCTGTATCAACCTCCTCCAGGGTGTAAGATTAGAGAGCTTGAAAAAGACATTACTTAAATCCAGCATGCAGTGGTTGCACTGAAAACAATTACAGTCCTATGGAGAGCTCTGTACAGAGAAAGAATGAAAGCAAAAGGTCTTTACTTTTAAGGCGTTCAAGTCAACACAGGACGCTTCTCATGAATGATGGTCTATAACCTACTGACATTTACAGAAGACAGTGCAGTGATAAGACTCTTCTCTGCCGCAGTAAAACATCTGAATGGTGCAAATGTTTTAAAGAAGCCCGTATGTCTGTATCTGTCTGTGGGAACTGTACACACGATCATTCATGAACACCACATTCTGCACATTACAGGACCTCAGCTGGGAGTTATTGCCTCATCCGCCGTACAGTCCTGTCCTCACTCCAAGCCATTTCCACATGTTTGGTCCATTAGAGGATTTGCTGGGAGGTCAACATTTCATACATGAAGCTGGCAAACCGATCTGCAGGCTGAGAAAACTCTCTCACCTTCATGGTAATCCAAGCACTAGTGAAATGTTGGTCCAAGTGCATTAGTGTAGCGGGGGATTATATAGAGAAATAAAGGGAGTTTTTACTCTCATCACTGCGTTCTGCACAATCAAAAAGTCCTGGTTTAAGTCCTCGCACAACTCAGGTTAGCTGTTTATATGAACACAGCATTCAATCATTAGAAAACACTCCTTCATGGTGAAGGGAGAGAGAGAGAGAGAGAGAGAGATCATCTACAGCTCACTGTTTAGAGGAGGAAAAAAAGAAATGATGTGTAAAAATGTTACATACCCCAGAATTTTTGCACAGTCATCATAATATTTCATGGAGTTCTTCACAAAGCTGAAACCATTCACATCACAGACGTATGATTGGCCGTTAGCACGGAGTAGGTCAAACCCACACACTGTTTGCTGTGGGAATATATATTTTAAAAAAAGAAAACAGAATGAGAACATCACTGTTTATAATATTACAAGGACATCTAGTCAAGGTTGGATCAACCAGAGTGACATTTTCATCAGATCATGCAATCATACAAGTTTTAAAAAACAAAATGTAAACATAAAATGTGTTCAGTTGCTTGAGACTAGATGTGCCAGAGACTTGGTTTGTGTGGAACTTAATTAAAACTAATGTCCATTTTTTCTTATAAAACTTTATTATAAATGTTTTCCATTTAAATTTCATTTACATTTAGGTATTTGGCAGACACCCTTATCCAGAGCAACGTACATTTTTATTTCATTATACATCTGAGCAGTTGAGTATTAAGAGCCTTCCTCAAAGACCCAACAGGGACAACTTGGTGGTCATGGAATTTGAACCTGGGACCTTACGAACCATAATCCAATGCCTTAACCACTGAGCTATCTCTGACCTCACAAAGATATAATGAAACATCTACTTACTATCTTATTTTTTTCCCCCCGTCTGTCTGTATGTTTGATGTGTAATAGAACATATCTTGATGTGTTCCCCAAAATTATGACATCCCCCAAAAAATTTTTTCGCAAATATCTTCAAATGTACAGAACGCCAACTTTACAGGTTTTATACACTATATTGCCGAAAGTATTCGCTCACCTGTTTTCACATGCATTTGAACTTGAGTAAACTCCAATTCTTAATCCATAGGGTTTAATTTGATGTTGGCCCACCCATTACAGCTACAGCAACTTCAACTCTTCTGGGAAGGCTTTCCACAAGGTTCAGGAGTGTGTTTATGAGACTTTTTGACTATTCTTCCAAAAGCGCATTTCTGAGGTCAGACACTGATGTTGGACAAAAAGGCCTGGCCCGCAGTCTCCGCTCTAATAAATCCCAAAGGTGTTCTATCGGGATGAGGTCAGGCCAGTCAAGTTCTTCCACACCAAACTCGCTCATCCATAGACCTACATGTATTGACTGGCCTGACCTCAACCCGATAGAACACCTTAAAAAAAATAATTAAAAGGTTATGCCCATGTTTGCATTACTTTCAGCACTGCCCTTCTATTATATGTGTAAACAAGCAGAAAAACATGTTTGAGGATATGTGTGGTGACTGAAGACGGTTCCATAATGGTGACCTTGAACTTGGTTGATGCGGGCAGCTTTTCTGTGATGGTGTGTGACTGCGGTAGTTAAATAGTTCAAGGCTTAAATTCACAGGAACAGTTTTGTAACAGAGTCTCCATGCACAAAAGTAGACTTGATATCAACTTGAACACCTTTCGTGTTAAAATGAATGTTCAGTTTTATAGCACACAGATATAGCACAGACAGGTTTTTGGTCATACTATCTGGTATCACCCAAATGAAGATGGGTTCCCTGTTAGGTCTGGTTCCTCTCAAGGTTTCTTCCTGTCGTTATCTCAAGGAGATGCTCATTAGGGACATTAAATTATTTAAAAAGTTTCCTATTTATTTCCATATATTTTCGCTCCTTTGGCAATAATTGGCATTGTGCTAAACAAATAGAATTGTCAATTGAAAATAAAATAGAAATGGCTTCATGAAAAAAAAAAAACATGCGTGTGGTGCATTACTTCTTCAAGTCCTGAAAACCAGATAGCTCAAAAGAAACACACCGTCACTGACATTGTGTGTTAGATATCAAGATTCTTGTAATATGACTGTCACCACATGATGGCACAACATCTCTGCAGCATAACAACAACAATAAAAAGTGCAAGGAAACTTTTCATTGTACTGCAGTTATTTACCGCCATGACTCAGCGATTCTTCAATACAACACTAAAATTGTGTAATCCCCCTGGCTCTATAACTCATCCCTCCTCCATGAACTGCTAAGTATCCAGCTTACTCGATAATGACTCCACGATGATTCCATAATGAGCTTTAAATTTCAGTAATGGGATCAAATGCACTGAAAATGGAGATATCAATTTCACTCTGTGTGCTTACCTTAAAAGCCAGGCAGACTTTCCAGGCAATGAGTTTCTCTCTAGCGTTGAGGATGACAGGATAGCGCACCTCTTTTCCTTCACTGTCTCGTTCCACCTTTCCATCCAGAGCGGGGGATTTACGGGCTTCGGCGTGGGCGTAGTCTGGACCTACTGTGTACACCTGAGACGATGTGTACAGACGTGTACCCCAAAGACACACCGGTGAATAAAGATGTGAATGAACAGTAAGATACATGCTCGTTATGGTGGTATATTTCTGTTTGTATGTGTGTGAGCAGATGGAAAATGACATGGCAACAGTGCAGCACTAGGGCACCGTTCCAAGTGCTACTAATCTCATCGCACACTGTGGACCCTGAATATATATTTTCAGAGCCGTAGGCTTACCTCAGCTCAAGGCAGAGGACTGAATGACCTTAAACTTATTGAATTTATTTATTTATTACCTTAACGTCAGTCCCATCGGTAGGCATAAACTCTTCATAAATGTAAGAGCCGGTTTTGCGGACACTACTCTCAGGGGAATACACACTACTTCTGCTGCCAATCTGCAACAAAAAAAAACATATAAGGACATAATATCTTATAGAGATGTTTGTTGTAGATCGTGTTTGTGCTTATGTGTCTAACCTTGCGGAAAAGCCTCTGGCTGCCCCCTCCTGCAGACGTGGGGTAGTAGATATAGACATTATGGTCCTCAGCACTTACTGGCTTCTCCACAAATGGCTTCTGGAAAATTTCCCCATTTACCTCAACATGGTCCTCTCCCTCAACCAGGTTACATTCTGTCACCATGCACATAAACGCATCATAAGTACATAAGGATAAACAAGAGTTACCACAGCTCCACAATGCTTTCCCACAATTCTGTCTGCCAGCCAGTCTAATATGGTGCTTCGGGTCCAAGACACACTGGCTGACAACCATTTTAATGAAACAATTTTAAGGCTGGCATTTGTCTTGGAAAATGAAATTTTTTTTTTTAAATACTACTTAACCATGTCTGTGGGAAATCAGAGCTTGATATCTTGATGCATGTTGCCCCACATTAACCCTGCCCTGACCATCATTATCCAAATTACAGAGAAAGCATATCTAATCTTCTTAAGCCTTAATCTTTTCAGGTGAAACATGGACTGGAATTATTCTACCAAACAGTGAAAGACAGAAATGGGGCAGGAAGAAAAAAAAATGTCAATTGCTCTGGAAAATACAAACCGGATTCCAAAAAAGTTGGGACATTAAACAAATTGTGAATAAAAACTGAATGCAATGATGTGGAGATGGC
>JAOTQY010000008.1:2069053-2083704 GCA_026413445.1 Dolichallabes microphthalmus
CAAACAGGAAGTAAAAGTGTGTGTGTGTGTGTGTGTGTGTGTGTGTGTGTGTGTGTGTGTGTGTGTGTGTGTGTGTGTGCGCGTGAACATGTGTAGAGAGAGGTATTAAATGTTTGCAAGAATTTGCAAGATGTGTACTATTTTTTAAGAAAAACAAAAGTATATTTATTTCTTATAGGACTCAAGTTCATATGAAAGGCAAAGGCATTATAGAATGATACAATTATCAAACAAACATGACAATAAGGAACATGAGGAAATACTAATTATTATAATAATAATAAATAATCATAATATTGTGTAGATCAGGGTTGTTTGGGTGATTTTGTTTATCATTAGATATTTTATAAAAATAAAAAAAAGTAAAATAACTATGTAGTAATTAATGACTTCACATGAACAATACCATTAAATAAGAAAAAAATATTTTGAATTATCTGTCATATTTTACTAATAAATGGCAGTTGATTTTAGGGTATGCAAACTTTTGAGCACAACTGTAAAATGTGAAATGAAAAGGCACAAGGAAAAAGTTCTACAATAAGAGCGCAGAAGCTTTGATTTAATGTGTAGAAATTAAACAGTGCCGTGACAATAAAGAGAGCCTACAGGATCATTCATACAGAGTATGTGTCTGATCCATCACTATATCTGGCTCAAACCTCCCTGCGGACTACCTAATGTAACCTGTTATGCATAACAAATATTCCTGCCAAGCAACTCAGCCAGGAACAGACGCGCCATCACTCCTTTATCTAATTGTCTTGCACAGACAACAAAAGCATTCTCCGTTCTGCATTTCTGCTGGGAATCCTCCACTCCTGCTCTTCCCTTATGATAAATTTAAGCCCGAGTCTGAAACAAGATGTGGAATGGCTCAGGGCAGAGGATGAATGGATTTAACAGGGCTGCCCTTCCCCACCTCAAGACCCAGCTCATTAATTCTACTCTCTGCATTGCTCTCCCTCCTTCACTCGACTTCCATTTTCCAATCATTTCCACCCACACATGCTCTCCATCTGTCTCAGCTGGTTAGTAAGAAGCAGGCGAGGTCAGTCCGGGAGCACAGGGGCTAAGGCAGCTCCGACTGTGCAATAATTTTGTATGCCAGCTTCCAAAATGGCTGCTTATCCCTTATCGACGAGCTAGACAGAACTGCTTTAGTGGTGGGGCTCAGTGGAAATGATCTGGGGCGTATAAACAGACTAATTAATGTGCAATCGTAGCTCACTAGGAATGTGCAGTAGTTAGAATCCCTCCCCTGCTATTTTAGAGATAGGGGCACTGAATGAATGTGCAGAATTGAGAAATGACACGGGAGATAGCTCTTAATTTTGTCTAGCCAGTTACATGAGGAAAGGATAACATTTTTTTGTTATTTGTGTTTTTCAAATGTAAAAATTGTACATCAAAATTATTGGCACTCAGTTTAAATTAATTTAAAAACTATTTCAAATGTATACTATATAGTAAACATTACAATTGTCTATTAATTTATATATTTAGAAATACAGGGATCGGACAATGAAACTGAAACGCCTGGTTTTAGACCACAATAATTCATTAGTATGGTGTAGGGTCTCCTTTTGAGGCCAATAAAGCAACAATTCGTCTTGGGAAAGTCCTGCACAGTGGCCAGAGGGTTTTTCAGCAATCCTTCTTGCAGAATAGTGGCCAAGTCACTACGTGATACTGGTGGAGGAAAACGTTTCCTGACTCACTCCTCCAAAACACCCCAAAGTGGCTCAATAATATTTAGATCTGGTGACTCTGCAGGCCATGGGAGATGTTCAACTTCACTTTCACCATTGGGTACACATGGTCCTTAGCAGTGAAGCACCCATCTAGCACAAGTATTGGGCCTTGGGAATGCATTGCAGGCCAAACCATCACTGATCCACCCTCATGCTTCATTCTGGGCATGCAACAGTCTGGGTGGTACACTTCTTTGGGGCTTCTCCCCAACGTAACTCTCCCGGATGTGGGAAAGGCAGTGAAGGAGGACTCATCAGAGAACAATACATATACCATATTTTCCACAGGCCCATTTTCGCTGCTGGCACCATTGAAACCGACGTTTGACATTGGCACGAGTGACCAAAGGTTTGGCTATAGCAGCCCGGCCATGTACTGTACATTGACCCTGTGGAGCTCCCGACGAACAGTTCTGGTGGAAACAGGAGAGTTGAGGTGCACATTTAATTCTGCAGTGAGTTGGGCAGCTGTGGTTTTATGTTTTTTGGATACAATCCGGGTTAGAACTCTGACATCCCTTTCAGACATCTTCCTCTTGTGTCCACAGTCACTCCTGTTGGATGTGGTTCGTCCTTCTTGGTGGTATGCTGACATTATCCTGGATACCGTGGCTCTTGATACGTCACAAAGACTTGCTGTCTTGGTCACAGATGCGCCAGTGAGACAACAATCTGTCCTCTTTTGAACTCTGATACGTCACCCATAATGTTGTGTGCATTGCAATATTTTATTTATTATATTATTATATTACTCTGCTAATTAATCCTTCATACTCTGCTCTTACTGGTGGAATGTGCAATCACTGAAGATTGGTCACCAGGTTGGTCAAATTCAGCCATGAAACCTCCAACACTAAATTGGCCAGTGTATCAGTTTCATTGTCCAACCCATGTATATACAAACAGTCAAAACACTATCAAATATGCCACTAAATGTAATCTACTGTATACATTCTCTAAGACAAGTGACTTGGATCAAATATTTTATACAGACATACATTTTTTCATAATTTTCATAAAGGTGCCAAAAAAAAAATATTCTATTAAAAAACAAATAAAAGTGTTTGGGTTAAATTGCTGTTTTGCTGACTGATTTTCAAGATCCTTGTTTGGGATGTTATCAATGTTGAGTGATACATTTATTTGCTAATAAGCAATGGCAGGAAAGACATATAAAAGCACTGTCTTCAGTGCATGCTATGATTATAAAAGGACTTGCTTTGCTATTTTTAAGTGCATCTGATACAATTAAGTGCCATTAAGATACTGATCGCATTACAAAACAGAAACCGTCTTACTTTCAGTCCTCTCATGCGATGGCGAAATATGAAGAAGCACTTGACTCAGACACGCCCAGATGAATAATGAGAAGATTATGAGTGGGTATCAGCCTCCATTCATCACTCGCTCCACACGCAGCTCTGTTTACACTAATGCCTGGGGATCATGGGGAAGCTTTGTGGATTAGCCAGTCAGACGTGACTAGAGCTGGCATTGGTCTAATAATGACACCTTAGTCGGAGAGACAAGTCCTTGAGCAACTCTGATGACTTCGGGAACAAAACAGCACCTCTGTTTGTCCCTCACACTTTGCAAATGGCCTTTGAGTGAACAGACTCACAAAGACGGCGCACACAGCAGGCGGTAATGACTTCATCACAGCCTAGCACAAAGCAGTGTGTCAGCTATTTATTTATTTATTTTACTGATTCGAGAATGCATGGCAAAATCCTCAAATCTGACTGTGAATTTAAATTTAAAAGATGGGCAAATATTTATTTTTAAGGGTAAATACTTTTTTTTTTTTTTCAAGACAACCATCTACTGTAGAAAAGGTGGAAATCAGAGGATTTAGGATATGAAATGTAAAGCATACAATCATAATGTAAGACATAAATGACCTTCATCTAGACAATCAAACAATATATGTCTTAATTTTAACGTTTAGGAAAATAAATGAAAGTGTAACCCAGTGTTTCCCAATCCTAGACTCTGAATGTTATAATGCACAATTTAGTGCTCACTGTAGTACATACAGTATGATCTAATTGGTACTGGTTATAAAACACACACACACACACACAAAAAAAAAAGAAAACACCAAACAGTCAAAAAGGGAGCAGATCAGAAACTGCATTAAATATAATTCTGCATTTAAACTTTGCAAAGCTGAGTTATATCACTGATTGGCCAGATGGTGGTGATTAATTTTAATTTTTCTTTGAAAGCTTTTTTTTTTTTAATTCTAAAAATAATTTCTATAAATAAGTGTACAAAATACTAATTAGAATTCTTCTGGAATTGTGAAAAAGCTTTGTGTTGTGCTGTTACAGGAAAATAATAAAAAAAAAAAACAGTCATTGATGATTTTCCCAACTACACACTACAACTACAGTACGCCTGCATAAGTTTTGCCTGCCTTTAATTCCTTGCATAAGTTTAACTAGTAATTTTTTCTGGAATGAACAGACGGTCGACTAGCTGGAATTCATTACTGTTGGCAAAAATAGAGAAAATCATGCACAAATAACCTTCCTTTTTTTTTTGGTAAGTATTCTAAATTTACTTACAAACAAATAAACAATAAATCTGCAAACAAACAAACAAACAAAAAAACTTACTGACCGCTTTCCCTGCATTTTTGTCACCGCCATTTTTATGGACTGACTGCTGCACTGGAAAGCACACGGCATTATGGGATATCAGAATCAGAATCCGAACAGGGTTTTAATTGTCAAGTATACTGACAGACAAGGAATTTGATTCCGGCTGTTTGTACAGACTAACATAAAAACACTGTACAAAAAAAAAAAAACTATACAGAGTAATATATACAGTAGGACAACCACAGATAAAGGGATCAGTACTAAAAGCCCTCCTCCAAACAAAATGGACGGCATTTACACAACATTTCACATTACAGTACAGACACAGCCCTGGTGTCTTTACATTAAACCACTGTACAGTATGTGCAGAAGAGAGAAAATAAGTAAAGATAATGTCTAAGCCTGAGCAGGCATGCTAAATATTTTTTTTGCTTGTTTTGAAAAGCACTGTAAGGAGTCCTGCTCAAACGTCTGGTACCGTTACCCTGCAGTGACACATTTCTGGCAGGTGGGTGGGTGTTTATTTCAAGTCCTGCTGGACAGTGAGAAAATAATTGCCCCGTGGAGGTTCCAGTACTTACTTGAATACCCATCTGTGATCCCCTCTGTGGAATATAACCAGGTTATCATCAGAGTCCAGAGCCAGACCGGACACCTGACCCAGCTGCAGTGCCACCTCCGGCCAGCCAGTCGTCTCCTCCAGATGGGCCCCTAAAACATCCACATACACATACACACACACACATACATGAATGACCTTTAAATATACCCCGTCATGATTCAACAAATTAGAGGATGGCATATGGTGGCATAATCACAATGGTGTAACATAAAAGAGGAGAAACCTGCTGACTGCCTGATCTGAACACAGAGCTGTGCTGTTTGTGTCTCAAGCTTCATTTAACGCTGTAATGCAATCCGGCAATCTGTTAACTTGGGTCTGATCCAGTGCGTCTGAAAATCAAAGCGACTTGTGTATCGTTATCGTTTGGAAGCATTAGCCGGATGGCAGGCAGTCATCAAGCCCGGCACATGCCTGAGAGAGCAATGGAGAAGCATCAGATTTAAATGAAGGTGTGTAAAGCCGTTTATGAGGCCTCGCCATGTTCACACTGAGGTCTACTCAGGGAATTGCTGCTAATTTAAATTTCATTCGGCGTTCCTACACTGCTGAGTGTGCACGGCTTATGGCTCATGATGTACAGTACAATGACAAATGGAACAAGTTAGACCCTCATTATTCATCTTAAAGTATATTTTAAAGTGATCACTTCTTTGTAACTAGAGCGCAATGAATAGGAAAAAGGGTACGAGAGTGAGGAATGGGGCAGTGCCACTTAATGATCTGATAATTATTGAACACCACAAAAAATAAAAACTGATCTAGTAGTAAAACTTTAATGGTCAGATTTCACTATTTAAATAATAAAATATCAAAATCTGGAACTTTTCAAATAGGCAAGAATTTATAAATGTTAAAATGTCCCCTATTTGTTTTCCCAAATATTTTTAAAACATTTATAAAATGTTTTTTAAATAACACTTTTTTTCCCTATACATTTTTCTAGAATGCAAAGCATGATTTTTTTCACAGGTTTTCTGGTTTTCAGACGGTCTACAAAACCTTTGAGGTGCACAGGGAAAAGCTGAAGTTGTTCGAGCATCTGCCCGCTTGCCCTCCTTGGCTGAGGTGTTCCTCAGAAGGGAAAAGAAAAAAAAAATAAATAAATAATGTCTTCACTTTAAGAGCAACAGTCCCACAGAAAGAAAAGTCTGTGAATGTCTGTGCACCATATATATATACATATATATATATATATATATATAAAACTAAGGCTTAGACTGCACCAAAATAACTACCAATTTTATTTTATTACTTTGCCATGGAAATGTTAATGACATAAACTGCAAAAAAAAAAAAGGAAAGAAAAAAGGATTGCCCAAGAAATTACAGTTCAAAAGGTCAGAACTATTTAAAACATCTCATCAGAGACTATTTTCCTGAACTGCACTACTTCTGATTTCATATTGCTATGAATGGCATGAAATAGTAATGGAGTGTGAAATCACCGTGAGCCGAAAACAATAACAACGCCGATTTCAAACCAGCTTCTTGATTAATAACACGGCCTCTCGCCCACACACTCATACACACGCGGAAATGATATGAAGATGCTCTGATGTGTTTAATGGGGCTATTTGCTTGCCTAAATAAATAAATAAATATATAAATGACATAAGAATTCCATTAAATATGATTTACAGTGCTCGGTTTTTGATTGTTTTACAGATTCACAAATTTATCAAATTTATACATGGCTCTTAAGGATGGAGGTATGATAAAATATATATGACTTGGAAAATACACAGCCACGAGATGAGCGCAACAGGTCTGAGGTCCTGAATGAAGAGATGTGAGGAGACGCAAATGTGAGCCATCCGAACAAGTGTAGTCTTTGCTTCTGGACATGCTATGCACAATCTCTCTTCTCTCTCTCTGCTGTGTGTGTAACCCTGCCAGCTTCTCTTATCTCAGCTTTGCTCTAAAGTCAAGGGCATAAAAACAAAACAAGCTGCCTTGTTTTGAGGAATTTCAGAGACGTGATATGGAATCAACTATGTAGCTTCTCCAAATTGTTACAAGCAGTCACATGAAATTGACCCCCCCACCCTCAACTTTTGGATTTGTAATTAGATCCCGTGGGCTGATCAATAGCACCTTGACAGCTATCCAATAGACACTGCAGGGAATTTGATGCTGAGAGTTCGGGCTCTGTGCTTGGCGGAATCTTGGATTGTACAAACAGAAAATAAATGTAGATGCAATTGCGACTGAATGCCAGATATTGATGCGAAATTGCTCTGCTTGAGTGAAACTGCCAAGAACATTGTATATAAAACGTACATTTTATATGTACTGAGCTGAAAAAGAATAGAAAAAAAATGTCTACAGAAACAAAGTGAGCCAAGACCTTGTATCAGAGAGAGGAAGGTCGGACTTTGCAAACAGCAACGCGGCTCATACAGGCACCTTTGAAGGACTGGATTTGAGAAACGACATGTGAGGCAGTCACATTAAAATGCCATTGCTATTTTTGCCTCAGAGCTCTGTCATTTCTGTTTCTTTTCCCTCCGGCCAAAAAAGAAGGAAAGAAAAGGAAAAAAAACAGTGACAAAGCCTGTGGACATGACCCAGATCTTTCAGTATAATCTCACAATCGCACGAGTTTCCCACTGAGATTAATGTCTGGTTTGTGATGATACAGCTGTACTGTAACTGTAGGTCAAAAAAATAAATAAAAAATTCTACTCAGCCAATGTTTTTGTTCCCAGTTAATACATTATACCACATACTGCAAACATACATGGTGACCTCACTGCCCTAAAAAAGAAAGAAAAAAAAAAAAAAAGATAAATGATAGAAATGAGATGGGAAAGCATGGGTGTCAAAAGAAAAGCAATCACATGAACTTGCAAACAAGAGAGACAACACCATGCCCTGTTTTATTTTATTTATTTATTTATTTATTTATTTAATGTTTCGTGTAAACTGACACCAAGACCCACCTTGTTTTTTGGCCATTGCCACCCCTGAGCCTGGCAGTCTGGCAGCTACAGTCTTGGTCCCCGGAGGTCTGACAGTGGATTCTAACTGGTGAAACTTGTGCACTCTGTCCCTCACCAGAACTGCACCATCCCTGTGTGCGTAGCCTAGTCTGGGCCCGCGCCAGCCCAGGTCTTTCTTTTGCATTATGCTATCGATTTCGGCCACCAGATCCGCGTGGGCCTCCGTGGGATTATACTTATGCACATGGACAATGTCCTCCCTCTCCCCTAGGAGTTTGGAGAGAAGGGAGTAGAAATCACCTGCACGGGGGAAAAATAGAGGGGAAAGACAAAGAAGGAGAAGAAGAATGGACCAAGTGAATAGAGCTGCAGGGGATTGTCACCGTACTGCTCGTCTTCTCTGATTGAAGATAACCGATGTGCAGCACTGTACACAGAAGTCAAGCAGTGATGGAAAGAAGCAGGGTTATATATCTGTTTATAAGCAAGCGTGAGCGCACGTCCGTGCTGCTACAGCCATCATGTGCACACCGTGTGGATTTCCCGGAGCATCATGTATCACTTCTAATCATTACACTAACGATCAAATTACCTCACTAATCACCGCAAGTGGCAATCTCGACAGCCCTCACAATTCGATTCGGTCTAATATCAGTACGCCGTAATAAAATTTTTTTTAAATTATTGCGCATGTGTCTGGATGCATCTTGAGTTAAGATTTCTACAGGCGACAGTATATTATATATTTTTTCCCAGTAAACCCACTTGCTTCATCTTCATATAAAATCATGAAATTTACAATACTGCTAGTGATGCGCGGGTCGTCTGGTAGCCCGCGGGTTCCGCGGGTAGCCCGCAGGTCGGGTTGGGGCGGGTAAAGAAATTGTCGCTTTATTTGTGGGTTGGGGCGGGTCATTAAAATCAAAAGTAAATAAAAAAAAAATCCATGTACATTGCGTGCAATTCCATATATTTTACTAAGTTCTTTGATAACGTTACGTCACGTGACAGGTCACGAAAGCGCCAAGCAGCTTATTTCAACAAAGAAATAAAAGTGAAGATGGAAGACGAGGTGCGGGAGAAATTGAGGGCTGGAATTTACATAATTTAATGGTTGCGGGTGCGGGGCGGGATGTAAAAATAGATACGGTGGTGCGGGGAAGGCTGGGGCGGGCCAAATAATTTCATAAAAGCGAGACCCGCGGGTTGGAAAAATACCCGACCTGCGCATCACTAAATACTGCCCAGCCACAAAAAAAGAAAAAAGTTGCACACACTTATGTTTCCATTTGATTGCCTTTATCTTTGATCACAGCCGAACACAACGTGGTGAATAGTTCATGTATAAGAATTATGGCTCCTAGAGCCACTCTTTCAAACTTTGAGTCCTGGCTCAAATATGCCTGTGCCATCAGGGAAGTTACCAGCTGAAGTACGCCCAGATCATAACACTGTCTCCACAGGCATGTACAGTGGACACTATGCATGATGGATGCATCACTTTATGTGAAAAAAATATTTTTTCAACCCTAACGCACCAATGACTCTGGAATGGGGTCAATCTGCACTCATTAGACAACATGACTATTTCTCCATTGCTCCAAAGTGCAGTCTTAATGCTTCCTAGCAAATGTAAGGATTTTAATTTGCTTTTTTTTAACAGGATCTGAAACTATAATTTTTGTGATTGGCTGAGATAAGCTCATCAGGATTTCCTTGATTAAGATATTTACACAATCTTCACTTTCTGCTCTTTATGTAATAGAAACGTACAGCACAGCACTAATGTTAATGCTAGTTCTGTCTCCAGCAGTATATACTGTACCATTAGAGGGTCATTAATATTCACATTATAATATAATTTTTAAATGGTATGTGACAGCCCGAGCTATTTGTCATCAGAAACATGAACTTTTAGATTTATAAAGATTTATCCATAGTTTAATCCCCTTCATATTTGATTGGTTGGTTTTTTTTACCTCCTCTTTCTTTGCATACAAAACCCAGACTTCCAGCTCCATGTTTTTCTTTTTCTTTCTTTTCCTTCTTTAAATATCCTGTTGTTTAGCCTTTCTTAGACATTTAATGCTGGCTTCTTGGAGGGGTTTGTAAGGGTTTTTTGAATACAGATTGTACAAGTGTGCCTTGAAATGCTTTGCTTAGTTTAAAATCAATAAAAAGATTTTTTTTTCAAAAAATTTGATCCATAAGACCTTATGACCGGGGTAAAATCTTTGAAGAAACCAAAAATTGTATTACTTCCTTTCCAAAGCAGACTAATTACTGCTTTATTCAGTGTCGCAGTACTAGAAATAACATTCTAAAAGGACAGGGAATATGCATGGCCTTTCTTCCTAGGGAAACTACTTTGTATTCAGTCTGCTAGATGACGGGTCATTTGGAGAGAAAAGGTTAGCTCGTCTGTAGGAAATACTACTTTTCTTTCGGGCATGTTTCGTGAACGCTCCACAAATGCTTTATGACTGCAACAAAAGCTGCACCACACAAAGAGGAGACGTCAAATTAGTTATCAGCTAACACAAATCATCGCAAGCACAGCGGAAAACTGAGAACCTGCAGAACGGTGCATCAAGCACCATATTTGTATCGTATATTATGTATATTTGCATATATATACTCTATCTGCACCTTCAATCGATATGATAATATCTTCATCCAGCTGCTTCTCCCAGACCTTACTGATTACCCGCTTCTTCTGAACAAGCACTGTGGCCCAAAGCCCCACCTCTATGATGTACGATTAGAGGTTACTTCTTATTTATTGAGCCTATCAATCAGAGGCCGGCCAGCAAACACACGGAGACAAAACGTCTGACAGTGCCTGGATTTGTGTCCTAATAACAGCAAAAGCAAATATAGCAAGTGATTTATCAAGCTGTCCAGCCGTGAGCTTAAGAGCCTGGAGATAATGAGTGTCACAGCTTTAGCTGACTGCTGTGGAGGTAGAGGTGCAGTCACGCTTAGACATGTCCTCTTTCCCCATCCTTACCCACGGCTCTAACTGATAGGGTCACAAGCAGCCAAGGGCCAGACATCTGCTCAGGGAGCTGCCTTTGTGCCATATCGAAAAAAGTTCTGCTCATCAAATGCCACAACACATTTATACGTTTAAACTCAAGAGACTATGCTGATTTCAAAATACGAAGCCCATTTATTATTTGGATACACTGTTGTTGATAAACATCTCCACAGGTGTATGGCTCGGCTTTGGGGTGTTTCATTTAATTCTTTCCCATAACGGATTTTAAGACTGGTGACATCAGGATCAGACCTGCTGAACCTGCATTAGCATTCGGTTTTGATACAGACTACAAATCAATTCTATAAAGTCCCCCTTGATAAGGGCTTCTCCTTATTGATGTAAATTCAATGATGAGACGCTTCATGAGAACTGCTTCTGATTAGTGTCCAAAAAAAGGATGGTAGAAAGCCTGAGGGTTTAAGTCTTTCTGAAGAGTAGGAGTTTCCTACGCTTTTCATCAGAGAAGGATAAGTGTAAAGAATTGCATGATTCAATTTATTTGAAAGCTTAATTTCTTTTTTACAGGAATTTTTAACTTCTCTCAGAGAATGATTAAAGAGGAAGACTTAAATGACTCATCTCCACCCTTACTCGTTTTATGATTTCGGCTTGTTTGGGAAATCCAATTCAAATTCTGCTAGTGGTTCAGTTATAGAAGTGGTTTCCACTTTTAAGGTAACAGATTTTTTTCTTCGCAAATCCCAGTTGGGAAGCTGGGGTCAGAGTGCATGGTGAGCCAGGATTCAGCTCACCTGGAGCAGACAGGATTAAGGGCGTTGCTCAAGAGCTCAACAGTGGCAATGAGGCGGTTCTGGGGCTTGAACCTCCACCCTTATGATAAGTGAGCTGGTAACCAAGGTACACAGTCACCCAATCATCCACACACCTTATATAGTGCCATTAATCAGGGAGTAGAGAGGGATTTGATATCCAGCCTTGTCTTAGGAGCTTAGTTAGATTAGTTGGTTAATTTGTTAATTATGTGTATAATATTCTCGTAATTATGTCTTGGGTAATTATGACTACAAAGCTTCATAGTTATAAATAAAAGATTGAGAAGACTTATTAATCAGCTGTACGTGCTTCTGTTCTGGTTTTGAATGTATATAGAGGATATTCATCACACTTTTTTGGTTTAATTTAAACCAAGGGCATGAAGCCATGGCCTGCAAAGCAAAGGAGTAATACAGTATATCTGCTATGCAGGAATGCATGGTGAGTGCTGGTCACTCTCTGCACTTGACAATCTCTCATCACATGCCTGAGCCATGAGATACGGTGGCAAGAAAAAACAAATGCTCAGGGTAAATTTGTTTGAGCATAATACAGGCACAAAACCAAGCAGGCTTATAATTAAAAATCACTATACTGTACTACACCCATGGTAAGGCATAGTAGTGCCAGTGTCATGCTATAGAGCTGTTTCTCTTTAACTTTAACTGAGGCTGTATATATAAGATGAAGGGAATCATGGATAGCTCCAAATTCCAACCCTCTGGCAAAAATCTGCAGATGTCTGGCCGACAGCTGAAGATGAAGAAAAAAGAAATAAAAATCCCACCTTCCAGCATGATACTAAAAGCACGAATCGAACCCAATAAAGAAATGGCTTTAGAAACAGAATCAATGCTTTGGAAGGGTAGTTAGAAAAATCTGAAGTATGTCTGCATGAAAGAGTGGAATAAACCATCAAACCAAATATGTGCTTAGTTACAAGCAAAAGGTGGTTTATTAGTTAATATCATATTTAACTTGGGGAAGTTATTAGACATAATTTATATTGGTTTCTTTTTTTTTCTACTAGGAAGACCTACAGTACCAGTTTTTAACAAGAGCTGTGTAAACGTTTTACATCTACTGTAACGGTTCACAATTGCTTTAGACAACCTACACTAATATTTAGTTAGTAGGAAGGTTGCCAAATCTAGTATCACTCCCAACACCAACAAAAAGAACTCAAAAACACAAAATCTTTAAACACTGGGTTTTACGCACAGTATAACCCAATTTAAGTCAGCTGTCATTGCCCAAACTATCAATAATCTATATGTGTATTTCTGGGTTGTGAAGCTTATTTATGATTATTTTTGAAAACATTTTAATTACAATTTAAAGAGGGGAGGTTAATGTAAAGGACATATGGCTGTTCCCAGCGCAGCTGTAGTGATAGGTTTTGCCTCAACAAAATTTGTCTACAATTGGAAAGCGATCTGCGGTCCACCACTGGCCACGCTTTGTTTGAATAGTGGACTGTTCTCAGAAAAAAAATGAAAAGACAAGACATGACACTGACACACGGATCACAATATGAATACCGATAAAACAGCCAACAAATGTAGCTTTAAGTAAATCACAAAAGATTTAATGTTTAATGGGCATTTTTCATATACATTAACACTAGATTTATCTCTCTAATCTTGTCCTCAACTGAATGTTACAGCTAGGGCTTAATATTGCACAAAGCAGCTTCTATTAGTTATTCAGTAATCCTGTTCTGCGAAAAGCTAATGAGGATGTGAGGGGCAATAACAAAGCAAGAAGCAGATGGGCTTGCATCTATTCTAATCCTTAGAGATTACTTAGCATCTTTGATTCATCGGCACTCTTAAAGCAAGACGCTGACTGAATTAGTGCAAATCTCAGGAATGCATTCTATTAAGCCTGTTTTGTCCAGGTTTAAAATACTTAACAGTCAGTGGAAACAACGAGTCTGTTGATTGTGTTATGTGCTTTATAAAACCAGTTTCTTTTTTGTCTAGAAAAATGCAAAAATGAGCTGCAGCTGCTACAGTGTATGCATCAAAATGCAAATTTTTTAATTTTGGTTGATGGATGTTCCAAACACTCTACGTATTAAAATCTTAAATGCTTTCAGTATTAAATGCTTTCCGATCGAGGGCACAGTAAAGCGTCACAGTTGGTCGAATAAATAGATAGATGTCAGCCAATGGAAACACATCTTGGCTGACCAATGAGGCTGTCAAGCTTGGAGTCTGTGACTCTTTGGTTTGGAGGAGCCATGGCAACAGAGAAAATCTGTTTGGCAATGAAACATATGGGAAGTGAAAATGAGGCCTTCAGCAATGCATGTGCAGTAAAATGGCTAAAACCTCACTGGTGTAATGTGATAACCTGGTTACGATTTGATTACCGGTAATATAATATATGTGTGTGTGTGTGTGTGTGTGTGTGTGTGTGTGTGTGTGTGTGTGTGTGTGTGTGTGTGTGCACGTGCAATATGGCTTTAATATAGCAGCAGGATTATTTAATAACATCAAGCCATATTCTTAACACTGCATACCTGTACATCTCATAATAATGATATTTAACAAGCATATATATTGCTCCATTGTATCAACTGTGAACAAGGTAGATTAGGGCCTAGTTTCCTTACAGATTAACTATTAGTTGAATGACTAGTTTTTTGTTTGTTTTTGTTGTTTTTTCCCCCTGATATACTGTTTGAACAAGCCGTATTGTAAGCAGCAGCATTTATTGTCCATGTGGAAAGAAGAGACCCTGAAGCAATGAAGGAAAACCCACAGTGTAATCAAAGCACAAAGAGAATTTCTTAGATTGCATAAGCATTAAGCAAGGTCTCATGTACAGTGGCTTGCAAAAGTATTCGGCCCACTTGAACTTTTCCACATTTTGTCACATTACAGCCACAAACATGAATCA
>JAOTQY010000008.1:2089637-2100411 GCA_026413445.1 Dolichallabes microphthalmus
GGGCACTGGCTGGAATCGAACCCAGGCCTTCCGCATGGCAGGCGAAACACCTACCACTGAGCCACCAGTGCCCCACATAATAAAATCTAATACCAATAAATAAGGGGTGGCTCAAGACTTTTGTACAGTACCATATATATATTTAAAAATATTCCTTATTTAAAATCTGTAAGACAGTGAGAATAAATAAATCTATTATTGTTTGAGTGTAAATTTTGAATACATTTTCAACAGTGATCTCCATCAACAATTCTAGACAGTTATTTTTTTTTGTCCAAGAATGTTACTGACCCACAACTGATCCTTGGTCATTCGACACAGAAACTTCATGTATCTCTCATGCATCTCTCTAGCCATAAGAGAACGAGCCAACATGGAAAATAACTACTGCTACAGTAGACTCAACAAAAATGAAGGAAAAAGTAAAAGACAGTATAACACAGAGGGGGGTGGTGGAGGGTATATATACCTTTATGCACCGTGCCATGACTCATAGACATCATTTGGTCGGGGTTGATGGCGATGGGGATGTTGGCTTCAGCAGGAATGTTTCTGAACAGATTGCTGCTGCCGTGGTCCATGCAGTCCATGTAAGGCTGAGCATGCTGGCTGTCCATGTAGTACATGATGTAAAAGTTGCACATCTCGTCGTTGGAAGTGCCGCTGGGGGGTGGGGGGGTGGTTTTGGGGAAGGAGACGGATTATCCATCACACAGATATCAGTGTGAAATAGAGCGATTTTACAGGATGGGTTAAACCCATATTTAGACTGGGCTTCTTTTTAATCTATGGATTACGGATAAATATGAATATACAGAATTAAAAATGAAAGGGGTTTTGCTCTTTTCGTTCAGTGTAAAGACACTCCAGAAAGCATCCCCCCCCCCACCCCCACATTGCACAAGTTTAACCAAAACAATCAAATATAGTCAAGATTTTAAAGAACTCATCAGAGGAGTAACATTCATAGAGATTTAGATTTAAGTTCCAAGCACAGTTAGGGACATGTTGCCTGGCCATGAGTACTTCCACTGTTTTAACTTTCCTTATAGCTGTTTGCTGAAGGTATGAAATTGTTATACCTGTCACTCACTTATCACTACAGACCACGTCTGGCGGCATTACATAACGGGCACATATCTGGAAATCTCATCCCAGCTCATTAGTGTTTAATCTGAGCTCGAGAAACAGCAACAGACTTTTAATCATCGATTCTGACACGGCCATTTCTTCACTTCTCACTTTGTTCATTGCCACTTAAAATGAATCGCTTCTTCACTAAGAGGAGACAATGTGTGAATTTTGTGTGTGTGAATTTGTGTGTGTGCGTCTACTGGTACTCTGGGTTGCTTCCCATGGGATGCTTTATATGGCACTCTGACGTTGCCATTGTGCACATCCCAAATCACCATGGCAACAAGAATGGCGAGGCAGACCCACGTAACACACAAACACACCCCCACAGACACACACGCGCACACGTGTAGACAGTCACAAAAGAGATTCATGAAAAATGCATGCTTCCCTGGAGACAACTTTCTTTTGTGCTTGACGATTCTGCAAACACACTACAGCAAACAGACACACACACACACACACAAACACACACACACTCTCTCTCTCTCTCTCTCACACACACATACACACACACACAGTAACCAAGGTGGAGCTGTGACAGGAAGCCATACTGGGCTGGGCAGCAAGCAACACTAATGACCACCTGTCACACACTTGGGTGATGTGAATCTGGAGACAGGAGCCCAAAATCATTTTGATTTCGAGGAAAACACGGCTCGAATACATGGACACACACACACACACACACACACATACTCTTTCCAGCCTATAAATTTTCAGGAAAAATTCAAAAGAAAAAAAAAACAAACAAGGCAAGCAAAGTGAACAGTGGATTAATTCATCACAGAAATGACATTATGTGCTTAAACCTGGTGCTGTTACATGGAATAATTGCCTGAGGAATTCTCAGAATTACTCACTCTGGCTTAAACTCACCCGATTTGCGTTTTAGTCGTCTTTCCCTCTCCTGTGAAAACGCAGCGAGCAGCCAGTGTGTCACCGTATCTCACGTCAATGGCATTGCTGGCTGGATAAAATGCCTGGAACAAACACACGGCTGCTACTTATTCCTGGGGAAAACGAACCACCGAGGCGCAGACTGCATACTCAATTCACAAGTTTTTTTTTTTTTTTTTGACTATTACATCCATACACACAATATAGAGTTCAGAAAACTGTGAATATCCAGACGATAAATATAAAAAGCCTGGATTTATTTATTTATTTATTTTTGGTAAGCTCAGTGCATCTTTTCTGAACTAAACTAGAAAGGAAAACATTCTTCTGCAAAGGTAAAGGCAATTTCATGGTTGAGGTGAAATTAATTTAAGGGACCTGGTGAATGAAATTCTTTTCATATTGTTGGAGTCAGAGCTCTGTGAAAAGACTTTTTTGGTCAGCCAGGGAAAAAGTCAGGGGCGAGAGAAAGTAAGCACCAGTGGGCTGTGTACTGCTGGAAATGTTTAGAAATGCTCTATGCATCCTGTTTTTAAAAGCACAAGTGGGAGGTTTTCTTAAAGGGAAAGACAAGAGGGAAGAGGATTTGCTTCACCTCTTTTTTTTTTTTTTTTTTTTTAAAGAAGCAAATGTTGGTTTAGATTTCCTAAAATATAACAGACGGATATTTAGGCCACGTTGCTGCCGGATCTATTTTAACAGGCTCGTAGCAGTTGAGATTGCGATTTGTGCAGAGCATTAAAACCTAAGTTTGCTCGAGGGAAAGAAACAAGCTGCCACACTTCCACATACGAGTCTTGCGGTATAAATTTCACTCCGAACAACTTGCGTGTTAATCACTATAATCAACATGATTATCAGCGGCATCAAAGATTCATTTTGCAACGAAATTCACTGAGACGTTCACTGAGAGAGAGAGAGAGAGAGAGAGAGAGAGAGACCCACATTCGCAGAACGGGGGTCTGATGTGTTTACACGTGTGTTAGATAGGATTAAACAACAGTCAACAACAGTTAGCAGCTGACACGCTAATAAGTTATACAGTATAGAGTAGCTGAGATGTATCCTCTGCACTAAAGCTGTAGTGCATAAAGAAGTATTAACTGAAGAATCAGCTGAGATTGGGTCTGATTAGATGTGCAAAGCTTCAAGTTTTCAATCGCATTAAAATATTTAAGTGTTTCTGAGGGCAACAGCACTGGTCTGATAATACCATGAAGTGATGTAGTAAGATATAAAATGTCCTTTTTCCCTCCAAACTCGTTCTTCATTAGGTTAAGTTACAAGAATTTGTCTCTGAAACAGGAGCCTCGTCAGAGAAATGACAGTGAATTATGGAAGCAGCAAGCTCTGTGGAAAACGATATGCTTGGTGAGTGTCATGTCAATTAGCACAAATAAGCACTTTAACACTCATTCCATCCGTCCTTGTTGTTTTGAAAGCAGTGTCATGCAGGGTATTTCTGATACACGTCACACTAGACCCTGACGCTGTTGTGGTAACCACCACGCCTCCTCCAGAATGGCGCGTGTTGCTTGAGAGCAAACGCTGAGAAGATTTTGCAACAAATTTCTGGGTTCTGTGTGAATTAAAGCACAGACTTGAGGTGGTCTTAATATCTCCTTTATACGAGGATTTCTGTGCGAAAGTGGCGAGAGAGTTATGCAGCAACACTTTAGCCTTTTTATTAGTCCAGCTCTTTCACCTCCTCTTCTGTACAGTCAGCGACAGATCAAGTTCCAAAGCGCTAATTTTGATGTAAACCCCATCCTTGCTGCTCATCTCGTACTGTAGGTCACTAACTATCCTAACACGACTGAGTCTCTGTTGTTACTCAGAGCGACTACACCATACTGCAGTATTGAGAATAACGGAAAACACCCCAGAATTTGTTGCCTGCACTACATCTGTGTTGACTTTGTCATTAAAAAGGTCAGTGAAAAATAACCAGTGAGAAAATAAGCATTTTGTTTTTAGTAGACAACAGGAAAAACCTGACCAAGTGTTCCAGAAAGTTCTTTATTCAGCTTTATACTTGACTTTAAATCAAGAGATCCCGAAATGACGTCAAATAAAATCCTGGTGCAGTCATGTGACAGTCTGCACCCATGACATAATTTCCAAAATTATGGTGTCTGAGTAGCACATGTGACAGAAGTCATTTTAAAAAGCTTTTTTTTTTTTACTGAAAGTGTTTCATCCTATTTAACAATTCTAATGATTTCATAAGATCTTGTATCTTATATTCAAATTGTTTTGGTTGGAAATGCATTTCTTGAACCAATTGAGAACAAATTAAGAACATATCTCAGTGTATACAGTATATACAGACTGTAAAAAAAAATTATTTTAACCTGAAAAATATGGACGGAAAATCCCATGTGATATCTTTTAAAATGTGTTCCATGTGGTCTGTTACAGGCTCTTACAGGTTAATTTTGAGATTTGAAGCATTTTTTTTCACCATTGTAAGTGTGCTAACAACATCCCTTGTGATATCGGAGTAACACATGTAGGTGCTTCTTGTCACAGGAAAAACACCACAAACCTACAAAACACCAGAATCTCTAAGTACAATTATTGATTTCAATCTAAACACAATGTTCTTTTAAACAATAGCTTTAAATTTGCACCCGGTACACTTGCTGGAACCTGAACTGGAAGAGCTCTCCTCCTGCTAGACACTCACCTTTAGTAGCGAATGTCCTAACACACTCACCATGTAAATTCAAAGAGCAAACCAAAAAATACATGGAATTTACATTTCTGCTGTGGTGGTGTTTTTTCCCGTGAAGTTGTGGCTGCAAGTGCACAAAATGTGTGACATTAAGTGGAACCAGTTTAACTTTACTGAATATTTAAAACGACATTTTACATTTTTAGGTCCGGTCCATGTGCATGCAGTACAGGGAAAGTGGTCATTATGTGAAGAGGTCTGAGTACGAATTCAACAGTCAAAAAGACTGCTGGCTCAAGGGCACAGAAAAATGGATTTTAACTCTTTTTTTTTTGTTTCTTCTTCTATGATTTGATGATCAAATGTAGGTGATGGGAATGAAACATGGATTTAAAAAATGATCTCACACAATGGCAGATAATAATCAAGCCTATCGAGCCTTTAGTGGATTTATCCGACACTAAAACCCCTCAGCAGCATAACCTTCAGTGGTGAAGATTCTTATCCTGTGATGTACAGTATAATGTATTTGTCTGACTTATCGTGATCTTAATACGAGCGAGAGCGAAAGAGGCAGAACTGTCAATAAACCCGTCATGGTTTCTACGTAGAACTGATGAGTTTTTCGGCAAATCAATAGCAACGCTGTCAGGGACATTCGCATATCTCAATTTCTCTGAATTAGATCATTTCTAAATAGCGCTGCATGTCCTATTAGAGCATGTGAATAATTATTTGGAATGAAATACCAAACAGTGTTTTTCTCAGAATTAAGAACTTAAGGTGAGAAACCGCAGTGCAGAACAAATGAGTCATACTGTGCATTCCTTCATCCAGCATAATTGCCCAGGTACATATAACAAGAAACATCACCTTGGACTCCGAAATGAAGATGTTGGGTGCATCACTGAGCTGCAGTATGTACTGACGGAACAAAAGAGCTGCTTTGTGTTTCTAATCCGTCTAATGCTGTTTTGTGCTTTTGCGCCCGGCTCAGCTGCTGCATCCTGCTGGGTCGAAGCTACGACACTGCATGGAAGGAAGTGTAATGTCTCAGCATGGCTCACATATGACATTTAATCCTGGCCTTTAACTCAGAAAGACACGCCATCTGCCATCGAATGTAAGTGCCTCAATATCAGGGGTGGCTCTTATCAACGTGCGAGCATGCCGGGGGGTTTCCTGGGAACACTGGGCATCAGGCGGGAACACACCCTGGACGTGATGCTCGCGTAGCACACACACACATTTGCTCTGTGAAACTTTAGCATATCCACCCACTGAGATCTATTTTGGAGGAGGGAAGAAACTGAAAAAAAAAAAAAAAAAAACTTCACAAGCCACTAACCTAAGATGTTTAGGGACAAATATTTATGAATGTATGGGATATTCTACTGTATATGATGCGCTCTTTTGGTTAAAGGCAACTTTTTAAAGATATTTCCATGTGTAGTTGAGCGTTACATGGGTTGTTGCCATGGTGATCGGTGGTTAAGCTCTCCCTATGTAGCAGCGTGGGTTGATGAATCGAACTGACGAAACCTTCAGGAAATTAATTGAACTTACAATTTGCTGTATTTGCTCTTTGTTTCAAAGTTGAAAAAATATATATTTAGGTGTGAAGTACATTGTTGGTGTAAAAGCTACAGTTTTCAATTCACATCATATTGAATAAATATTAAATGTATGGTGAGTAAACATGCGCTATATACTTTCTCATTTGGAAATCTCTGGAAATCAATACAAATAAAAGAAAGGTTTTATCTGTACATTGCTCAGAACTCGCCCTTTCATTTTTACATTTATATATATTTAAATCATACACCGAAGGACTTAAAACCAGTCTCTGAAATCTTTCTGTCTGTATGTCCGTATGTCTGTATATATGTCGGTCCAGTCGGATTTTGTCACAGCATCACGCAAAACTGACTGGACATAATTCAACTTTGAAACTTTGCCAATCCTTTGATATTTGCCTGAAGTTAAACCTGAGCCAGAAATTAAATTATAATGTTATGTAGAAGGGAAGTTATGAACAGTTATGGGCCAGATTAGACAACGAAGGTTTTGACATCAAACTGTGGGCACGTCTTAAATCAACCGCTGGACAGGATTGAACAAAACTTTCGTAGTACTGTACTTAGATATCTGCCTGAAATTTAACCTGGACCATCAAAATGTTGAGTAAAAGCAATGCTATGAACACTTATGTGGTAGAATTAATAATCTACTTTAATGTGAACAGATATTAATTTAAAAACTCTAAACTGACTACTGCATGTTCACTTAATATCTTCACTGCTGAAATAACAGCGCTGAAGTGGTACAAGTGAATTTTAATGCACTGGAGTTGTTTTAGGACAAAACTTCATTTTTATCCGATTTACTTTTTCGACTTCTCATCTGTGATTCACTCTCCAATTACCGAGTACAGGGAGTGTTTCTGACTGACGACGAAAGAAGTAAAACTTGGGGTGAACAGGGAGTAAGATACTCAACCTTACAAAATGTTATTTCTTTGTATTAATAAGTTAGTCATAAAGTTCTGCCATACAGACAGACAAGCAGGCAGAGCTGCACATGGACTTCGTCCTGAAATAATAATGTCTTTGATTATATTAAAGCTGATCAGATAATTTTTAGCTTCACCCTTTTAACTGTTTCTACAAACTCTTTTCCCAACTCTAGTGAAGATGCATACAGAAACACTACCAAACTGGTGGATGGATGTTACAGACTTTGTAACACAATGGAAGATTCCCTTAACACTTGTAATTAATATGAGTAATGCAGGGAGACCAGGATGCTATGTGTATATGGTGGAGTACCTGTGGTAGCTGTGGAGATTGCCGCCCAATCAACGTCCACTCTCCCTTTCGAACTCTGTAACCACTAACGACTTTACCTACAGCACACACATAAAAACTTTTTTTCATGCAATCCATGGAAATTTCAGACAAAGTAAACAATTTCTGTTTAAATCTCAGAGTATAATGGGAATAGTAGGATCGGAAATATACTGTAGGAACTCACCAAGGCGATGTGTGTGGGTTCTGAAGGCAAATGGGTACATCGGGTATGACTGGTAATTGCAAGCGATGTCAGCGTTGGTAACTAGAAGCAAACAACATGCCAAGTTTTCACTTATTGTCACACCATGGCATTGCACAAACTGTCAAGGATTACATTTGAACCAAAAAACTAAATGAGACAAAAAAAAATGAGAAATGAGAATTTTTTTTTTTTTTTAAAAAGACAGTGAGGAACTAGGTTGTGTGTGTTTGGTGATTTGATTTCCCTCAAAATATAATCAGTGTCAGATTGGCAGGCAGCTCCCTGTTGTACCTGTCTTTCCCGGCGGGATGACGGTGTCTACGGACATCATCAGGTACATGCCAGCTATAAAGGGCTGCCTGGACAGGAAAATGCAAAATGACATTAGATTTGTCCTCTAAATCTCATCCTTTCACTACACTAAGCATTTAATCATTCAACACTGAAACCTTAAATAAAGGAAATTGATTTCTTCCAAAATAGCTTTCAGCCATCATGCTATCAAGGATTTACATGCTTCATTTTGTCAGTCTGTAATCCCACAAGGCGCCTTCGTGATTACGCCAAGCTTTTTGCACGTGGATTTGTTCGGCTCCGCTAAATCTTTCTGCGTCCCACAGGTACTTTTAAAAACCGTCTGTTAACGAATGTGGGTCTGGACCTGACAGATGTGTGGAAAAACAAGTCTATTTCTCATCTTGTGTGATTCTATTAACTAATGGACTTACTGTGCGTGTAAGTTAAGGACAAAGAAGAGCAAAAAAAGGAGAAAGCAGAGCTCCAAATCGACCACCGGCCTCATCCATCAGCTATCTATCGGCATCATTGACGGGAGCGACGAAACCCCGAAATAGGCGACACACTGAACTCAATAATAATCTGCTTCAGTGATGTCACTCTGCTCTAACTACAGCCGCTGTACCACATCTTATCAATTAGCAATTCCCTGTGTACATGTATCATTTTAAAAACATCGGTTTTAGAGCTACGAGTCGAAGCGCTAGATGTACTGTAGGATGGACTGAAATGGTAAATTTACCTCTTGCTGTGAGGCAGTTAGTCAAGCAATCCATCGACTTTGACTATAAAAGCTTTTAATTCCCTAATTAGATTTTCTGCCTATTTAAATTGCAACTCCTTTTTGCTTTTCACAGGGAATGTCCAATTATTCCCACAACACCCTGATAATTGATGCAAGGTCCATAATTACATGCTTCATAAAAAAAATTTTTTTTTTTTAAAACTGCCTAAGGTTGATGGATCTAACAGTCGATGCAGCTTCAGTCAATAAACATGGGCAGTTTGTAGGAAAGTAACTGCTTAAATAAATCAAATTCCGACATTTCCCAAGCTTGTTATTATTTCCAAATAAATAATTATACTAATACAGCAAAAAAAAGTCCAGAAGGGATACGG
Organism: Dolichallabes microphthalmus; assembly: GCA_026413445.1. NCBI lineage: Eukaryota > Metazoa > Chordata > Actinopteri > Siluriformes > Clariidae > Dolichallabes > Dolichallabes microphthalmus. Next base: position 2,098,819 of record JAOTQY010000008.1, read on the forward strand.
AAACTGACCAATTTTTCAAATGCAGTTATGCACAGACTTTGCATCAGCACCAACAAAAACGATAAGGATTAGAAACTTACGGTTTGGAAGTCATTCTGAGAGTAAGTCCTGAGCAGTCTTTATGGTGATCTGAAAACAAGGTAAAACACAGTCAGCCCAAACCATTCACTATAAAAGTCACCTCATTATGATTTGGCTTGCTAAGCAGAATCAGGCTGAAATAAAAACAGTGCCTGTAGGGTTTTTTTTTTTTTAGTTGCCTTCACTAAAAATTATTTTAAAAAAATAGAAGTTGACAACACTGGGCAAATACTCGCAGGTTGATAGAATAATGAGTAGGTCAGCAGTTTTGCGCCAGAAGGGCAGCTGTTTGAAAGTTATTTTCTTAAATTATCCAGAAAATGGAGTGAAATACTGGGCGAAATGTTAAAAATAGATCAGCGTTGCCAGAAGCTTCTCTGAAGCTGCCCGTTAGCCATTACACCGGAACAGGCATCTCCCAGAAAGGCAAAATAATGTATTCAGAATACTCGAGCCTCATTTCCTTAGCCTCCTATTCTCATCCAAGAGGGTATTACCGCAGTTTGCATTTATTGCTGCATTAAAATTTACCTGGAAATTGTCAGTTGCTGTGCATCAATCATTACGTATGAACATATCAGAACAAAAGCAGAGATATGATGATAATAAACAAAACATCTGTGACATTGAAGAAGGGATATCGCACATCCTTTGGTAGGATCATCACCATCATAGCTTAGCTTGGAAAAATGTATAATTAAGTTATATGCAATAATCCTATGATCTGTAAATCCTTCATAATAGCTATAATCTGAGGTGCTGTTTGTTAATTGGTGATTTTTGAGGCTGGTAAATCAAAACTAACTTCCCCTCTGCAGCAGAGCTAGGTTTTGGTCTTGCTTTCCTGGGAAAGTCTTCATGAGAGCCAGTTTCATCATGGTGCTTGATTAGTTTCGCAAATGCTCTTGACACAATACTGTTCTTGCAAGAACTATTCCAAAACAGCTGACCTTCATGTTTTAAAATAACAACCATCTGTTGTTGTTGTTTCCTGTTTACCTAATGCCATATGTGTTATTTCATATGTGTGTTGTTCTACAATGCAGAAAATGAAACTTGTGTCCAACCTTTTGACTGGTTATTATCAAACCACTTATTTATTAATTCACAGGGACTTTTCTAGTATGGTAGATCATTTACATAAACCAACTACAGTTATAATTGAGATGTTATTTTTATTTAATTTACTTAAAGTAGTAAATAAAGTAGTAATTTTTATTTAAAGTAGTAAAAAATGTTATTTGTTATTTAATAAACAAAAATGGTGAAGCTCACAGTAGACGTTTTCGCAATAAGTCTAATGCTAAAAGAAATCCTGCTTTGCGTCAGGACATACAGTATCACACCACTACACTGGTGCTTAGTTTTCTATAACGTCCCCCATATACCCCATCATCATTCATTCCTTAACTACATTATGAGCCAATTAAAAATTTGCTGGCGGCACGGTGGTGTAGTGGTTAGCACTGTCGCCTTGCACCGCCAGGGTCTGGGTTCGATTCCCCGGCCAGG
>JAOTQY010000008.1:2336380-2347993 GCA_026413445.1 Dolichallabes microphthalmus
GTGACTGGCAGCGGAATTGCACGCAACATACATGGATTTTTTATTTAATTTTGTTTTTAATGACCCGCCCCAACCCGGCCCTCAAATAAAGTGACAATTTCTTTACCCGCCCCAATCCGACCAGCGGGTTACCAGACGACCAGCGCATCACTACTAGAGAACTATTTTTCAAGACTCGATTAAAAAAAAATTTGGAACAGAAAAATCTGTTTTGGAACAGAAAAATCTGAATTTGTGAAAGCACAGAATCAGCACAGAAAATCATACACATGGAAGTATACAGGTCCTCTACTAATCATGCAAAAACAAATTCAAAAACCTAAATTGCTTAAAGGAAAATGAGGAAAAAAAGAAAACCTATGAAAAGGCAATTTCGAAGGAATTATTAAAACTCTCTCTCTCTTTTTATACCGAGAATAGGCTGATTATTAACATGCAATACAACTAGTTTCTGTAGCGGGTTTTGTTTAGACCCACTACAGAAAACATTACTTTTCCCAGCCGCCAGAACAAAGCCGCTCAGCCATTCCTTAAAAGCCGACCCACAAGGCATATATGATATTAACTAAACAGCTGGTGTTGGTTGAGCTTCATCGCAACTGCAATCTAATTTACAGGCAGGAAAATCATCTAAAATTATAAACAGCTTCTTTCAACAAAAGTTACTTGATAAGATAGGGTGACAAACACCAGACAATATAATCAAGAGAGACTTCGGAGACTAACAGAAACGAGGTCTTGGATGTCAGTTCTGGTCTGAGTGAGTAAAATAAATGAGTGCAGGGAGACGCAAGTCTGAGAGAGAGAATAAGGGCAGAAATAATGTATGGGGTTCTAACCGTGCTGCAGCAGCCAGTTGGTTCTTCAGGTTGGGGGAATTGGGGTCAGTAGACAGAGCCTTGGCTGCCAACAGCAGCTTGCTGGATGACATAGAAATGGTCTTCAGGTTGGTCACTACCTGAGTCTGGTCTTCTTTAGACTGCACAAAGAGAAAAGCAATTATATCATAGAGATCTCAATTTTAAAACCACAAAGTTTTCAGCGTAAACAACATTAACTGGAGCAAGTTTATCTGTCCACCTACCTGAGATTGTCCGGCCATGTCCACTCCAGCCTCCAGGAAGTGGCTGAAGTCTTGGCTGAATTTGCCCGATGCCTTGGCCAGGTCCTGCGTGGTGCCGCGTGATGCCTGCACCAGCTCGTTGGCAGACTGGTTGAGCCCGGCAGCTGCCTGGTTCAGGTTCGCCTGAGCTTCCTGGAAGCTCTTCGCACTAGCAGGGAACTGAAAAATGTGGGAGTGAGGTGTTACATTAAAGACAACTGGATGTAATCCTGATTAGAATTCTTTGTGTTTCATTTCACACTGTAGTGCATAGCACGTCCATATATATACACTGGGTCAACATGTACCTTCATTTAAACATATAAATCTCTGATTTAAACCTACAGCAGGGTTTGTAGTTGGAGTGTGATGCCAGGTGTAGACAGCAAGGTTTAAACGTGTATCTTGCGTATATATAGCAATACCTACAGGTACTACTGACACATGGCAGCTGTGACTTCATGTGTGCTAGTCTGGGTCACCTTAAATTTCTTGTTTTTTCTTTATTGATAAGGTGTCTCAAATAAAAACATTACTTTAAAAGGTTGAGGTGGTTCGGGCATCTACAGTAACAAGGATGTCACCAGGGCGCCCACCTAGGGAGGTGTTCTTGGCACGTCCAGCTGGAATGAGGCCATGGGGCAGACCAAGGACTAGGTGGAGAGATTATATCTTCACACTGGCCTGGGAACGCCTCGGGATTCCCCAGTCTGAGTTAGCTGAGGTGGCTGGGGAAAGGGAAGGTCGGGGCTCACTGCTGGAACTGCTCCCTCTGCGACCCGATTTTGGATATTTGGTTGAAGATAGATGGATGGACGTTAAAGGGTGTTAAAGGGTGTTAAAACTAGTTTTCACTTTTTTCTTCTTTTTTTTTTGGAAATATAGGTCTGCAAAACACTTTCAGGTGTGCTTGGAATGAGAGTTTTTAAATTTCAATAAACATATCAGGAAAATCAGTCAGTGTTAATCGTAATTACAGTATAAGAGAGCAGCGGATCACAAAACTCTTGATTCGGATTTCATCGTGGTGTTTGAGTCATGGATTGTATCATTCTGGGGGGAGAAAATTTTCAATTTATTACGTATTGAATTTAACTGAAAACAACAATCATTCATTCATTCATTCATTTTCTGTACCGCTTTATCCTTATATACAGGGTCGCAATATTGAAAAATATTCAATACTCTTATGATGTGAGGCAGAAGGGTTCTTATTCTTTCTTTTTTTTGCTCTTGATTTGGACATTTAAAAAAAAAAATCCTGGTCTGCAAAATGCGTCTTGGGCAGGTAATAAACCTTCAGGCTAATTTTAGTAAAAATGCCCTGATATAATAACACAATACTGTGGCAGTCATGGTTATACTTTTCCATACATGTCAAAGTATATGGGGGGAGGGGTTAGGATCACAGATCAACTCTGATCCATTACATCACTGTAAATTACAGTACTGCAATACTTACAGTACTTAAGTGTACGATTTGAGGCATCGCTCTAGTTGGTTCGAATTATGTCAGATACGCATTAACAATGATTTAAATGGCACATAAGAAGATGAAGCTGTGCTCACCTGATCAGAAAGCAGTTTTTTGCTGGCCTCTCCCACATTCCTGATGGCGTTATCCACATCTCTCTGTCCCGGAAGGCAGTTAACACAGCGGTTCAGAGCCTGAGACACAGCCTTGGCCACCTGAATGAACACACATCACACACGCACACCAGCAATTATCATCTGTTCTAATAGAGCACTAATCATAGATTACTTGAAAAAGAAAACATTTATCTTTTCAGATGAGTGAGCGCTCTGATGCAACCAGCAACATCACCAAGTCTGATGTTAGCAATTAAAGGGAGGTTGTGTTCCTAAATATAAACCAGCTCCACTAGAATGTCAGACTCTGCTACGCATACTGCATGTCTGCTACAGTATGTATTGCATGTCCAACCTGAGCGAGACGCTGCTGGCTGTCAGGGTCTCCAGGTTTGGCGATGGCTCTCTTGGTCTCTTCAATGAGGTTGCCTGATTTGTCGAGGACGTCTCCGGCACAGTCCAGCATGGCGCCGCGTGCGTGTGGGTCCTCTGTGGTGGCGGCTACGCCACGGGCTGCAGAAGCGAGGGAACGGAGAGCCTGGGCCACGTCACGTGCCGCCATGCCTGTAAAAAAGCGTATGTCAATTATGTTCAGCTGAATACTTTTTTCACTGAGGAATAAATTGCTCAATTTGATACCTTCCAACAAGAAATCCACATTTATTCCAGACTCCAGAATCAATCCATATACCGCTTTATCCTGTATTCAGGGTCGCTAGGGACTTGGGGCACGAGGCGGGGTACACACTCTCACCCATTATGGGCAATTTGGGAATTAGCCTAATTAGCCTAATCTGGGACTGTGGGAGGAAACCGGAGGAATCCCACTAAGCTGATGCAGAGAACATGCAAACTCCACATGGGAATCGAACCCGGACCCTGGAGGTGCATGGCGACAGTGCTAACCACTCCACCACTGTGTCACTCTTATTCACTGTATTAACTTTTTTTAACGTTTTTTTTAATGACACCGTAAAACTCTTGGAGTGATACTTATATTATAAAGAGAGCGATATTTTCTTATCTGAATAATCTGGACACTCAAATGACTTATATATACATTTCTAACTTGAAAAAGATTCATCACATTCTGTATTGTTTGTTTGTTTGAATTAGGGTTTATTGCCATATCAGCTTCCCAGGCTATTTCATGGCAGATACATATTAAACATTAAACTAATTTATTCAAACCAATATAATATGTTATAATGTAAGGAATTTAAAGAGTGGTGGAAAAAGTTAATAAAAATAAATACATTTTATATTATAGATGGCCTTAGATGGAAAAACAAGACTTTACATTAGGTTCTTTAGGGGCATGTTTGTTAAGAATTGTAGAAGTTTTTCTGGGTTTGTCTTGCAAAATATGTTATTTAAATCTTGTTCTGGTAGAAATTGTTTTCTTATGGTATTAAAACTTGGGCAGATCAAAAGTATATGCTTTATGGTTAGAGTAGTACTACATTGTTCACATTTTGGAGCTTCTTCATCTTTTAATAAATATGCATGGGTTAAATTTGTATGTCCTATACGGCACCTTGTATATACGATTTGGTCATGTTTTGATTCGAAGTTGTGAAGGCATCGTTTTCCCCACCACTGGGCTTAAATGAGCAATAATTTATTGTTTTTGTACTCTACCATTCTGCTTGCCATTTATTTAATATCTACTAATTTATCAATGGCTTGAGGTCAGAGGGTGGGATTTGACATACAGTACGCTAATTGTTTCTGTAAGGGATTGTTTTCATCACATTCTGTAAAGTTTAGGATGACTTTAAATCACTATGGGTAGGGGGTGCTGTAGGATACCTGAAGAAAAACGTGTAGCCCTGAGTAGACTATTCAGTATCCAGCATAGTGCATTAATTGATCTTGAATTCAATTACATGATGGAATCCTTACCGGTGTAATTCTCATTGCCCTGTGTAGCTTCACTCAGTAGCTGCGCAACAGCGGAGCTCACTGCCTTGGTGTTGGAGCCCAGGTCCTGAGAACACTTCTCCAGCTGATACACACACAGAAGACAACGTCAACTTACTGATGAACACTGTCAATGTTTTACATATTTTTCCATCATGCTCACAATACGTGTTAAGATAAAGACAGCTCTCATTAATCTATTTCTCAGTGTCTTAATGCTTATAACTACACTTTTAATGTCTAAACATCAGTGCTGACTGCATTACTCATCCTCAGAACACTGCAGCACAGATAAACGGTCAATAACTAGCTGAAAGGAAATCCTCCAACGGCTGCAGCTTAGTGTGTGTTGTCGCTGCTGTCCATGTGACAGGAAGTGTGGGACAGAGTGGTGACAGAGCATGGGAGCCTGTTACAAATGCTGCAGTATAAACTGAGGACGAGATGATAAACGTTTAACAGCAAAAGACAACGGAAATATGGTCTCTCTCTTTCACTTTCTGTTCGTCCTTTTTGTTGCTTTTTTCCCCTATCAAAGTCCTGTACCACAGATATGCTATCTTCATTTATTTAGCTCTCTATCCATAAAGTTAAGCGATGGTGTGTATGGTTTAAACAGTGAGAACAGGATGGATACCGTTTCTCCAGGAAGAGGTCTGAGTTTCCCTTCGGCTGCTGCGGCTTTAGCCTCCTGCATATCTTTCTCCAAACCCCTCACAGCGTTCAGGGCGTTATCAATTTCCAAAGGACCGCATGCTTCCTGAGCCTGGGGGGGAAAAAACAAAACAAAACAAAAAAAACAGTAGACTTGCAGTTGCAGTAATTTATAAATTAAAGTGTTGTTCAGATGGACGAAGGAAAAGTGAAAACAAAAGTGTGGTCCTTAGGAAAGAAGAGAAATATCACTTACAGACAAATACACATTTATCAGCGTATTCGCATTACCTTTTGAGCAGCTGTGCGGAGTTCGGCCAACGCACTGGCCAGATTTTTGGCACACTGACTGAGCTGCATGGCAGAGGCCTGGTCGCCTATAGTGGGCACTGTAGCCTTGGCTGCGGTCACCATCTTGGCACCAGGCTAAAAGTGAGAAAAACAGACACCATGAGCCAAGGTGTCCGGTCTCAGACGCACTTCGACGAAATAAGGACATGCTCTTGGAAGAAAAGACTGAGCAGCGCAAAGAACCTGAAGGAAGTTCTGGCTGGCTCCGATTAGGGCGAGCTGAGCGCTGGGACTGTCTGGCTGCGCCTGGCTGCCTCTCACTCCCTGCACCAGCTGAGGGATCTGGTCCGCCACCCCCTGTCAATCAAATACTTGTGTCAGAAAGACATCATGGAAAATTGCAGCACTTGTGTTACACATTACTAATGCACGATTAGATACTAATACACTGAAGTATGCAAACTTACAAGTCTTACAAACTTAATTACAATATGCAGACTGAAAAGAAATGTAAGCGTCTCAGCAACTTTACTCTCCTACTGTATTGTATATGACCCGGTTTACCTGATCTTAGAAATGCCTGTCTGCAGATGTAGTTGTGGTATAAACTTTGACCTCGTCATGATCCTGCAAAGACAGGAAATTACCTTGCAGCTCTGTACGAGTTGTTGCTGTGCAGCAGGGTTCTTGTTTGATGAGGCAGCGTGCTGGGCGGCTGCTATGGTCTGCGTTGCGGCTGCGGCGGCCTGCTTTGCAGCGTTCTGCGGGAAATATTTGCTTAATTAAGAATTACAACATGAAACCTTACATCAGAGACGTGTTTACCATAAGCGAGTGCAACAGTTATTTAATAAGAACAGTGCAAAGGCAGAGACGAATAACTACGCAACGGTGATAAAAGTGCGAGGAAATCACAGTCCTTGTCTTTGAGACTATTTATTTAAGATTATCTGTTCATAAAGGTTTTTTTTTTAAAGTTGAAATCTCACACAAATCAGAATGAGTGGAAACAGCATCAATGTAACACTGCTCCGTTTACTCAGATTACGCATAAAAATACTGTAATGTCACAATCTGTTCTATTTTTTTTTGTGCCAAATAAATGCTATCATAACTCTCCCCTCAGGGCGTTTAATTTAACACAAAATGTTGCTTTTTGAAGTGATTTTGAAGTACTTGCCTCACTGTTCAAACTTGTATCTTCTGGGAATTCGGCTACTCTTGTCAACATCCACATAAAACTACCAGCACACTGATTTTACAAAAAGCAGTTTTTTTGTTTGTTTGTTTGTTTTTAATTGCAGGATTGCTATGTTCTGTGCCTTTTGCTCTCACACGCTGCTTAGAAAAGGCAAAAATGTAAACAATCTCAATGTTAAGGCATATCCTCTCAGCTCCTTCGCTCCCAGACACGTCCTGATCAGTTACATAAAGCATGTCTTAAATAAATGAAACAGTTTGGGGTTTGATTAACCAGTTTTTAGGTCGTACGAGCCCTCTGACCTAACAGAACATTATGAGTGGGAATCTTAAGGGAATCGTTCAATATTACGGTTAGCATCGTTTTCACTCAACGTAAGTGTACAAATGAATTTCCATCATGTTTTCATTCAGAAATATTTGCACTCCTGTCTTGTTCAATATAAACACAATATAAATCTGAGTAAAAAAATCTGAATATGACAATGTGTCTCAGGCCTTGGGAGTAAATAATCATCTCTACAAAAATTATAATCATACTGTATCATGTAGTAGATAATCTGTCTGTGTTAATACACTTCATCCACGCAGGTCTAAACTATGTGTAATTGGACGTGGTGATTTTGAGAAAAATGGAGGTTGGACAGAAGCAAAGTGTTACAGGTGAGCTGATTAAGACTAGTCATAAGTGGATTGGTCATAAATGGAATTGGGATAAGACCATGTTTTTTGGGGGGAAAAAATCTATTACAGATGACACTGACGTACATTTAGTTTGGTGTTGTATTTGTGTTTACCTCCAGCTTGTTAACGAGTCTCTTTTTGATGGCATTCTGTGCTGCTGCATTGGTGGCCATGCGCAGGCCCTCAGCAGCCTCACGCAACTTCTGCTGCTGCTCCTCACTGTCTGGGTTAGCGGCAGCACCCTGCGTTCACACACAGACACACACACAGACAAACACACACACATATTAAAGTTGCGGTTATTCACTTTAGTGTGTGATATTGATTTATAGACAAGCACCAATCAAATTCATGAAATACAGATGTACATGTCAAACAAATTCGGCAATAATTCAGTTCTACCTGAAAACTTTAATTCCCCATTAAATCTGGATTTTATTAAAAAGCTTTTACCCTACCACGTCTCCTGTTGTCTTGAAATACTTAACAGGATCGGACTTGTAAGTCGTTCTTTCATTAAACGTGCTTTGGTAAGAAAACATCTGCTCTGCATCCATAAATCCTTAGCTCTGGATGTAGTCATACAAACAGCACCCTTTATCTCGGGTCACGCACCTTGGCGGCTTCCACCATCTTGGCAGTTGCATCAGCAAGAAGCTTCGCAGCTGAGAGCAGTTTACGGGAATTTTCCAGGTCTGTTTCTCCCTCTGCGTCCGCTTTAATGGCGTTGACCAAGTCGGAGGTGGCCTGGGCCAGGATCCGAGCCTGTCTCACCATCTCACCTTCACAAATCATCGGGAAGAGAGAGAGAGAGCTTAGTCTGAGTACTGCAGTTAAAATATATAAAATACAAATCCAGTTTATCATTGTTAAAAAGTGTTTCCAGACCCATAACAAGCCAACATATTTTTGCAAGTTTACATTTGATTTTGATTTGAAGTTTACATCAGATTTGCCCCAATTCCTTAAACAACATACACAATGTTAATGTCTGTCAGTGTCTCCAGGGCAAACAGATGGACCTAAAATTACACTGCAGGTAACAACCACAATAATCATCTAAACTTCATCAGGTTTCTCTTTACTAGGTGATATATTTCCACAAACATCTCCCTCGGCACACCTGCATCTCCCATGGAGCTGAAGATGTTCTCCGTTACATCCAGGATGCGGTCGGTGGCCTCTCCATGGCGCCCGATCGGCTGGCCTCCGCTGGCGTACTGCTTGATGTGCTGCAGCAGCTCGTTAAGAGCCTGGGTGACACCTGTGGCAGCCGCGCCCACTTGCTTCAGCAGCTGCTCGTCATTGGTGGCCCCCTGGGACGCCTCTACGCAGCCTTCAACTGATTTAGCCACCAGTTTCCCTGCCTCGATCAGCTGCTCCTGACATACTGGTGAACTGATGGTAGGAGCCACAACCTGGAGACGCACACAGAAGCATCTGGCTCAATCAGTGTTTCTGTCCAATGGAATGAAGCATGACTGCACAATGAAGCATGACTGCACAAACCTAAACCATAAAATTTGAGTATTAAATGAGTTGGAAAGCTGGTGTAAGTAGTCTGACTGTCTGCGGTCTGCCTGTGCACGAGTATGACTTTTTTCCCCCTCACCCGAGTGCATGCCACCAGCTGAGATGTGGAAAGGGCGCACTGTGTGGCAGCAGCGATGACACGGTTTTGCTGGGCCGAGTCTTCTGTCTTCTGGGCCACGTTCTTTGCCTTCAGCACCAGAGTTGCTGCTGCTGTAGCCACAGCTTTAGCCAGCTTCATTAGCATGTCCTGCAAGAACATGCACCAACATATGCACACATTATTAGTCTTTTGAACAGATAGCACGGATTAGTTTCGCACAGGCGGGAGTTTAAATGGGCTTTTTGATTGACATTTAGATTATGATGATCGAGTTTGTCAACACAACTGCAAATTAAGCCAAATGTGTGATATTGGTATATATTATTAACATGAACAACTCAACTACACTTTTCACCAGTCTATCATCTTTTTTGTCACTTTTCACCAGTCTATCATCTAAATTACAGTGGACAGATAATCCAGTGTTAAAGATATCAAACAGCCCATCAGTTTAGGGTTCCATGCTCAAAACGTATAACTAGTCTAGAACGCCTAGTCCTATTGCTAGAGGACATCATTTCGAACTGGCTCCCATGTCCAAACTTGTGGGTCTACATTTTCTAATTACTGTAGAACTTCTTCTCTGAGCATATAAACAACGTTAAAGTAATAAAAGCATGTTACAAGGTCCAAAAATGATGAATGAAGAATCCAAGACTGACAGATGCATCTACTGAGCACTTTGAATTCTTTTCATAAGGCTGTCTCTGCACAGATACACAACAATAGCATGTCATGAGGTTATGTTAAAAACGAGTAGGGAACTCTCCAGATATTTACTGTGGATGAAAATGCCATATTTAACAAAGAATGGCAGTGCAGTGCCTGGGAGAAATAAGGTAAAGAGTTAAAATATTAATTCGATCGATTCTAAAGTAAAAAGACTATTTTAATGAAATGAGATCTCAGAAGATGGGAGCTGTCTCAGCTTACAAATATCAATGACAACAGCATATAAAGTGCTATTACTAACAGTAGCAGCAATAACTATTACATGGGCTTCAACTGTTACTCAACTCAAAACACATAAAAAAAAATCCCACTGAATGGACAGATGATACTGTACCTCTGCACTACCAATGCAAAAATACAGAAAACCAGTCTGATATTAAAATTTAAATATACTTTTATCATTGGTGACTAATGCACACTAAGGTACACAAATTATTATTATTTTTAAATAAAGGAGGAGAGAATCGGCCTACTTGTAAAATATGATTTAGGTGACGGAACATTTTTCACCCATAACTTCATCAAAAAGACTGTTATTCTTACAGACAGTACAAATGTTGCTGATTTACATGTTTTTTTGTGTGCAAATTACATCTATACACTGGACAATTAGAGAGACCCCACACCAGATGTTTTCACCCAACAATTATAAAAAGAAGGAACAGACTGGATGTTCAAATTATAATGTTTAAAGTAATGTTGCACAAAACTGACAAATGTTTTTACTGATACACATTGGGATGTAAATAAAGATGTGATAATATGAGAGTATTTTAATATATATACATTTTTTTACTAATAACAATATTTAACAAAGCATGCACAAAAAAAACCTCCTGATTTAATTAATCATTAATTTTTAAATCATGGTTTGCTTGTTCAGAGATGGCAGGCTTTGGAAGAGTGATAAACAACCGGAATATTGTGCAACATTACTTTAACTTCACAGAATAATTTACTTCCTGGTTTTGATCGAATAAAAAAAAAATCTTCTGGCTGAAACTGAATCTCAAGAAAACAAGGAAGTAAACGTTCTTTAAATTGTTGACCTAAGTTATGTAATACGTAGCTCTCATTATGATTAAGTGTGGTCTTCAGCTACGGTAACTAAATGTGATTAGGGAAGAATTAGTAAGATTGGCTGTTGAAAATGAATTACTCTTCTTCTGAGGACGTTTTTGTTACCAGCATTTGACTATAATGATGAATCCGTCGCGTGTGTCTGAATGATCCTCTGCCTAAGGACTGGTTAAAATCCATGACAAAGAAAAGATTAAATATCGTTATTTGGATGCTTTTGATTCTGATGTGTGTGTGTGTGTGTGTGTGTGTGTGTGTGTGTGTGTGTGTGTGTAAATTTGTGAGTAAGTATCCCACCTGGAACTGCTGGTCAGCGTCACTCTCTCCTATCTGCTGCAGCAGCTCTCCACTGGCCTGGCCCACGTTACCTGCAGCCTGCAGGAGGTTCTGTCGAGGCTGTGGAGGATAACACTCATGTTCACGGTACATGTCTCGAGGTATTGACCGAGACTTTGAGCACTGAGTCAGACACTTAGTGTGGCATTGTACCTCAGCACTGGAAGGCTGGGCGGTCTTTAGCATGTCTGACACCGCACAGGCGAGGTTACGGGCGGCACCCAGGAGCTGCTGTCCGTTTCCACCCTCGTCCTCCATCAGTGCCGCCAGCAACTTTACACCCTTGGACATTTCAGTCAGGTTGGAGGAGATGGTGGTCACCGCGCAGCCGACAGCCGTGTAATCCGTCTCTGCCGGATCTCCTATGAGACGTTATTTTTATATATAT
>JAOTQY010000008.1:2412536-2426599 GCA_026413445.1 Dolichallabes microphthalmus
GTGTTGTGGGGTGGGGGGGTTACACCCTGGACAGGATGCCGATCCATCAGAGGTGGCACACACATGCTTTCACACATTACAGCCAATTTGGAAATGTCAATAAGCCAAAGGAGGAGAACCTGGAGGAAATCCACTAAGCATGGGGAGAACATGCAAACACGCAAGTTGACAGTGTTAACCACTAAGCCGCCAATTTCACTGCATAAAATAAATTAACTCTTATTATTTTGTCATTACTCCTAAAAAAAAAATAATAATAATAAAATTGTTCCAATACTTTTGACCACTGCTAATAATATATAAGCTATATATTGCAGGTACAATTTTTGGAAATTACATCTGACGAAAATCTGTATTTAATTCTCAAAAAAAAAAATGCAATCCCTGCACTATTGAGATCAAGTGATGTAAAAGCAATGCAAGTATAGTGCATTTCCTGCATGTTGCATGTTTTCATGGCATTTCGTTCCGCTTTGCGATCTTCTGCATAGGTGACGACAGCATTGCACAAAGAACTGATGAACTGCAGCTCAACAAACTCGGTCAAGGGCAGGAAGACCTGAATGGAAGAAAGTTCGTCCACATTTGCATGAGACGCGTTGCTGGAACAACGCTGGGTTCTCGGTTATCATGCTCGCCAGAGCTGTCATGTTTCAGCTCTGACCCAGTTTCGTTGCCATGTACAAAGCGGCCTGAGATGAAGTCGTAAAGCATTCTGAGCTTGAAAAACGCTTTTTGACGGGTTACGAGAGTCTGGTTGTGCGCAGCTCACCTTTGATGTCACGGTGGATGATCTGATTCTCGTGGAGGTAGGCCAGACCTCGGAGCAGCTGCTCTGTATAGTTGATCAGCACACCTTCCTTAAAGGCACCGTACTTGTTCAGTAGATGAGACACAGAGCCACCTGGAACGAAACAGCGTAGCGCCATGAAGGGTTTGGCTGACGCACACTAAAAGCAAGTTCATTAAAATGTGTTGAACCGAGATCTTACCTGCCATCCACTCCACAAACAGGTTGTAGTTGTTCTTCTCGCAGGTCGCACCCAGCATGCGGATGATGTTGGGGTGATCGAGGTGGCTCATCATTCGAATCTCCTCCCGCAGTGCCTCCACGACCTCCTCCTGCTCAGAGGACGTGTTCCTCACATAGGTCACCTATAAAGGCATCACATCAAGGAGTCAGGGGCGGCACGTTGGCGTAATGATTAGCACTATTGCCCTGCACCTCGAGGATCGGGGTTCGATTCCCGTCTGTATGCATGGAGTTTGCACGTGCTTGGTGGGTTTCCTCCAGGTACTCCGGTTTCCTCCCACAAAAGACAAGTAGATTAGTCTAATTGGTGTTCCCAAAATGTCCATGTCACTGTGCCCTGTGATGGATCGGCACCCCGTCCAGGGTTTACCCCGCTTTATGCCCAAAGTCTCATGGGATAGGCAATGAGCGAGTGATAAGGGAGTCAGGAATAAGAGCTGTGATGAAATTTCTAGAACGTTACGACTACCCTTTTGGATTCACATAGCGGTTACAATGACAATGACATCTTCTATTAATCGACTCCACCAGCTTCTAAAACCACACCCGTCTCGTACAGCAAGTTACTTTCTAAGAGCAGAGCAGAGTCGCCTCAACCTTCAAAATTTCAACCTGTAACAAACTGAATGTAGGCAGTAAAGCTATACTGTGGAACATTATACTCTGCCCAAACCTAGACCACATCTAGCTTCTGCCTGGCAACACATCTAACGCCGATCTGATTCATCCAAGAATTTGCCAGATAACCCTCTTACTGGCAGACTGCCTTGACAGAACCATCTCACGTGCTTGTAACGTGACCCGTGTAGACTCAATAGCAGTTGATGCCACATGCAAGGGGTTTAGCGTGATACTGTACTTGGGAAACATGAAGTACTGATCTTGGAGACTTTTTTTTTTTTTTGTGAAAGAAAAAGGTCTTCTTTCATTTTGATGACTAGCGCCAGTCATTATTATACAAGGTGTCGACAACGTCACTTTTTTCCCCTCCCAATTCTGCATTTCGAAATGTGTTTTAAAAGACATTTACGCAAAAGTAATCAATAATTCTTCTACATTTGTTGACATTCTGCTGTAAAGTGTGCCATCATTGTGGATTATGGCTTTGCTGTATCAATTTTTCCTTTGGTTATTGATGATGATGCATATTAAGTCGAGGCTCAATATTTGAGTCACCGACAGATCTAATGTGTGGCAAGCTGTACCGTGAAGCCATGTACAGAAATTTAACAAAATCGTGCAAAATCATACACATCATAAAAGCTATTTAATATAATGAAGCTTGTGACATCAAAACAGATTAGAAACCAAAAGATTAAAACCCATCTGTGAAAAACACGTACGAACATCTCATGACTATACCATGCAGGACAAATGATGATGATGATGATGATGAAGGAACACAGGAGGTTGGTTGATATGGGTATAAGTGGCATGCACTCATCCACAATCCAAAGTGTGTATATGTTAACCTTTCAACTCTAGTGAATGCTGATTGGTCAAGGCTTGGGGTGTGTGTGTGTGTGTGTGTGTGTGTGTGTGTGTGTGTGTCCTGTTGCTTACCCAGAAACCTTGGGACAAGACGTGACCCTTTTCAGAGTTGATTTTTTTTTTAATCAGGGTGTAAACCTGGTATTACTCAAGTGCTGCGCTGTAACTAGCACAAGGAATTCAGAAAGCGCTGATATGCAGCAAGATAAGACGGGGGGAAAGAGAGAGAGAGAGAGAGAGAGAGAGAGGAGAGGGAGAGAGACAGGAGAGGTTGGACACAGTGTATGCACACAAACAACCTTAGTTTAACACACTTCCAAAACCATAAATAGTGATTCGGGTTAGTTAGCCAAAGTCGTAGTTATAATGGCTGATTACAGCAAGTTACAACCATGTGACCACCCACACCCAAATAAGCAGATGCAGATATAATGTACGAGCTTGAAACTCATTTACACACACCTGTTTGACGGCCATCAGCGTTCCGGTGCCGACGTCCTGAGCTTGGTAGCAGGACGAGAACGCGCCCAAACCGATCTGCTGACCCTTCAGCCACTCGGCACCCTCGCGGTAGGGCTGTTTTGCTTTGGTATGGCCGGGCAGCGTCTCTGGTGTCTGATCACAGGCAGGAAAAGTTACAACGTGGTTGATGTTGGTTTAATGAATTTCACTTGTTTCAGTGCTGAATTAGAATGAAATTGAAAATCTATACTCACATCCACCTGTATGATGATGACGTCCTCCTCCTTCTCCACCTGCAACTGCGGGATGACGGGTAGCGCATCTTGGGATGCGGACATCGCCATGACGACCGCCAGCGCCTCCTCTTCTTCGGCCTCCATTTTCTCCTTGCACTTCTGGTTCTGCGTCACATCCTGGCAGTACGCGTCGTCCGAACCGGCCTGCTCGGGCGACAACACCGCCACCTCCGACTGGAACGTCACCGTGCTGTCCGCCGCCGGCATCGACGCTTCCAGAAGATCCTCCATGCTGGAGTTGAGCTCTGCAGAAGTGTCCAGGCCGTGGAACTTCTCGTCCACGGGCGTGAAGACCGCATCCTCACTAGGGACGAACACAGAGCTAGCACTGCACCTCGAACTTTCATGTCCTGGAGAAATGTCCTGAAGATCGAGCTTCATATTGCCTTTGTGAGCCTGGCACTGAGCTTTAGCTGCCTCACAAGAGGTGGAAGGAGAAAGAGAGGGCCTTGAGGGTTTGGGACGATGGATGTGGTTGGGAGGCAGAGGCCTGGCTTGGGAGAACACAGGAGAAGGCAGCTTGTCAGTGTCTTTGTTGGTCCCTCCTCCACTAGCACCCTTAGGAATTGGGAATTTACGCTGGGCACCGGGGGAACAGTTAGTGAGCTTGCCAGGGACAAAACCTTGTGGCCTGGCTTGAGAGGTAGAAGGGGAGGGGAGTGGGGGTGGCTGACTGGAGGAGGGCGAATGTGAATTAAGACACTGGCTCAGGGGTCTGATGTGGCCGCGCTGGTGAACTGGCGGTTTCGGGGAGTCAGCAGGTCCAGCGGTGATGCAGGCCAACCTGTCCGACATGTCGTCTACGGTTTTGGCACTAGCCGTTCCACATCGAGCGACTTTACAGCTGGGCTTTTCCGGCACGCAATGCGTGGGCGAGTTCCTCTCTGTGGAAACGGGCGAGTTGTGAGGAGCTGCGGGGTCCAGGAAGGCGTCGCAGTGCATCCCAGCGCCCCCCTGTACATCCTCAAGGCCAAGGTGCAAGGCATCCAGGATGTCCATCTCCTCGGCAATGGCCAGGAGGCGCCGACGCATACGGGCATAGTGGGTGGAGCTGGTGACGCTCAGCATGTCCAGCAGTTTGACGAAGACGTGGGGGACGCGGGCCACCATGCGGGCGGCACTCAGGAACACGCGGCGCGACAGCTTCCCTACCATGGAGTGCGAGTTATCGATGGACTGCAGCGCAAAGCCCAGCAGACGCAGTAATTTCTGGTACCTGGAATTAACAAAAAACATTTTCACGCCGTTTGCAACCGGGCTGTGATCAACTGAATTAGGAACGTCGAGAGATACGGCGGTCCTGTACCTCTCCACCTGATTCTGGGGATGTCCGCAGTCTGCGGCTGTGACGATATGGGGGTAGAACTCGGCTGGAAACTCCAGCAGCAACCTGTCGATCAGGCACAAGCGGCCTAGAAGAGCCTGCCAGTTATTCGCCTCCGTCTGGGAACCCAGGATACAGTTCAGCACGTAGTCCACTCCACCTATCCCGATAGAACCTACGATACCCAGACAGACAGATGCATATATATCTGTAGGCTTGTACAAGTATACAAATCTGTTATTGCTTTGGAGGCCCTGAGTGCTATTCACACCTGCTTTGAGAATCTCTCTACCAACAGCAAGCTCTCCAACTTGGCCTTTACACAGCTCCAGGAGAGTGGACACAGACAGCTGGCTGGTGCGACTGTGAACAACATACGTACAACGGTGGTCATTCTATATCCTCAAACACTCGGAGCTGGGAAGATTTACAACGTTAAGTAGCTATGATGGATGGCGGTGAACGAGTAAAAACGTATTTCAGTGCATTCACACGACTCATTATCATATACAACGTATATGAAACTCCTCGGCTTCGAGGCCGTCCAGCACCTGTTGGCGTCGGCACATTTAACCAAGATGGTCTCGACCACGGGCCGGAGCAGCTGCTGCAGACGACTGCGCTCCGACAGACTGTGGCATGGCGTGTAGACCAGCATGGCCCGCAGGGTTTTCTGCGCAAGGAGGAAAAACAAGTAAGAATCCCAAACATTCACAAAGAATCAAAACATCACACACTGTATGCTCGAGCAGGTCTTTTTGTTGAATATATAAACAGGATTGCGCGTGTGCCAGCATAAGTTAGCAGTCAATTAAACTGCGTGTCTACCTGGCTCTGTTACGCGGCATCACGGGGCTAAACGGAGAGCCGTGAACTTTCGACCTCGCGCGTTATGGCCTGACTATTCTTGTGAGAACGAGGATGCCAGGATAATCCGAAGCAAAGGACCCGACATGTTCGCGGCGTAGCATGCTCAGAATATGTGTTTGTGTGAGAAACAGTTCACCCTGACCCCCAGAGAAGACTGGGGAGTGGTGACTGATAGAACATTGTACTGGAGTGTTGCCCAGCGCTGATAAGCTCAGCATCGAATCTCCTTCTTACTCCGGCTACACACACACACTTTCCCGCCTACACCTTTCCCTGGCTTAAAAAAAAAAAAAAAAAAAAAAACAGACCTGGAGGAAAAAAATAATAAAACACACTCACTGTCTGGGCCACAAGGAGAACTCTTAACTCTATTAACAGATACTAAAACATACTTAATGGCCTACGTGTCCTTTCCACCGCTGTAATTCGTCCGGTGACACTTTTGCCCAATACAAACATCGCTGCAAAAAAAAAAAAAAAAAGTATAAAGCTTTGATACAACTGCTGGCCTTGCCTTGAACAAAAGTGTGCCTGGTATTTTTAGTCCACGGACACCATCCCCCACTTTTTTTTTTCCCTTTGTCTGAAGAATACAGCAAAAATCCATCCAACAACGCTAAATATTCTGGAAATCCCCCAAGAGGACAGAACTTTTCTTGTTTTCATAAGAGCGAAAGAGCCTCGGGGAAAAGTCAGCCTCTGAAAGGCACGCCACGAAAACAGTCACCCAACGCTATTGTTCTTTAAAAGACGCAGAAATAGGTTAAAGAAAAAAAACGGGGGGGAAAAAAAACAGAAACCTTTACGTCCCGGTGTGAAGTTCGTTGCCGTTTTGCAGACTGCCTGGTTTAAAGTGAACTTTAGAACTAGCCAGCATGCTTTGTCGTAATAATGAACTTCGGCACCGGGCAAATAGCCACAAATCAATCTGAGCTTAAAAATATATATCCATTTTGATATTGTAACGCAAAAATCTTTCATGAGAAATAATAGAGAAATGTGACGCACTAACAAACCGGGATTAAAGACGTCTGGACGACATGATGTCTAACTTGAGCGACGAGTTTCAAATAACAAGTACACCTTCAATCTAAAGCTAAATAAAAAATAGAAATAAATAAATAAGACTGACTTCAAGTCTGTCCACAAATGTCTTCATGTACTGTATGTTACTCTGGTTTTCTTTAATTGTCTTAAGAATTGAAAGAAGACATCAGATAACATCCCAGATTGCAGTTGTGCAATTTCCTGCAAGTGGTGATAGAAGCTCTCTGCAGTCACGACAGCTCACACACACACACACACAAGCGGCCACACGTGACCCGATCGAGACGCTTGTTGCGTGTCGAGTCAAACGTCACATTTGTCAAGAGGGTGTTAAGCTGCTTGTGATGTGAGACGGATTAGGACAGAGATCCACTTGGCTCTGAATTACCCACCTACTGTACTGCTAAGATCTTAAACGTGACGAGTGTGTGTTTCCTGTGTTTACTGACTGGGATGTGAATCAACATATGGAATCTTACCAGCGCCGCAACGTAGACTTTGTACACAGGGTCTGCGCACACCATAGACAGCACACTGCAGCACGACTCCACCACCACTTCCCCCGAGACTTCGCTTCCTGCCGCTCCGATACCCGCCCCTGCCGCCGCGTTCGCCATCGAGTGCTCGCCGTTCGCCAGGAGCAAGGCGCCGCTCACGTCATGTGACAGCCTCCGGAGCGCCATCTCTCTGATGTTCCAGTTCCGGGAGAACAGACAGCCGACCAACTCGATACCAAACACCTGACGAGAGATACATCATGAAAATACATTAATAATCAATGAGGACTTAAAACAAATATTAAACATTGGCATCTTATAAGAAGTACTTGAATCCATTATTACTCATACATTAGACATATCTACTTCTTAATCAAGATTAGGAAACGATGGTAAGAATCCATAAAGATTGCATAGAACTTCTAAGCGATGTTCCAGATGTTTCTTAATGTTCTGCATGACTCTAAATGTGGCTACACCTTCCAGCACCTCACCTTGATCCAAGGCTCGGCCAGTTCTTTATAAGTCTGGGGGATTTGCTGCACTCCGTAATGCGGGAGAGAGAAGTCTCCCTCGTGACCGGCCCTCTGACCTTCAGAGTGGGAGGACGACGACGCGGTGGATGAAGATACCAGGCTCTGAGAGCGACTTATGGAGCTTTCCGTTGTAGACGCTGGGTCGTGACTGAACACAAAAATGTGGTGAGGCGTTAAAAATAATAATAATTGCAGAATTAGATACAACTGCTAGATCAAATGTGTTTTTAATAAATTCAAGATCTTAGAAGAAACTACCTAGCTAAAACACAGCTTCGTAAACGGAAGATTAGAAAAACGTGGCTTTGTAAACAAACAGTTTAATGCGGAGGGATCCCACGCATGGAACGTTTTCGCGGGAGGAACCGCGGACGTGACTAGCTGCTAGCATTTCAGCCTTGGGCAGACACACAAAACACAGGTGGTGCCACACTGTCTAGCTCACCTAACCGCTGAGAGAAGATCCGACACACGGAATTCCAACCTGCTGATGCCCCCCCCCCACACACACCTGCACTGTCCCACCGTGTCACTAATAAAAGGCTGCTGCGCGATGAAGCCAATCCTAATGCAAAATCATGCATCTTACATCACTGTCGCCATGCCAACCTTTCTAGCGCCATACTAGACATACACGAGGGGCATCTAAAGAATAATAGAATACAGTTACGAGAGTAAAAAACACCTTTATTCCTCTATATAATACCCTGCTACACTAATGCACTCATCGCAGAGTTTCGATACCATCAAAGTACGTCAGGGACATGATCGGACTGCCTGCTTCACGTCTGAAACGCTGGCCTCCCAGGAACTCCTTTAATGGAAGTTTTAATATAGCCGGAACGCAGATAATTTTTGACTTACCCTCATGTGTGTGCGTGTGATATATACACACACACACATATATATACACACATATATATGGTATTCACAGAGCTACTGGTTTGTGAGCCACTGCTTTCCCGCTTACTGATCTGGGAACGCGCCAGTGGTGTAGGAGTATAATTCGGGCCTGTTGACGGTAGCATTCTTGATCTCCTGCTGAGGTCTGAGGTCTGGATGGTTCATATTAGGACTGACGCGAGCGGCTTGGCGGACTGCTCCGACCCGAAGTAGGAAAGGGCTAAATCAAAGCTTTCCGCCTGCTTGTTTTCGCACATGCTCTTCACATTATCTTCCTGTGTCACTAACGCAGTGCTGCACACTCCTTCCTCTCTTCCCGAACCTCATCTGATTGTCTTATCTCGGAGCGTCTCCGCAGGCTCCCCTGCCCTTTCACCTCGGCCACATGCAGGTGCTTCCTGCACAGACTTGGAAACGCTGGCGATGTCAAGGACTGAAACAATAGCTCGTATTCCTGGTACCCCCTTTCGAAGAGGCTATATTCGACGAATTGTTCATCACTCCCGATTGATTGTTCGGGTTTATACGACTTTCATGAGAAACGTTAAAAGCGTTAGAAAAAGAGTTGAGGGTCTTGTCACCTGTAAAAATCATGTGACTTCCACTTGGCCCTACACAGAGGGCAGATCAGGGCTTCTTGGTTTCTCCGACATTCCTCCGCCCCTGAAAAACAGCAGATGACCGACGAGGTTAATAAGCGAGAGGCTTCTGAGAGCCGGTCAGTGGATTAATAGTAGACTGCTATAAATGGACAATTACTTTAAAAGACCAGTCCCTATTTATCGCTGGTGTTATTCTACTTATAATGAAGTCATTCTGGAAACCGTTTATGCATTTTTATTTTTTTTTTGCGAAGGATGCACAGGAGATCTTTGGGTTCTTGCTTTGAAAGGGTTTTTCGCTCCATTTTTCCCCCTTCAAGGAAAATATTTTGAAATGTTCTATTTTTAGTTTTCCTGATATTTTTAAAGGTCACACAAATATGTGTGTGTGGACTTGTACTCACATATTGACATGCAGTGGTGGTGCAGCTTGTTCCTGCAGCCCTCCTCACACACAGTCAGACTCTCCTCATCTAGCATGTCCAGCAGACAGATCGGACACATCTGCTCTTCCTCGTCCTTCATGCTGCAGACGAGACACACACTCGAACTGAGCGGTGCTTTAATCAAACTGGATTTTTCTTACACCGTAGAATCTCTTCCCATCATAATATACATATATATATGCACATGCTGGACTAAAGAACATAGCAAGGACGCATGATTGAAGGACTTCTGCTCATATTTCACAAAATATCACATCTGTATGGTCTTCATAATTAGAGACACACATTAATTCTAGACCACCTCCTGGTCTCTTTCCATCACAGGTGTACTGACCTGCTCTCGTTGCTGGAGGGTGAGGAGCTGGACGTGCAGGTAGTATGAGAGTTGGACATGCGCGACACGAACTTCTGGATGGTGCTGCGAGACGGGGCTTTGATTCGTGAGCTCCTCCGGTTGTGGTACTTCTGGAATAAGCTCTCCACCTGAACATGGAAAACACGGTGTGAATTAGATTTGGATTTCCACTTTGGGTCAGAGGGTATTTAAAAAAATATATTTTTTACTGTACCTCAAAGTTTTTGAGCGTCTTTCTCCAGAGCAGTGGATCGGACGACTCCAGCTGGAAGACTCTCAGCATGACGAAAAGCACATGGATGCAGAAGGCCCCTCGACCGCAGCTGCAGGTCTGATAGGCAAACGGCAACAGGTATGGAATTTAAGAGTGGGCTCTGGACTGAAACGCTTTAGATAAAGTGAAAACCTTATCCGTTAGTGAATAAAGCTAAAACATGATCATCACTCGACACTAACCTGAGGTCCAATGAACACACGGTATTTATTGTCTGGGCTGTCTCCTCCAATCAGGAAGGAGTTAGGTCCAATTTGCTGGAGCAGGTAAAGGCGGGCCCTCATGACCTTGTTGACCCTGCGATTCGTCTCTTCGGGACTGTACGGGGAGAAGCCGTCAGGTGATGGCGCTCGCCGAGGAGGTGTTACCCTGCCGCTCTGAAACTAGACGAGCCGAAAAGGTGTGCACGTCACAAACAGGCACGGCAAAATAGCACATCTGTTAACTTTGGTTCCTATTAACCAATTACGACGCTTTGTACGCGACAATAAGACCTTACGGGAACTGGGGATGCCCTCTTCCTGCGGACGCCTGGGGACTCGGGTTTCCCTGCTGTCTTGGTAGATGAGGAACTGGAAGAGATGGAGGATGAGGAAGGTCCAGGGGATGGGCTGCGACGACCTCTGCTCTGAGATGAAGAGTTGCTCGCGGTGTCGCTGCCCGTCTCAAGGCCCAGACGTCCAGCTTCATTGCTGTCTGGCCGCAAGGGAATGGGCTTTACAACCTGAACAAGGGTGGAATACACACCGTTACTACGACACACTTGAAATCTCCCAATAATACTGCAATAATGCAAATGAGATGCAATAAACAAACAAAGACAGTAGAATGGCTGACCACTGGGCCTCTCTTGTTCCTCCTCTCCAGCCACTCGTGTTTCCAGGTGGGCATACAGGTGGCCTTAAGCTTCTCACGGATCATGCGCTCCTCCGGCCGATCCTCCATCTTCTGCAGCCCACGAAGCGTCTCTTTGTTCTCCATGTCTCGGCTACAAACAAGAAGCAAAAATGTTACAATCACCGTGTATCTGCTTCATGCCTTAAAAAAATCCGCCCACATCAATCTAAAAACCAACTTTTAAGTCCGTGTGAGAAATAAATGAAATCCAGCCTCAGGATATCCACTCTCAAGTCCATACCAGACGAACCGCACTGAAGGCCACTACGGCATGCGAGGTCGATGACAGAGCTGAGTAAGCAGAGCAAATGGAGCCTCCTCTCTTTCTCTCTCTTTCACACACACACACACACACACACATCACGTAGTCCAACAGCAGTCAGAGAGATTCAGAACAAACAGCCTGCCTCGTAGCAGAGGATGTTATGATAAGGAGGACCTGGCAGCCGGAGCCCACTGTTTTGTCAAAGAGTTCTTTTTCACGAACACTCTAAGTGCTTTTAAAAGACAACGGACGAAATCTGATTGAGAAAGCCGAAAGTCTCTGCCCCGTCCAGGACTGAGGTGTTGCAGCCAGCGCAGCTTTTTCTACCTGGGAAAGAACAAACCCGTCAGACAGTGCGTTCACTGTTTGGGTCGCTTCGGCTAGCCATCCCTCGACGCTTGTCCTAAAACACACGGTATCACTTTCACGGATTTGAAAAGTGCATCGACTGTTTGAGAAAACAAGGACATGATTAGGACGAAGCCGTTTATTTATTTTTTAAAAGCCCACTAAGCAAAAAAAATAAAAATTGCTAGAAATTACTGATGATAATCTAAATTGCGGGGCCCCGAGTCTCATTAAACTAATTATATCTGACGATGCAGTGGTGGAAATCCCCTGGCCGGTCTGCCATGTCAGCTTAATGAGTAACATAACAGAGATAAAGAAGGACTGTACCACCTCTTTGGCTCCCAATGCCCACGTGTAGGAGGGTGGTCAGGACAGGGGAAGGGCAGCTGTTGCCAGCTTTCATCTTTAATTAAGACCAGAATCGATGGCGCGCACCCCTTCGGGCCTTTTCAATTACCCGATGAGGGGTGGCGTAACAATAACAAACCAGGGAACAGGAAAGCCAGACTTCCTTTGCTGAACCCAGCCTCGCAAAACGAAGCAAAAGGACGCATCGAAGAGGAAGTATGCCGAAGTCCTGACAACTGCAAAAACATTTATAGTTCAAGAGGAACTAATGTTTTCACAGTCTCCGATTTTCATGATTCAAGGTGCAGAATGAATTTAATTTGTAGCTTAAAAAACATAAAACAGGAAAGTATAGTTTGCTACACTTAATCGACATAGAGTATCGAGAGAACTCAAAAAGTCTGCACCAAACACCTTCTGGTACATCCAGAGGTAACTATAGTACTTGGATTGCAAACAAACAAGCGGGAGGCACGTAGCACTCACACTCCCACGTGAGGAGAACTCAACTCCCTGGAGCCTAACTCGAGCACAACGAAACCAGATAGCGAGAGTTTACCATCTCTGCTCTGAAAGAAAAAGTCGGTGGTGACCGGCCCTCGGCTCTCGGATAACAGCTATCCCACAGTGCCATGAGCCAGGGACAAAGAGGCATTGTGGCCGCGCAGGTGGGACGTAGAAGAGCCGGCGGCTGGGAACTCGCTTCGAACCTCCTCATAAACCAGCGCCGTGCTTCACGGCACGCATGCACCCGCGAGCAAGCGCATACGCCGTTTCGGAATTAAAAACAGCCATTTTTTTTTTTGGCACGTACACCACAAACACATACGCATGCACACACACGCCGGTGAGCGCGCACACACCCTTTCTCATGAACTACACCGTTCCCAGCACTCAAGTTACTGCTGAGACAATCGGCAGCTCTCTGCTGGAGGGGATAGTGGAGTCGGAGTACTGCACATAATAGCAGGAGCTACTTGTTCTTAGAAGGACTTAACAGTCACATACACTCGACCCGCAGTCTTTAAATAAAGGCTCCAAACATGGACAAAAGGCACAAGAAGCTTAATGACGACTAAACAAAGTCAAAAACACAATATGGGTCAACAAAGAAACAAAGAAGGCCACAGTGAAAATCAGAGGATATAACCGATTTAAAACACACAAACACACACACCAACACACACATAACCTGCTCAAGTCCTAAAACTGGTCAAGACAAAGGCAGCAGGTGTTTTGTGAAATCTTAGCCAAAAAACACTGTGCGTCAACATTGATGGTCCTTTTCCAAATATGAGGAAA
Source organism: Dolichallabes microphthalmus (assembly GCA_026413445.1). NCBI lineage: Eukaryota > Metazoa > Chordata > Actinopteri > Siluriformes > Clariidae > Dolichallabes > Dolichallabes microphthalmus. The sequence goes on from JAOTQY010000008.1 coordinate 2,425,836, forward strand.
CGACACACACACACACACCCACACACACTTAGGAAAACTATTTGTGCACATGATCAGCGCTGATGAAGGAAGATCATATGGTGGAGTTTAGCTAAAAACAAAGATTTGCGCAATATCTGGTTAAAATTCAGCAGATTCGCATCCAGGTAACCAGAAATGGAAATAAACAGAACAACAGAGATAAAGTTATCACTTTTTAATGACAGTTTTCTTCTGATCCCAAATGCCTTTCTTTAGTCAAACTCCCCTAGCCGCCTAGCTATAGTCCGCCACAATATCAGCAGTGACCGCCTAGCTATAGTCTAGTGTTTAAAAAAAATAATAAAATAAATAAAAGCATTTAATTTAATTAATGCCATAAAATGCAGTTATTTCCTCATTCGAAAATAAAAATAAATTTGTATGCATGATACTGTACGGTGCGTGAACTGCGAGCAGCGCTTGGTGTACCAGTTAACAGATACAGCAGTACATAAGCTTCAGAGAAACAGATGCAAAACAAACATCATCAGTTAATACATTTTTAATTGCTTATAATTTAACTGCCATTATTCAATTAACAATTCATCATTAACATCCCAGTCAGAAGATTGACGTATTAACTATTAACTCGGTCGTTACCATCTACCATAAATAGGACTGCTGTTCAGTTTGTCTATTTGGCAATTTGTACAAGGTTATTGTATTTGTCTTAAGGCAAACCAAATAATTTACAATCTTAAAAACCGGATGACTAAAAGGGGTTAAGATACATTTTGTTCTAA
>JAOTQY010000008.1:2506639-2516769 GCA_026413445.1 Dolichallabes microphthalmus
ATATATACGTTTTATACGTTATATATATACGTTTTTATATATATATAAAAAGATGTATCCAATGAAGTTATGTCTTACTTCGTTTGCAAGTTGGGTGAGGAAATGTGCATTTAGAAATTTCTTTTTAATATCTATTTTAGATAAATTGAAGCTGTATCAAACATACATTAATATACAAAATGTACAAATTGTTTTTCTTCTTCTTCAGTCTCTTTACCTCCTGACCAGGTCTCTCAGGGAGTCAAAAAGTCCAAATCCCTGCCCTTAAGCTCTCTTGGACGCAGTTTAGCAGGACTCCCGCCTCCTTTAACATCTAAGAGTCACAGACCAGCCATTCATCAGAGTCAGTCTCTGTGTTCCTTTCCTCCTCCGCTGAGCACAGAGCCGTTGCGAAACATGCAAGTTCTTCCCGCTATTCCACATCAAAGGAAACGAAGCCCATCACCTCCAAATCTTCTAGAGACGACTGAGATTAACACAGACAGAAGAACCTGATGCACGTTCAGACTCAGTTTCTGAGTCTTTGTCTTTGCTGTCAAAAAGGAAGAAACACAAACAAAAGGGCTGACCTTTTCTCAGCTACATTAAACCTGGTTTCTGTTTCACTATGATCTTCAGGTTTTATTGGATTGTTTGGACAGTCAGTAAACTGTCTGCATATATTTTCATGAGAGGGAAGCGTTTCATTGCCATTGTTAAAATGTTTGATAAAGTTTATAAAGCTATCAGAATATTTTTTCACATTTTTACAAAATAATAGACTCTCTATTGTCTATGGCATGCACTGTGTAAAATTTGATTTCTGGTTTACCTCTATATTATTCACACATACCTGTAATTTGATTATTTAAGTTATATATCTTAAATAATTTACATTAATAAATGGATGTGTAAATTCTTTTTGGAATATCACAATTCTTTCTTTAAAATGCTGTCAAGTGATGCTTATCTTAAAGACCGATGACAACTCGAAAGTTCATTCGAAAGTTCAGCTGAGCTCATATGAAGCTTCTGTAACGGTACGCCGGGTCACGCCCACGGCTCGAGCCGTGATCACCGTGACTCCTTTCCACTCTTCCGTTTTACCACCTCAAAGGTTCCTCATTTCATTCATCACTTCGCTCTATATAAGTCTCGCACAAGCAACCACTCATTGCTGAATTATTGTGTGCTCCAAGCTCTGTGTTTTTGTGTCTAGTGTACTTTGTTTGCCTAGAATACTTTGTCGTTTCATGCTCTTGACCCCTTTTTGCCCCCCTGGGTTTTGTCTCTTCGCTTTACGACTTGAAATTGTCTGCTACGTTGACTGATTACCTGGCTTTGATCTTTTGCTTCTGTTTCTGACTTAGACTTTGCTTTAATCCCCAGGATTCCTTTACCTGCGTGCCGTATTCAGCACGCACGCTGCAGCTCTGACCCACTGGAACAGACCCACTGCGCTCTCTGCGCGATAGACACTGCACGCGCATTGCAGCTTTGATCTCCCCACACAGTTGTGCTCTCTGCGCGTTAGACACTGCTCACGCACTACAGCTTTGATCTCCTCATACAGCAAACACCAACGAGCAGGTTAATCAAAACCTGAGATCTATGGTGGACACCTTCTCTTCTCTCACTTCCCAGATCGAACAGCTTCAGGCCCTATCACCTCCAGTTCGAGTTCCGCCTCCTCCTATTAGGGAACCTAGCTTGCCGCCCCCTCAGTCCTACAGCGGAGAACCTGGCACCTGCTGATCTTTCCTCTCCCAATGCTCACTGTCTCTTGAATTGCAAGCCTCAACATTCCCCACTGAACGTTCCAAGATAGCTTACGTTATCATCCTCCTATCTGACTCACTTAGACTCCATCAGGGGACACGTTCAGCTTATGATTATGCCATTGCGTTCCGCACTCTGGCAGCCTCTTGTGAATGGAATGATTGTGCCATGTTTGACGTATTTTTTAACGGACTGAGTAAGGCCGTCAAGGATGAGTTGATTTCTCGATAGCACCCTACAGACTTAAATTTGCTCATGGATCTAGCTGGCCGCGTCGATGCGTGCCTTCGTCTCAGACGTCATGAACACACTCAACCCCTGGCAGGAGCCAGACCGACCACACCCCCACAAACCACGACCCCCCTGCTGAGCCTATGATGGTCGACCGTGATGGCGTGCCAAGGTCGGCGGGATAAGCAAGCCTGCTTCTACTGCGGCCAAGTAGGTCATTTCCGCCAGTATCCATTAAAATAAAATGCCCTCCAATGAAACTGGGAGTCTTGGAGGGCCATTCTCAAGGAACCCGAACCCAACCACTCAAGGCTCTCATTGACTCTGGATTAAATTCAAATTCAAATTTTATTCGTCACATACACAGTCATACATATTACGATATGCAGTGAAATGCATATACGACCGCTGTTGAACTTAAATTTTTTTTTAAAGATAACAATTAAGACATAAATAGTGGAATAAAATAAAAGAAGATAAAAGAAGAGTAAGTTTTTAACTATAGAACTTAAGAAATAGAACAAAATATTATATATATATATATAAGAAATATGTAGACAAAAAAATTGCAATAAATTTAAATGGAAATAAAAAATGGAAATGGAAATAAATAGAATGTCTAGGAAGTGTGCAATTGTGCATGTATGTGCAAATGTGCATGTATGTGCAAATGTGCAATGTCCATGTGTGTCCGGTCTACAGGTTACCGGGGTATGTCAACTGTGCGTGAGTGAACAGATGAATAATGTACGTAAGTGTCCATTTCTGTGCGTTATGCAAAAATGTGCAAAAATGCAGAGATGATTAGTCCTGTGTAGTGATCTGGTTTAGTGACCATATCGTCTGTGGGGAGAGCTCCTCCACAGTGTCTCTGTATTGGTCTTCAGGGAGCGGAAACGCTGTCCTGACCGCAACAGAGAGAACAGTCCATTGCTGGGGTGGCTGAGGTCCTTCACAATCTTCCTGGCCTTGGTCCAGCACCGCTTGCTGTAGATCAAGTGCAGGTCAGGGAGCTCGATGCGGATGATACGCTCAGCTGAACGCACCACCCTCTGTAGGGCTCGTCTGTCCTGCATGGTGCTCTTCCTGAACCTGGTTGTGATGTTTCCCGTCAGGATACTCTCTATGGTGCAGGATTAAAAGTTCCTGAGCACTCTGGACGGCAGTCTAAAGTCTCTCAAGCGTCTGAGGGGGTAGAGAGGCTGTCGGGCCTTTTTCACCACGGTGTTGATGTGACAGGACCATGACAGGTACTGTGTGATGTGAACACCGAGGTATCGGAAGTTGTTCACTCTATCCACTGGGCTCTCTTGATGACGAGACTTAATGATGGTGGCCACACAGTCATACGTGTTCAAATAGTACAGCAGGGGGCTCAGAACACAACCCTGGGGGGCTCCAGTGCTGAGAGTGAGGGAGGCTGAGACATGTCCACCCATCCTTACTGCCTGTGGTCTGCCAGTTAGGAAATTAGAGATCCACTGGCACAGAGATGAGCTGAGTCCCAGGTGCTCCAGCTTGGTGGTGAGTTTGGAGGGAATTATGGTATTAAATGCTGAGCTGTAGTCGATGAAGAGCATTTTAACATAATTCCCCCTTCTAGTGTCCAGGTGAGTGAGTGATGTGTACATCATCTGTAGAGCGGTTTGGACGGTAAGCGAATTGTAGTGGATCGAGTGTGTCCGGTAGTGAAGAAGCACTTCATCACTACTGAGGTGAGCGCTACAGTCATTAAGGGAAGCAGGATGAGGTTTCTTCGGAACAGGAACAATGATGGACTCTTTGAAGCATGTGGGGATCACAGACTGGGATAAGGAGAGGTTGAATATCTCTGTGAACACAGGTGCTAGCTGGTCTGCACAGGCTCTGAGGATACGACCTGAGATGCCGCCTGGTTCTGCTGCTTTCCTGGTGTTCACTCTCCTGAAGGCTTTCCTCACGTCATGCTCGGAGATGATGCGTTTCTGGTGCTGGCAGTGTCTTCCTGTCTGCAGCCGTTAGTGCCACTAGCATTAGCATCGCTAGCGTCTTTTTCTGCTGCCTCGAAATGAGCATAGAATTTCTCAGCTCGTCTGCCAGTGTCACGACCATGTCCATCATACCAGAGGTTGGTACATTATAGTCCAACGCTGACCAACACTCCTGCTGTGTTTCAAGGCCTGATCAATGACATGCTACAGTAAGAGACTTCCTGAATATCTATCTTTGTCTATCTGGATGACATTTTAGTCTTTTCACGTTCCCTGGAGGGGCACAGGGTGCATGTCCGACAGGTCTTGCAGAGATTCCTCTAAATCAAACTTTATGCCAAGGCAGAGGAATGTGAATTTCACCAAGACTCTGTGTCATTTCTTGGTTTTATAATCAAGACCCTTCCCTTCAGTTCGTGGTGGAGGTGGACGCCTCTGAGTCAGGGGTCGGGGCAGAGAGGAACTATGACATAGGAGGTCGAGAGCCGTTGGTGGTAAAACTAGCACTAGATAAGTGGAGACACTGGTTGGAGGGAACTACTTCTCCGTTCTTAGTCTGGACTGACCATAAGAACCTAGTATATCTCAGGTCAGCCAAAAGACCCAACGCCCGTCAAGCCAGATGGAGTCTATTCTTTTACCGCTTCAACTTCATGCTCTCGTATCGTAGTGACAATCCTGCCTCCTTATTGCCTTGTGGCAGCCGCAATCCCGGATATCGAAACGCAGGTGAAGAGAGCGATCGATGAGGAACCAGGTCTGAGCAACGTTCCCCCGCCCCCCGGCCTCCCAGGGTCCGTCCGACCTCAAGTGTTCGAGTGTGGACATAGCTCTTGACTTGCCTGTCACGCGGGGAGAGCACCCTATCCTCACCCACCCTATCCTATCTGTTCTCCAGCAACGGTTCTGGTGGTCATCTATGAGGGGTGCTGTTCATGGGTTCGTGGCAGCGTGTGATACTTGCATTATGAGTCAATCAACAAACCCCCTGCTGGTTTTCTGAACCCTCTCGCAGCTCCTCACCGACCTTGGTCTCATATCACCCTGGATTTCGTCACCGGTCTCCCCAACTCTAATGGCAACACCTGCATTCTGACCATAGTAGATCACTTGTCCAAGTCTGCCCATTTTGTTCCCTTGCTGAAGCTCCCGTCAGCCAAGGAAATGGCTGAATTGATGATCCTCCACGTCTTCCGTCTGCATGGTCTTCCCTCCAACATTCTCTCCGATCACAGCCCCCAGTTCTCAGCAGAATTCTGGAAGGCTTTTTGCAAACTAATCGGAGCAACACCCAGTCTATCCTCTGCCTATCACCCTCAGTTAAACGGACAGAGAGACTGAACCAGGAACTGGAGAATTCCCTAAGGTGCATGGCATCACGAGATGCGGCAACGTGGAGCAGGACACTACCCTGGATTGAATATGCGCACAACTCTACCGACCTCCTCCACAGGCCTCTCTCCATTCCAATGCTGCTTGGGCCACCACTCAGCCACCACTTTTCCCATCTCAAGAAGAGGAAGTAACTGTTCATTCGGCCCTGTCTTTTGTATCCCGTTTCAAGAGGGTTTGGTCCCAGACCAGGACCCATCTCCTATGCACCATCTGCACCTTCAAACAGGATGCTGACTGACGCCGCTCGGCAGACCCCAGGTACAATACCCCATCGATCGGGAGGGGCGGGAAGAGAGAAGTTGGGTCCCCACCAGGTTAGATCACAATTAGAGTTGGGTCAACAACTTGACACCTCTTGACACGTAGCAGACAATTCCAAGTCGTAAAGCGAAGAGGGGGTGGGGGGGTTACGTCTCTTCACTTTACAACTTGGAATTGTCTGCTACGTTGACTGATTACCCAGCTTTGATCTTTTGCTTCAGTTTCTGGTTTTGACTCTGCTTTAACCCCCAGGATTCCTCAACCTCAAGGGCCGGATTCACCAAGCGCGCTGCAGCTCTGACCCACTCACACAGCTGCAGCTTTGACCTCTCCACACAGCCACGTTCTCTCTGTGTGTTGGACACTGCACGCGCGCTGCAGTTTCGATCTCCCCACACAGCTGAGCTCTCTCTGCATGTTGGACACTGCATGCGCTATACAACTTTGATCTCCCCACAACTCTGCACGTTGGACACTACAGCTTTGATCTCTTTGATCTCCTCACTGTGCGCGTTGCACACTGCATGCGCGCTGCATCGGTCTTCTTGCCTCTGTCTACAGCCATTGCCAATCCATGCCACTGCCCACCACGGACAGCACCCCAAGCACTGGTTCGCTGCTTAAGCTCCTTCTTTTCCTGTCTTTCACATTGTTCATTAAAATCACTAAAACTAAGTTCAGTTTGTTGTGTCTGCTTTTGGGTCCTCCAAGCCTGCCCTACTCGGGCATCGCGTGACAGCTTCTGCAGTCCCACTAAATCGAGTTGGTGTCTTTCAAAGTTACAGCATATCTAGTACGGATTTGTTGCTTTTTTTACCCCTGAACTAGCCGTATGTCTAATCGAAACTTTTAATTTGCAATAAATACATTGTAACTTTGAAAGATATCACCTTGATTAGCTGAACTTTCGAATGCATTTTTGCACAGAACACATGTTGTGGAATATTTTGTTTGTTTACATCGTACTTGCATTCTGGGCGACAGCAGCAGGAAAATTTATATTGACCAGGACTTGAAAAAGTTTAAACCATCCCTTTAATATGCAGAAGAGCCCATTTGACCCAAAACAAGTCATAAGTTGACATTTTGGATAGAGAATTTCTAAATATTAAAATTCAGAACATGGATGCCAGCATGCCATATGCTGGCTTAGAAGTTGGCAGCTAACAACTCTTTGTGGTTACTTGCTGTTATCATGATGTGATTGGTTATTTAAAGTTCTCTCATTATTGGTGCTGGCTGTATTATCTTGCAAGTTTCTTCTTTTTCTTCTTTTACTTCTTCTGGGCAAACTTTGGCACATAATAGTCACATACTGTTTATCATAGACCTATGAAAGAGGTGTCAAATCGTGCAACTTATTCAGGAATGGGGTGCTATGACTTTTCTAATGAGTGGGGGGCAATTTACAGCCTAAAAAATCTCATAGACTTAACATTAAAATTAACTTTGACCAATTCTAATAGAGCAATAATTTTGTAGAAATTATAAATTTATCACATTTGAAGAGGCTTGCAAGCTGTGACAGAACATACCCCGCAAGATGGTATAAGTTGTACCCCTGGGACGCGAGAGGTGCCCAAATATTCCCCATTGACAAATTATGGAAAATTAAGTTTATGAAACAGGAAGTGGTCACAGTTGCATTCCTTGCTATGATAACTTCCATAGGAACTTGGAAACTGAACCCAACTGTGGATCCCATTGTCACAGAGACATGGTGGTGGGCTCATTTTACTCAGGTAATCAATCAGTCTCTCAGGATCATTGTAAAGCTGTTAAGCCATGCCGTAGCATCCATTTTAGAGCACCTTAGCAACTGATGCTATAGACTGTCATTATAAAAAGCCCAGAGGCCAGAGTTTTGCCACGGCAAGCACCACTCACATTTTCTTCAGAAAATGTACCTGTCTAGGTTTCCATTTGTAACTCCTGAACTAATACTTTTTAGTCCAGGAGTTTTTTTTTTAGTCCATGGATCTATTCCAGGAAAAAAAAAAAAATCATGGCTTGACTTCTGATTACAGAATAGGTACAGTATTTACATATTATGCACATTACAGTAAAATGCAGATATGAAACATTTTGTATTGTATTTACATTGTACTTGGCACAATTAGGACTTCCTCTTTTAGGTATTGAATAATGATTTATACATTCATTCATTCATTTTCTGTACCGCTTTATCCTTATATACAGGGTCATATTGAATTAAAATGATCTATCAATTAAATAAAAACATGACAGGGAATACGGTCAATAAAAACAACTTGTTACAATGTTACAAAAATGGCCAAAAGCATAAAGCATTTTTTATCTAAACATTAAAGGAACAACTTTAGACAATGTGATCTTCTAAAAATTTATGAAAAACAAAGGAAAAATTTTACATACATTTACAGTTTAATAAAACCTATTAATTTAGAATGTGGACCATGTACTGTATGTTCCTATAAAGAATGCTAAAGTAGAAAGTAAAATAAAATGTAATTCTTGCAGCTGGCACTATTGTCAGAGTTGCTGGAAAACTTTGACACCTTCTGCTAAAATAGAAAATAGAGCAAATAACCATACTGTGGTAAATTAAATAAGAATTACAACATGTACAGTATACCAGCTCTGACAAGTCAACTTTGCTCCCTGGATCCCTCAATGCTAATATTTATTTATTTAGTTATTTATGATAATGATGCAGAAGCATCAGTATTTACCATCTGGGATTGAGCCTACACAGAAGAATCTAGTTTCCGTTGCTTAACCGAAATCTTCACAGTGACTCATGAAGCTATTCAATTGCAGCATTCATATGTAAGTAGTCAAGTATTTAAACTGGAACTAATATGTACAAATGTGTTAATTTTGAGTCAAATGTTTATTCCGGGATTTCCTAACCACACATCATGCCAAATTATAGATTTAATATAACATTTAATATCATATCAAGTGAAGTTTTGTGGATAACCTTTATCAAAGATTGATTTTTTTTACATATTAAATTAGAGTGACCAGACAATTAGACTTACAGATAAGGTGAAAAAACATTACAGAACATGCTATTATCAGACAAATAATCAACAGGGTGTTACTGAAATTTGATGTTATCAATTTAGTTCAAGTGGCTAAACTGCAATCTTCACAGTGACTGATGGTGCCACTCAATTGCAGCATTCAAATATAAGAAGTCAAGTATTCAAATATATGACACTAATATGTACAAATACAGTAATATTTGTACGTATTAGTACAGTTGAATCTTGGATTATGAGCATAATTCGTTCTGGAGCGGGCTCGTATTGTCACGTTTTCTTGGTTTGTGTCGGCGTGGACGTGGCATGAATGCAGGAGGCGAGCCGGCGGTTCAATAATGACTTTTATTAAACTTTAAATACAAACAAAACGAAAGCTCTTTCCCAGCACTTACTAGTCTTTTCTTTAATAATAAAACAAAACCAACATCACAAACCATAAACAGAATAAATGCAACAAAAGCTAGACGCCTGACTGAGCGTCAGTCAGGCTATTTATACTAAATTAACTTAATTATCTTCTGACGCCTACGTCACCTGACCGAGGTGTAACCTGGGAACTGAAGTTTCTAAACATTAACATAACTAACAAAACTACAAACATAAACAAACTCAATGGGCGTTTTGGTGCCCTCTAGGGGTTAATCCTTACAGAAGCCCCCTTCAAAAATGCTCCTCCGGAGCATTACCGGAGGTCCCGGTCTCCCACCCCATTGTTCAAACTTCTGCCTCCTTATCCCGAGGTTCGGCGGTTGCGGAGCTGATGCTCGGCTCGGCGGATGCGGAGCTGGAGCGTGGCTCGGCGGCTGCGGAGCTGGAACGTGGCTCGGCGGCTGCGGAGCTGGAACGTGGCTCGGCGGCTGCGGAGCTGGAGCGTGGCTCGGCGGCTGCGGAGCTGGAGCGTGGCTCGGCGGCTGCGGAGTTGGAGCGGAGCTTGGGGATGGCTGGGAGGCGGCGGAAGGACGATGCTCTCCAGGTTCCTTGGCGGCAGCAGAGCGGAAGCGACGTTCTCGTCGCTAGAAGGCAGTGGCGAAGGGCGCACATTGTCCGCACTGCTCAGCGCCAGCACGTAGTCCCCAGAGTCGAACACAGGAGGCGGCGGGAGAGGGAACTCGTCGCTCTCGTTGTTCCGTAGCGGCGCATATTCCTCCATGTCGAGCACAGGCAGTGGCGGGATGGGGAGCGCGTCGTCCAGACCAGAGAGAGGGAGAACTTTCGGGACTACAGCCTGGCTCTCCCGAACCTGGACGAGCAGCTGTTGGAGCTGCACCACCTGCTCCCGCAGGTCACGAATCCGTTCCTCGTTGTGCTCCGCCCACTGCCTGTAGGTCTTTCCCGTCTCTCCCACGGCTGCCACACCTGTCAGGCTATTTATACTAAATTAACTTAATTATCTTCCTCGGTTCAGGTGAACGCCTACGTCACCTGACCGAGGTGTAACCTGGGAACTGAAGTTTCTAAACATTAACATAACTAACAAAACTACAAA